>JAFIRS010001199.1:0-415516 GCA_018342105.1 Gonioctena quinquepunctata
CAGCAAGGGGATACAAACGGAAAAATAGAAAAACATTAAAAAGAAAAGAGAAATTCTTTTTTGATTACCAAAAGTCCGACATTAAAAACCCGAATCAGTTTCAAAAAGAAAAAAAAAACAGATGTTTTTTGAACAAAAAAGACAAGGGATGCTTTTTTTCGGGAACAGGCCAATTTTTTTTTTAAAAGAATCCCTTTTGCAGTCTCGCACACAAAATTATAAATTTGAACTTTTTTTTTTGGGGAATCAAAGGTTTTTTTAAAAAAAACTCTTTATAAATATATATTATATATATATATATATTTATTTTAATATATATATATATATATATAAATATATATATAAAAATATATATATATATAATATATATATATAAAAATATATATATAATTTTATTTTTATTTTTAATTTATATTTATATTTATTTTTTTATATTTATATTTATATTTATATATATATATATATATATATTAATATATATATATATATATATATATATATATATATATATTTTTTTCTTTTTTAAAAAAAACTCTGGTTATGAATAGTATATTATTATATATATATATATATATATATATATATATATATATATATATATATATATATATATATATATTTTCTTGTTAGGTTTTATAAATTGAAAATATAAATTTTTTTTTTATATAATGAATGGCAATTTTTTTCGTGATTTTTAAGAGCCAAATTTAAATAAATAGATTTTTTCTCCCCCCTGAAATTTAAAACCGAATACTGTTCTCTGTCCCCACCAACAATTTTTTTTTTTTCCCCACCGGGAAAAGCTGGTACGCTTTTTTTTTTTCAAAATTTAAAAATAGATACACTGCCACTGGTGACTAACTTCAGTTTATTGAATGATTTTTTATGTTAGTTGATCATTGTGAGAAAATGAACAACCAAATAAAAAAAACAATTATCTCCTTTATTCGGGGAAAACTTAATATTACCTCCAGAGAAATAACTTATTACTAGAGTGAATCAAACAAAATTCACGAATAATAATGATAAATCAGACTGGATAGATAAACAGAACCCCATTTTTTGTAAATGAAAAATTTTTTTTTTATTGTTCAAAGAAAAAGGAAATAGCGTTTTTTGAATAATTGGTTTTTTTAAAATAGTTCGGGGCCGAAATACACTAGAAATTTTTAAAACCCCGGTTGGAACGGGTTGGTGTTCAAATATACCAAAAAAAAGGGGTGTCTCCTCTGTTCATTCGGGCGGGGGCTGCAATACCAGTATCAGGAACGATATTGATGAGGAAATCAGCATGGTTTCCCGTGGTTATTTTATATATTAAAATATTTTTTTTTGTTTCCCAAATGATGGAATTATTCCATTTTTTTTTTAATAAAAAAATTTTGCGTGCTATCCAAAAAAATGTAATTATAATATACTGACTAGAATGCGTTTCGCGCGAAATGTCCCATGCATGGTGGCCGCCATTGTTGTTTATGTCCTCTCAGAGTAGCGGAACAATTCCAGTGGCATTGCTTCTAATGGAAAATAGGGTTTATCACCAAAACGTTTTTTAAATAGATGATGCATCAAAGGTACAGAGAATTGTGAATATAAATGTTATATACCTGTGTGAAAAATGTTCACTTCCACCCATCTATTATATGAAGATATATGAGACATGTTTTACATATCCTATAATTGAATAGGTATTTCTATCAAGATTTTCATTGCACTATTGCATCAATATTTGAAAATGAGTGGAGTTATAAGGTCACATTTGATGTGGGTGCCATTGTCATTGCATATATCCATTTTTCAGCCGACGAAACCAAAAAAAGGAGGAGGTTCTCTAGTCGACGCGTATATTTTTTTTTTTTTTATGTATGACCACGCATAACTTTTACAGAGGAGTCCGATTCCGATTATTCTTTCATTAGATAGGGCATACCCAAAAGTTAGTCCCATTTGAATCTCGAAAATCCAATTCTAAGGTAGCAAAATGGAAAAAATATTTATCGTTCACCCTCTGAATTTTGATCCGTTAATCGATTCTATCAGGCATAACTTTGTAATTGGTTTTCCTGATTTGATGATTTTTTATTACCTAGAATATACCTCTATAGTTGATCATCATATTTGGGTTCGGAAGGAATTAATCCACCCCTATGGGTAGAAAAATAGGGATGATTGATTTTTCACTTGTGAACATTGGCACACACATGTAGTTGACATTGACAGATCGCTATTGTCATTATTTTTGTTCCTCCTACATCCGTCACAATAATAATATCTCTATGGAAGGATGGAATTATATACAAAGGATGAAATGAACTTACCAGAACTATCAAAAATAATTTATAATATATAACAATAAATAGTTGAAGTAGATAACGTAATATTTTAACTGCTATTAGTTGGAAGTAAGGTGGTATAAGTAAGCATTTTGGAATTATTCAAGTTAAGTAGGTAGTACTAGTATATTTCAGCCATTGTAATTGAAAGTGTAAATAAAACTTTAATTAGAACTGATTTAGTGAACGGAACTGTAATCAAAATAGGGTTAAACTTCCTGTGTCTTGATATCTGCTTCCTAAATCCAATGTAAGTAACCAATTTCGAGTCGGCACAAACGAATAATCAACGAAGATCATTAAATTACTTCGAAAAATTATCACTACCGTGCATCTCGATGCCATCATTTTGCCATCTAGCTTGTTTGTTTGGCGCCGACCTCAAAATTATTAGTTACTCACATTAGTTTTAGATGCTTAGTTATTAGGATCAAGGGTGTTTTATTTTATTTTTGCTTTTTAGTTCCGTTTCGTCGGTTTAATTTTGTTAAAAAAGTTTTTATCTCAGTGATCTTTGCCTCGACTACCGTGTATTTTCATTGTTTGAGAATATTTTGCCACAGTTCAATTCTGGTATTGTTGACGCTTCCAAAATGTATCATATTAAAACTGTTTTTTTGAAAATGCCTTCATCTAAAAAGGAAAGGATTGGAAATTTTTAATTATGATTGGTGTTGGCGATATGATGTGCGGACTCAACAAGAGGTATGCAGATTATTCCATGAAATGCACCCAGATAGTGAACTTATTTCACAATCTACCGTGCTAAGAATAGAGCTGAAAATACAGAGAATTAGGACACGTGAAGGGTGCACCAAACCAAGGTAGACCTACAGTTAATGAACATAATCAACAAAGACGACGTAATTTGTTTTACACCTGGATTTCTTTACAAAATACATTAATTCCTGATTTGACCCAGCTTTTCCTGATATTCAAATAGCCAATAATAATTTAGACCGGCAGAAGGCGCTTCTGCAACATTTTGATGCATCTTGGTGCGTATCCAGTAGCTTAACTACGTAATTTCATATAATAAATTTTAATACGTTTATTCTTCATTTCGGTTTTTTTGTGAAATACAGAATGCATAACTTTCTAATAAAATTTTGAAAACATTTTTTGATTGTTGCCCACCCTTTTACCAATTTAACGCAAGTTAACTCATAAATAAAAAAAAGAGGGTGTTCATTTAATAAACCACCGCTGATGACGTCATCTCTCGAAGGTAGATCACCCTGTCTATTGGATTATTATTTGAAAAAAAACAGTAAATTAAAATAAAAAATCGACTTGTTTCAGGGAATTTTTAATGATATTGTTCATTTAGCTAATAATGAATGTATGGTTACTTTATGACACACTGAAAAGGCAATATGTATAAATAAGCATGGCCACATATCATTACCTACTACTACAAACTAATGTAACACTTCATTATATATAACAGTTTTTAATTTATCCACTATGATCACTATAACAAAAAAGACAACAATAAAGTACAAAGACACATCCAAACCGAACACAAAGAAATTACAGAGAATTGGAATGATTTGGCAACGCTTATAAGTGCCAACCGACAACGCCGTTATGTTTACAAATAGATGATATAAATACTACCGTCATACGTTCAGTTGATTATCTTCGTCGCACGCATGTAATATGCTTATACCCTTCCTATACCCTTCTTCATTGTTTGGTGTCCTCCTTGCTATCGCATAGGGTGCCACGAAATTCGGGTGCGCAGTAGACTAAACGCGTTCTAGTCAGTATATTATAATTACATTTCTATAGTGCTATCTGCTTGGAAATATTTTTTCATCTCCTCGAGGCTTTTTTTTTTCTGTCGCTTAGATACATTCTTTTTCCTGTTGTTTTCCCATTTGAAATTTTGAATTCGCGCACTAAATTGTCACTTTTCACTGTTTATATTTATCTTACTCAATTTATATATCGAGCCTATTTTCCATACTTATTCCCTTTTTTTACAAATTCTAATAATAATTGCTTATGATACCCTCCTCGTTGCTATTCTCTCACAATTTCTAACTTTTCAACTGGACCATCTTTTCCCTCTGATTGGCTATTTTCATAAAGACGTTTGCTGTTTTCTCATTGGCTACTTTTAGTTAGCTACAATTTCACTGTACAGTGTGTTTCTAGTTTATAAATGTGTTGATTTCCTTTTTTCCCTTGCAAATTTTGTAAAATTTAGATTTTTAGTTGTCTTTTGAACAATTATGTTATGATAATTTTGACAGTGTATACAATTGATTGTTTTATCGTACTTGACATTTTGTATCTATCCAAAATTATACAAAGGCTTATAAAAAATAGAACTCTCAAAAGTTATTTAAAAAAAAACTCTTGGAACCAATAACTAATCAATAATTATTCTTTTGTGGTTTATTTCTTTTAAAATATTTAACTGGTTTTTCATAACATAATCAATATATATATATATATATATATATATATAATTTTTATATATATATATATCAATATATATATATATATATATATATATATTTATATATATATATTAATATATATATATATATATATTTATATTTATATATATTAATATATATATATATATATATATATATATATATATATATATATATATTTTTATTTATATATATATTAATATATATATATATATATATTCTGGGTTTCTCAACGTTGGCAAAATGATGTATCATTCAAGTGCATATCGTTGGAATCTACTACCAATTGAAGCAAACGTTGTTGACACCGAAGAAAGAGACCCTCTTATATCCGGTCTTGATTTCTGCGACATAAACGAAGGCAGGAATTGTTCCCAAGCTGAAAAAAATACAAAAACCCAAATTGAAACCTCTCGTAAGGAAATACCGCTGCTGGTCTTTCACAATCTATTCAAGGACCGCGTATTTCATCATAAATTTAAATATATACCTTTATGGAGGGTTTTCCATTTATGGAAGAAATAATTCATAAAAACCTTTTAAAGACAAGCTTTTATTCAAAAAGCGCTAAAAGTAAAAATAATTTCTTAGATATGCGACGTAGGTTATTCCCTGAGTTATTTGCTGGAAATTCCACTCTGGATTCATCGGGAAAACAACCTCGAACATTACACCTATTGACAGTCACATGCCCGAGATCACCTTTCGCCAACGTAAATTTTCAGAAAGATTTGCTGGGTTTCACACCAACAAAGCCTGTGGATCTGACGGAATCCCGCCGATTGTTCTCAAGAAATGTGCCCCGAACTAACACCTGTTCTTTGCAAGTTGTTCAACCACTCTTACAATTTGGGGTATTTCCGTCCAATTGGAAAATTGCAAGAGTACAGCCAGTCCCTAAAAAAAGGCAAAAGGCCCTACCTAGCAACTACAGACCTATCGCACTGCTATCTATTATTTCAAAGGTCATGGAAAAGCCATCAACATCGAGCTCATGAAATATCTGGAAGACTCAGGAATTGTCAACGATAGGCAATATGGCTTCCGCCATCAGAGATCAACTGGTGACCTGCTCGCTTACGTCTCACATATATGGCAGCTATCTATTGAAAAGTATGGAGAAACTTTAGCTGTGGCATTAGATATCTCCAAGGCGTTCGATCGAGTTTGGCACCAGGGACTCCTCGCCAAGCTTCCGTCTTATGGCTTGCCCCCTCAGCTGTGTTCTCTGCTTGCTAGTTTTCTCTTAAACAGGTCTCTCCATGCAGTGGTCAATGGAGTTTCATCTGACACTCTACTCATAAATGCTGGTGTTCCGCAAGGATCTATTCTCGCACCAACACTATTTCTACTTCACATCAACGACCTGTTGAAAGCAACTTCATGTCCAGTACACAGCTTTGCCGATGATAGTACCCTCCATACCGCTTTCTCTTCCAGGGCCCCTATATCAGCCCGTGAAACCAGAAATGAACGAGGAAGAAATGTTAATAATATAAATATGGACTTAGCAACAATTCTCGAGTGGGGATCTAATAACTTGGTAGAATTCAATGCAAACAAAACACAAGCATGTCTTTTCTCTAGAAAAGTCGATCTCACTGTGCCTAACATAACTTTGTCAGGAGTAACCATACCACTGAAGTCATCCATATCGATGCTTGGTATTACTATCAGCAATAACCTTTCCTGGGAAAATCACGTGAGGTCCATTGCCAAAAGTGCATCCCAAAACTTGGTTTTTTGTTTCGTGCCAAGAGCTATTTCACCCCCACCCAGCTGCTTATGATCTATAAGGCACAGATCCGACCTGTCCTGGAATACTGTTCCCATATTTGGAGCGCGGCACCTAAACATATCCTGAGGCTATTGGATTCTGTCTAAAAAAGGGCAATTCGTCTCGTCGGGGATGCCTCGCTTACAAACTCGCTCACTTGTCTGGAACACCGTAGAAAAGTTGGCGATTTGTCTCTATTTTATAGATATTTTCATGGGCGATGCTCTTCTGAAATATCAACAATCGTTCCTGCTTTGGCAGTCTCTTCGAGACTAACCCGTCAAGTTCAGTCATCACACCCCTTCGTGGTCACTTTGGAGACCTGCAGAACATCACTTTCCAAAGACTCGTTCATCCAACGAACAGCGAGGCTTTGGAACTCATTGCCTAGGGAGGTGTTCCCCGAGGCATACAACCTCCAGAAATTTAAGAAGAACACCAACTCCTACCTTCTTTCCCTTGGTTCCCACGATGTTCTCTGAACATTACAGGATATCCCATTTCGTGGGAACCAGAACATAAAAGTTATAGTGTCGGAGAAAGTACGCATCATATGGGATTTTTTTTATATAATATTTTGACAAATGTAGATACATGCAAACGCTTCTGCATCAAAAGAAACCCCAAAAGATGTTGTACAGTGCCGTTCGTCTTTTATTGTTTGGCGGGAAATTAAAAAAATTAAAAAATTATGTCTCGAAACACACTTATTTGGGAAAATATTGAAAAATGTGATATGGAAAAGTTGTTTAGAACGACATTTTATAGCTATGTACAAGTTTGGAAAAATCTGAGATGAGAAAATAAAATCAATTTTGCCATAAAATTTTAATTTGGAAAAATACATTTCTGACAGAGAAACTCATTAGTAAAGCCCAAGAGTAATATTTTGAATAATATTTTGTGAAGATTCACCAGCTACTTCTATTTTATTCGAAGAAAATTTTAAATCTGTGGATTTGCCATGTGTTCAGCTGCTTCATAAGAGGTCACAGAAATATCTTCAGGACATTATAATCCCGATACTGTTTATTATTGACAAAGAACCATGTATCTACAGAATTTTAATATGAATTTTTTATTAGAACAAAAAATTGATTCAATATTTTACAGAATTACATTTTATAATGAAATTAGAAGCTGAAATAATTATAAACCAAACAATTTAATGCATACTCGAAAGTTTGTAATCAATTTATTTTTTGTTTGAATAAAAAATTCAATTTGAAATTATGTAGATACAAGGACCTTTATTAATAATGAACAGTATCGGGATTATAATGTCCTGGAGATATTTCAGTGACCTCTTATGAAGCAGCTGAATACATGGCAAATCCATAGATTTCAATTTTTTTCCGAGTAAAATAGAAGTAGCTTGCGAATATTTACAAAATATCATTTAAAATATTACTGTTGGCCTTACTAATAAGTTTCTTTGTCTAAAATGTATTTTTCCAAATTGAAATTTTTATTATGGCAAAAAATTTATTTTTATTTTTTTATCTCAGATTTTCTTCAAAACTTGTACATAGCTATAAAATAACGTTTTGAACAACTTTTTCGAATAACATTTTTCGATATTTTCCCAACTAAGTGTGTTTTGAAACATAATTTTTAATTTTTTTAACTTTCCCTCCAAACACGAAAAGACGAACGGCACTGTACAACGTCTTTTGGGGTTGCTTTTGATGCAGAAGCGATTGCACATATCGATATTCGTCAAAATTTATTAATAAAAGAATTTCCCATATGATGCGTACTTTCTGCCGGTCACTGTAGATGACGCGCAATTTTTTTTGTTCGAATATAAAAGCGACAAGCTTTTGAATCTATAACTCACGGAATAACCTACGTCGCACATTCCAAGCAATTATGTTTTACTTTTTGGCGCATTTGAATAAAAGCTTGTCTTTAAAAAAAATTGTGTATCAATTATTTTATTTTTTGCTTTTTAATAAGTACGCCTCAATCTATTGGGGTAATTGTGCCTCAGCAAGCAGAGTTTTCATTCTGCAGAAATATGCTGTGAGGATTTTAAGTAAAATAAGCTCTAGGGACTCATGTAGGGATTCATTTAAGAAATTTAATATTTTAACTATGGCAGGAATATATATTTTAGAAACCTGTGTATACATTTTTTAAAATCAGAGTACCGTGGCTGAACGTTCACATGATTACAATACAAGAAGTAAACACTTGTTATTACCACCACAACATCGTACTTCTCTGTTTCAACATAGTTATGTGGTAAATGGTTGTAAATTTTATAATAGATTGCCAGAAACTATAAAAGGTTGCAAAAATGTATTTACATTCAAAAAAATGACGGAAAGATTCATTATGGATAAAACTTGTTATTATATTGACGAATTTTTCCACTAACTTAACTTTATTTTAACTTTATTTTATCATGTACTATCCAATAATATTTATTGTTTTTATGATTTATGTAATCTTGAGTGTATGTACTTAGACATGTATCCGGTGACTTCTTTCAGATTTATTATTGTATCATGATGTCAAACAGAGATATTGTATCATGTGCAATTTTTATTAACTGAAATAAAGATATATTATTATTATTATTATTATGCATTTTTGTTGATGCATCGTCATTATGAGGTCGTTTTCCTGTAAGTTCTGAGCTATCAAGTTCTTCAATGAGAAGACCATCTAAAGATTAACTCGTCCGCCATCCTGGAGCTGTGATTTTCAATTCATTAATTCTGACAAAAAATCAATAATTTTCGACCAAATTTATAATCTCCGACCCCAAAAACCCCGACATACCAATTTTGAATAGAATCGGTCCATTATCACAAAACTTGTCAAACTTCTTGGAGCCGCCATCTTGAATTCATGAATTTTGACAATAAATTCATAATCTTCGACCCCGAAAACCCCCACACATCAATTTTGAATCGAATCGGCCCATAATAACAGAACTCGTCCGCCATCTTGGAGCTGTCATCTTGAGATGTTGCTATGATTCTTGTAGGTATGTCTATTTATTGATACAAGTTGAGCGATTGTAAGATAGAATTCAGTTTTTTTACTGCAAAATTGTTATAGGCAAGGGGTACACTAGCTCTTTACTGTCGTGCCCACTCTTTTGTCTTTACCAAGTTGTAAGAGTAAGTTATAGAGCGAACTATACAGAGGGTTATATTTCCCTTGAAAAATATAACTTGATAACAAAATTGAGCGGCGGACTTAGCTTCCACACTGTAATCGGATTTAATTTTTTGTTGAATTCGTGTACTATTCCAATCTCTCAAATAATTCCGACTGATAATAATATAAAATATGACCAAATTATAAAAACGCATTGATAAGTCTATATAAATTATATTGAATAGCCAAGTTGAAAACACATAATAAAGATCGTCAAATAGAATAAGAAATTCACTTTCATGCATTCGTATAGATACTTCGTGTGTAATTACTAAAATCAATTGCCAGATAGAGTTCGATACAATCTTACTTAATGCTTTTGCTGCTACCATGCTGGAATCTGTCTGTCTATTGTTTGGCACTAATTGTTTAGCGTAATATTAGAATATTATTAACCGCACTGATCATTTATAGTCCGACTTGGATTAAAGCTTTACATTTTATTTTAGCATTACCGATTTTTATGGATTTCGTCATACTTGTTTTATATGTATTTTATATCATTTCCAAGCTGTCTGATTGTTTTCATTTATGATTTAGCAAATGATTCACAATATACTTATTCATTCTCATTAAATGGTGATTCACACTGGTTTAACATATTTACTGATTAAGGGCGCGCACAAGAATTGAGATCTTTATCTGAATGATTTGTTACATTTTTAAAATAGCGCACAAAAGATGTAATTTTGAATGGCTACTGGTGTCTCAAAGAGTTCGATTCGAATCCTGATATTGATTATACTAATTTCATTGTGATACTGAATATCTTCTGTTGTTCTAGTAAACTCTCCCCTAGAGGCATCGTGGGAGATCAAAGTTTAGAAAACAATTTATATTTATAGCTCGGGCATTTTACCCTTTATTTATTATTGTTATACCCCGAAAATATATAGATATACAATTAAGTATCTATCAATCAGTTGAGAAAAACTCGTCAATCAACAGAATTCTGTAAAGTCCTGACTTGTATCTAGAGAGGAAAGTCAATACCAAAATAATTCCGCGTCAAAAATATTCAATGGTTACATCCTATTCGTATTAGACATTCAATGGTATTCGTCATTATATTAAGATTCCACCGGCATTCAGATTCAGAAGTCAAGTAAAATGTATTTAAATTCAGAATAAAGTTAAATCAAACGGACAGTTTTAAGTATCTAGTATCTTGCCCCGATTTTTATATATATATACAGGGCTATTCAAATTCGTTTCTGTACATGGGGATCTCGTAAACGATAAGAGATAGAGTGTCGGTTAAATTGTGGCATAGTTGCGTATTTTATAGACCTATTCAATGATGTGAAAAAATCGAATTTAGCTCTTTTGGTTCTGGAGATATACAGGAAAAACAAAAAAATCCCAAATTATTTTTTTGCCTGTATTTTCTTTATTCGCAGACATATTGAAAATCTGTCCACATTTTGCTATTGGCACTTGATGTGAGCTATCAGAATATGTTCATGAATCTTTTATACAGGGTGTCATCTGGCTTGGGCCACCCCCATCTTTGAATTTTTAAATACGGACCTGTATTTTTTGTTGTAGTTTTTGGATCGTCGACGTTCACTTCATACTGAGAAATTGAATTTAATTTTATATTTCGGGAAGTTTCGGTAATATTTTATTATACATAGTGTTTTTAGAGAGTATTTTTTTCATTTTTAGGTACCAATTCATATTTCTTCAAATTTTCAATGCTCTTTGAGCGTTTTCTACAATGAACTTCGAATAGCAAAACCTTTTATGATTTTTTGAAACATATCTACAACAAAAATAGATTATACATATGTATTTTGAAGAGCTGAAAAAAAAAACGATAGCAATAATTACATCCGAAACGAACACTATAATTGTAATGAAAATTGAAATGAAGTAATTTATATACACAAAAAAATCAATGGCGCAATAAATGTTCGAATTGGAGTCCTTCCATTTCGAGACATTTTGAACTCGTTTTTCATATTATTTATTGCCCTTAATACACTTCTTTGCTGCATTGTTGCGAAAGCATTCAAAATCCTCAATCTCAAGTCTTCCACATTTTCTATCTCTCTGCCAGCGTCAATCCTATTTTTCAATGTCCCCCATAGAAAATAGTCAAAAATAGTAAGATCTGGTGATCTTGCAGGCCATATTATTGGCCCATTATTTGCTATCCATCTGTTGTTGAATGTGGTATTCAGAAACTGATTAACCTCTCTTGTACAATGAGGACGAGCTCCATCATATTGAAACCAGATTCCATTCAACCTACCTATTGGAATATCTTCGAGGTATTCAGTGAAGGTGGTCCTTAAGAATTGCAAATAACGTTCGCCATTCAATGTCTCCTGGAAAATATATGGCCCAAGAATTTTATTATCAAAAATTCCTGCCCATACATTGAATCCAAATCGCACTTGAGGACGAACTTCTCTGAAATTATTTTCATTGGTCTGAGACCAGACATGTTCATTATTCCTATTGAATACACCGCAATTTGTGAAACGACTCTCATCGGTCCAAATGATGTTATTCAAAAAATTCCCATCTCTCACGATTTGTCTACGCAACCAGTTGCAGAAATTTCTTCTTCTTTCGGGATTTCCTGGATGTAATTTATGAAACGTTTTAATTTTGTAACATTTAAAATTATGCTTCCTGAGAGTGCGCCAAACTGTCGTTTGTGGCAAATTCAATTCATCTGCAATTTGTACCGATGATTTCGATGAATTTTCATTAATCTACAATTCAGTGATATTACTGAAAGTTTATTAAAATTTAAAAAAACTTACTTTTTCAACAATACTTTCCTCTATTTCGGCTGGAGTTCTGTTGCGAGGCTTATTGAATGATCCAAATTCGCTAAGGTTTTTGTCTGATTTCTGGAACAAAGTTTCATGCGGTTGACGCCTTTCAGGATAAATTTCCATATACCGTCGGGCTGTAGCATAACTGTTTCTATGGTTTTCATAAAAAAATTTCACCATGTCCCGTTTTTCTTCAGCGGAAAACATAATTTTTACACCAATAAACTCAAAAATATACAACAAATATGACAAATGTCAAAATATTATCGACAATTGTTCTCATAGTCTACTGAGATTTCATCGGTATTAAACATGGTAACTGAAGACATTAGCAACTTATAGGTAAGTATTATAGTAACTAGCGAAAATGTGGTGTTATGATCTTTCTATCTCCAAGAATCACTTATGGTGCAAGAAAATGTGGAAGAATTGAGATTGAGGATTTTGAATGCTTTCGCAACAATGCAGCAAAGAAGTGTATTAAGGGCAATAAATAATATGAAAAAACGAGTTCAAAAATGTCTCGAATTGGAAGGACTCCAATTCGAACATTTATTGCGCCATTAATTTTTTTGTGTATATAAATTACTTCATTTCAATTTTCATTACAATTATAGTGTTCGTTTCGGATGTAATTATTGCTATCATTTCTTTTTCAGCTTATCAAAATACATATGTATAATCTATTTCTGTTGTAGATATGTTTCAGATAATCATAAAAGGTTTTGCTATTCGAAGTTCATTGTAGAAAACGCTCAAAGAGCATTGAAAATGTGAAGAAATATGAATTGGTACCTAAAAATGAAAAAAATACTCGCTAAAAACACTATGGTACATGGGGAGACGTGAAAGTTGCTATTGTGTTTTTATTTAACTCAGTCAACCAATTTCCAGGGCCGTAATTTAAAAGGGAATAATTCACCCAATTATAATAAAATATTACCGAAACTTCCCGAAATATAAAATTAAATTTAATTTCTCAGTATGAAGTGAACGTCGACGATCCAAAAACTACCAAAAAAATACAGGTCCGTATTTAAAAATTCAAAGTTGGGGGTGGCCCAAGTCAGATGACACCCTGTATAAACGATTCATGAACATATTCTGATAGCCCACATCAAGTGCCAATAGCAAAATGTGGACAGATTTTCAATATGTCTGCGAATAAAGAAGATACAGGCAAAAACATAATTTGGGATTTTTTGGTTTTTCCTGTATATTTCCAGAACCAAAAGAGCTAAATTCGATTTTTCCACATCATTGAACAGGTCTCTAAAATACGCAACTTTGCCACGATTCAACCGACACTCTATCTCTTATCGTTTACGAGATCCCCATGTACAGAAACGAATTTGAATAGCCCTGTATATATATCTATACATTGTTGAAATCATTCTGTATTCGTTGACATATTTGCTCATTATGGAACCAAAGTAATTAGTTATTGATGAAAACTAAGACATAGCATAATATTGGGGACGATTTGGAGAAATATTCAAAAGCAATTGAAATTGATTTATTTTATTTTATTGATTTAGAATAAATTCACTGCTGATGATTATTGATATTTGTGTAACCATTTATTAATTAATAAACTATTAAAATTTATGGATGCTTTTTTTTTTCTGAGTAGTAATTGAGATTAGCTGAGTACTCAAACTGATGAATCCGCTCTTTTTCAACGACTATACCGGTTGATGACTTCATTTGCCGCTCAATAAGGTTTCGTTATTTTTTCGAAAGAAAATATAACACCCAGTATAAAATCTCTGCAGCTTTACTATAACACATTTGTACAGCCAAAACAGGGATCAACAATTCGGGAACAAGTCATAACATTGATCTCAATTTGGGTTCATATTCATGACTAGTCTGTTGTAGGATTTCCTTTTCAAATTCTACAACTGACCCAGATCATATTAGTGATCTTAGGTTTGAGTTCATAACAATGTTCACAGGCCTAGGTCATAACAATGGTGTCAGGTGTGGGGTTTCATTTGACGGAAAATTAGTGCAAATATAGCATTTATACAAAGCTAATCTTTTGCTATGGAGGATTTTTTTTTTGAGTTTTTAATTTGGGTTTTTATAAAAGTTTATTATACTAACCCCTCCCCCCACTCCTCCACCAGTGCCGGGGAGACAAGTGGTTATTGATACACCAACAATAGCTATAACGCTAGACAATTTTAATGGACAAAAGAAGATAGAATATTTTATTCACATAATTGAAGAAACAGCAGCCCTAGCAAAATGGACAGGCATTCAGATAGTATCTATAGTTAGACTGAAATTAAGGGAAATAGCCAAACAGTTAATAGATGCAGATAGTAAACTCAGAAACACAGTAAGCTGGAATGAATTGAGAAAGGTATTAGTAACAATTTGGAATATTGAAGATACCAGGGATAAATATTGAAATGTAGTAGCGTAGAGACGAATCTTCTAGACAGTTCTTCGCGAGACTGAAGGTATGTGCAGCAAAAGTTTTGACAAATACGGGTAATGAGGCAGTTGATGCCGTTTTATTGCAACAACATGAACAAGATATGATTACACAGTTTTCAATGCAATGCAATGCATAAGAAAGAAAGCATTATCAGTCCATATACCTTGAACGAAGCCAAGAATTAGCTGACAAGGAAGAAATATTTGAAAATTTGACAGGGCCCGTACAAAGAAATTTCAGGAATTTTAATTCAAACATTCAACAAAGAAACTTATTTTTTCCGGCTGTGAAGTTTCGAAAGCTATTATTATAACTTGCCCTCAGATAGACTATCAGTATTATACAGGGCAGGCTTCACATTACACAAAATATAGTATTCCATAATTTGAAGATATTAGTTGATATCTCATTAAGTTCCGTTCAAAAAATTTGGCTGTATCACAAGAAATAGGAGTTATTTTATGTGAGAGCTGAATAATTCATTTGTTCAGCAGTTCAGCATACCATTTTTACATACATATTAGTTGAATGGAATTAGATTTTCTGTCGAAAAATACTCACCACCAGCGAATCCTACCAAAAGTCTCCCAATTATAATCACAGTAACATTTTGTGCACTTGCTATTAGGTACCATCCTACGACTGTTGGCACAACAGCTAATTTGATCGATTTCAGTCTCCCAAGAGCATCCATTATGAACCCGCCGCTGATGGCACCTATGGGAACAATAAGAACAACTACGCTGGCTGAAAAAAAAAATGAAGAATCAGCCACGGAGGGTACACTTTTTTAGAATCATTACTTATCCAAGAACACTCAGTTTTGGTCGCACGGAGCTCATCATCGAAGGTGTCATTAGTAACATTTCGAAGCAGGTGTGGTATCAAAATTCCTGAGTAGGCTGCAGACATCCCTGCTGACATGTGATAAAGTGATGCTAGAATACCAGCTACAACCTTGATAATCAATAATAGTGTTAGGTATAACCTTATATCGAATACAGAGTTCCAATAAAAATGAAAAACATATTATTCCTCAGGACAACTAAATTCAAATACCTATACAATAGGTATGTCGGTCGAATATCCATAAAAAAAACTATATGCCTGGCTAATGCCTCGACGGACGTTGACTAACATTCGATGCAAAGTCCTACAAGGTACATTGTAAATGGATGTTGCGAAATGGATAAAAATCAACCACTTCACTCAGGCTGACCACCTGTAGACAGGTTTCGGAGTATTTGCCCCTCATCAGTACAGGTAGGTCAGGCAGACAATGATGTATCGGGTATATGCACCGAAAATGGTCTACAGGTGGTCAGCCCTTTCCATCGAATAATCATATGTAAGAATGATTCATATATGAGTCTTCAATAACCCATACAGTATTTTAGGTGTCCCAAAGAAAGTTAACATTGTTATGAAAAATGAGTATAGATATATCCAAAAATAAGATGAATGAGGTGCCAATCGATTCGTTATTATGGTCCGGGTAATACAGGCTACATTTCATACGAATAAAATCAATATGACGGATGTTACATAAAAAAAGTGGGGGTCTCTGAATTTTTTTTGTTGGTATTGTATCGACTGGGATGTCAAATGAAAGAGGAGAAAATTCTCAGTTTATAAATATTGAATATAAAAAAATATACCAAACTACAGAAAAACAATTTTATATTTTATTTCAGCGTTTATGAATACTACTAGCACCTACTATCGTTCTGAATATCAATCATGTAAAAACAACTGAATCCCCACCCCACCTGTTTCGTGTTTCTATGTTATGCACATAATATTGTATATAGTTATATTTCACTTACAAATCAACGAAAAATGCACACAATAATTATAATGGCGTTTGTACGTACTTTACTTAGTGATTTATTAATTAAAAAAGTTTAAAATCAAATGAAAAGTTAAAAAACTGTAACCCGACTATGGAAAAAAAGTATAATTAAAGGAAAAAAGTTTCAAAACGTTTATCCTGATTAGGGATGAATGAAATAAACTGAAAAGTAAGAAACGAGTTAGTTGCTGATTGCTATTATCATGTTATTGAGTAAGACAAGTCTTTTGATATGTTAGATACTCCTGTTTATTTAGTTACGCACGACCACGGCATTTGAATTGAATTATAACGTTATTAATGTGAAACTGCCAGAAGACTTTAATAGAGCTAAATAAACAGGAATATCTAACATATCAAAAGACTTGACTTACTCAAAAAGACGATGATAGCAATCAGCAACTAACTTGTTTCTTACTTTTCAGTTTATTTTATCGGGTTAAACGTTTTGTAACTTTTTCCTTTAATTATAGTTCATTTTTCCGTAGTCGGGTTACAGTTCTTTAAACTTTTTATTTTATTATTTGTTTGACTTACTTGTGGTAAATATGTTTTGAAGGTCTTCGCATCATAATGACTCAAAGATTTACTGCTAACAATCAATTCGCTTAATTTTTCATCTTGTTTTCCTGCCAAGAGCATTTCACCATTTTCCAGGGCGCTGAAATTATAAAAGATCTAAACAAAACGGCATGGCCATTATGTGAAATGGAGAAATCACTCTTCACAATGATTATTCGAAGAAGTGAATTGAAAACAGAATGTACTTACAGGAAATTGTGACAACTGGCGCTGAAACAATAGAAAGGAGATTAGTTCATTCATCACCGCACTGTAAAAATGGTTAATTCGCAAAACAAAATAACTCCAAATTCATCGAAAACGTAGATTGTAGATGAGGTTCTTCAGCCTCTCCGTACCTCAACCTCTAAGGTCTTTCGTACATTACCCTTCATCTATTCAAGACCCTGGATTCCGAGACTCCTTGCGAAGCGTGTCAGTTTCCTGGGAGCTAAGTGCCTGATGTCTGAGGGCGTTAGTAAAACCTCTTCGACGTACACAAGCCTTTTGCAAAACAGCGCTTGGCAGTCGCAAAGCAGGTGTTCTGCAGTTTCAGCGAAGTTCTCGCAGTCACGGCACATTTCACTGTCTGATCTATCAATTTTTGGGAGGTGATAACTCAGAGGATAATATCCGGTGAGCAGTCCTGTTACCAGTTTCAAGTCTTTCTTATCCAATGTGTTCAGAAGCCTTTTCGCTTGTAGTTGCCCTGGAATCTTATTCCAGCGGATTTTAATTTGGTCAGCTCCCCAGCGCCGAAACTCTTCGTGGGCTTTGGAAAGACCACAAAAGGGTACCGGGACAGAAAATTGAGTATTTGCGCCTTCCTTGGCAAGGCTGTCTACTTCTTCATTGCCTTTGATTCCCTTGTGACCTGGCACCCACATCAGAGTAACCTGATTGTTCCTAGCCAGTTGTCTTAGGGAGAGTTTGCAGTCCCAAGTCAGTCTAGACTCACAAGTGTGTGACTTCAGAGCTTTCAGTGCTGCTTGGCTGTCTGATAGGATGATTGGCTGTCTTCGCCCCCCTGAAGCCTTTTTCAAGGCATTCTTGGGCGCAAATTTCTATAGCATCGGTTTCTGCTTGAAAATTTGTTAAGGGTCTAGGGATTTCGAGAGCCTAAAACTAGGACCCGTTACTCCCACTCCAGCCCTTTCGTCCATTTTGGAACCATCAGTATACCATACTGATGCATTCCTTTCTAGTTGTTCGTTGTGAATATATGGTGGTCGTTCATAACCACTTCAAAGTCTTGCCTATCTGGCATAATATATGATGGCTTGTACTTGGATTCTAGTGGAATTTTTTCAAGAATCTTCAGGTGTCCAATCAGATTTCCAGCCATCATGTTTGATGCCTGGTGCAGTCTGAAGGCACTTTTTGTCACTTCTTTGATTACACATAAGTACAGTGACGGAAGATTCAGCATTACTTCTAGTGCTGCAGTGGGGCACGTGAATATTGCCCCTGTGATTCCCAGACAAGCTAACCGCTGCACTTTCTGCAGCTTGATTTGTGCCGAGTGCTGTTGGGTTTTTGGCTACCATACTAATGAGACATAGGTGACCACGGGTTTGATAATCGTTTGATATAACCAGTATATCATTTCAAACCCCATGTCTTGCCAAAAACTCTGCGGCACCTCCAGGTTGCCGCTGTAGCCTTGGGAAATGGCGTGGAGGAGATCACATTTATCGAGCTGATTTACGCACTGAACAAGCCTCTTTGTGGTTCGTTTATAATGGGTGATGGTGGTCGTCAGAAATGAGAAATATTGTCATAGTTAACATATATTCGGAACAACACACTTAAACTATACAACTACGTTTAATTAGTTTCCCCTTGAATAAGTCCGCGTTGAATTTTTCAAGTTCCTTCCCAAAACCGAGCACTGTTGAGTTTCTTATGGCGGTTTGACAGGCAATAATGAAATTTGCTTTGATGACAGTTCTTTGACAAGAAAATTATTTTATCGTATCATTGAAGATTAAGACATTTTTATATGAAATCTCTATTAATAATTATTAACATCATAAACGTACCAAAACCTACATAAAACCTCAGTTACTCATAATACATTAGTAACCATAATTTAATACGTTAGTTACGAAAGCATAATACGTTAGATACCAAATAATATTAGAACTAGTTTTCATGAACATGTAAAACAATATTTTGACAGTTTTCAAATTTGATGGATACACCTTTGCCTTTAGCGTCCACGATCATCAGAGAGTTACAAAAATGCCGATATTCTTTTTCAAGATGGATTTTAGATTTATCCGGAAGCAAGTTCAATCTTATAGTGTTGGCTGCAGCTAATATATCGTCAGGAATATCAAAATCTTGCATGATTTTAATGATGACTTTTTGAAATGCCAAAATGAAATGACATAAAACCTTGCTTTTATTTTCGCATCGCCGTTGTCAATGATACGATAAAGCTTTGAATGTAACTCGATTATTACCGATTTAACACCGTCTCGGACATTGCGGGTGACTCGGCTGTCGCCTCGTCACCTGGCAATGTCCTCGACTGTTATAAATCGCATAATAATCTCGTTATATTAATAGCTATAACATGTACCTGGTAAGATGTCTAAAAACCCTGGTGAATGAACTGATTCGATATTGTTTAGATTTTCGAGGGTACACCACATGTTACTTCAACAGAGCTTCTCTCTGTGGTAGATGGCGCCGTCCAAAAATGTTTGTTTATATTCTCGCTTGATGTCAGAACTTAATTTCTGACATCTGCAGCATCTTATATGAAATTATTTTCAGTGTTTTGTCGGTTTTCCATCTCTTTGATTTGAAATCCTGCTTAGCTTATTCCTGAGTTTGTTCTTTAAAAAATCACTTGTTCATCAGTTCATTAGTGCGTGAGGAATTGTTTATTTTCAGATAGTGTACTTAGTGGGTAAGGATACTTTTTGTAGAATGGGCCACATTTGTATTTTTTGCCGCAGATTCGAATATTCACTTGTATTCAGTACCAAAAGCAAGTACAAATCTTGACTAATTGACTAATAATGATATTTTCATAGTTCATCATACTGTATCCATTGAATTTTATATTTTCTGCAATTTAATGACAATTTCATTTCCAATTCTCCGCCTGTCAAAATGCAGTTAATCTCAAATTCCAATGCTACATAATACGAAAAACAACACGACAGTGCTTTCTTTGTGCAATGTTCGGGGGCTTCTAATTCTAACTTTACTATTGATGAGGTTTGACAGATGTCTCTTTTCAACCAATAATAAAGCTAGAATTAGAACCCGCGAACAGTTCGCCTGAAAAAGAGAGCTGAGGAAATAAATATACCCTGTTACTGAATTGAAACTAAAACGAAATTGGCGCCATCTGACACGCTAGTAATCTCTATTATCAAGTAGGCCAAGTGTCGCCAAGTCGATCCCAAACATCTACAGGTATAAGTGCAAGCACCAGGGTTTTTAGACATCTTAGTACCTGGTTCTTATGATAATAATAATAATGTTTATTCACTAGAAAGAGAATTAAAATGAAACATAGAAATATATAAGTAAATAAACGGAGTAAATCACAGAAGCAAAAAGATGCTTGTTTGTAATTGACAAATTAAATTAAATTAAATTGTACCTGATAAGAACCACAGAAGCATTATGCCTTCCAATCATTGTTGGCATACTCTTCGACTGCTATCAATCCAATATCAACCTTTGATGATTTATTACTTCAATCTTCTTAATAAAGGACGACAAAATTACTTAATTTTGTCATTCTGCTTAGTTAACCTACCTGTGCCCCAGTGTTTATTTTTTTTAATGTTTAGTTGTTGAAAAAGTTCGTTCTTGAAAATTGTTAGTGTTTCTGAATTTGTTGCTAAAAAACGGATTAGTAAAAGTGCGCTTCTCAATTGAATATTGAATAGAAGGATTTTTCTGTGAATTGAAAAATCCACGATAAAAATGAAGTTATTTTTTGTGAATGTCCAACAGTAAACAACTACTTCCCCGGCTAAAGCCACGCTGGACATTGAACTACATCTGCTAGATATTCTAAAAAGACCCTAACTAAAAAGAAAAAATCTGAAATTGAAAATTTGCATTTTCATTCAGATAGTTATTTGATTTTCTAATCCAGTCTTAATTAGGAACTCATAAAGATGAATGAGGCAAAGAAGAATGTTTTCCAGAAGAGAGTGCTCACCAGAAATCATTCGCAACATTGACGCAAGAGAAGCATCGCATTCACTAGGTCTTCAATACATTTTTGACGACGAAAATCTATTTCACGCTTCCACGATCATCAGGAAGACCGGAAGAAATCGGAAACACATATTCAAGAAGCAATCTCACTTTGCAAAGATGGAAAAAGAATCATTTCTTTTGGAGAGACACTTTGAAATTCGTTTTTTTTGCTATGAAACCTGTCATGGGGTATGATAAATTATTATTCTCAATTTGTTCACGCTGTTGGCCACCAAAACATTCCGAGTTATAAAAATAGTTGAAATGTGTTCGAATATGACTGGAGTCGGACAGTCAACAATATACCAATCAGGACACCAGGACAGAAAAGAGGAAGAAAAGAAACTGTTTTAAATGAGGATGAAAAGACTGTCATCAGAAGAGTCATATACACTCGTTTTACTTAAAAAAAAAATACCTAGCTTGAACAAAATAATGTCTGAAATGAAAAAAGATTATTTCACTCCTTTCACGGTTAGGAAGAAAGTGTGGAACACTTTGAAGGAAATGAATTTTCGTTATGAAAAAATTAAAAAAACAGAAAATTATTTTTAATAGAGAAATACTAAATCATCTGCTGGCGACGACGATATTTGAGGGCAGTAAGACAGTTTCGAAGGGAAAACAGGAATATCTATTATATGGACGAAACTTGGTTGAATGAAGGATATACCGTTGGTAAAATATGACGGGATAAAAATATAAGATGCGCGAGGCAAGCTTTCATGGAAGGATGGTCTACTGGAATAAAAGCAGTGTATCTAGGTGATAAGGACACATTTTCACACCATCTTGTTTGTTTTAAATAAATTTAAAAAAACTGTTTTTGTTAGTTTTATTTTTAATTCGAACATTCACGAATAATAATGTGTAACATTTCTTCAAAATAATTCCCGATGAGTTCACTAAGCTGTCCAGAAACTTCGAAAAATATTTTTTTGCAAGCAATTTAGAGCATACTTTGTCTCCTTCAAAGAGAGTTTTTCCAAATGATATTGTCTTAAGATTTAAATACACCACTTCACTAGAGTCTTGGAATAAATAACACTACACAAAAAAACTGGAAAATTATACCAAATGGAAATATTTTCAGAAAAACTCCGAACACAAGAGTGTATAACCTCTGAGAAAACAGACAAACAATGTAAGTATGTCTGGTTTGAATTTTTGCCACTCTGGCGCTGGCATCTAATTTTGAATTCCCAATCATGAAGACATGAACGTTGATGTTTCTAAAGAATACTTCCAGCAAATGCTAGATCTTTTTTCTCCTGGGTCTGCTATAGTCATGGATAATGCCAGCTACCACTCAAGAAAATCCGAAAAAATACCAACGTCTTCTTGCAAAAAAATTACATCATTCATTGGCTTACTTCAAATAAGAAGCCATTTCACAAAGATTGCTGAAAAACGAGGTAATGGAGATTGTAAAGTTGAATAAACCTTTTTGTACAAAATTTGTTTTCGAAGAAATGGCTTCAAAACGGAATATAACGGTACTTCGCCTTCCGCCATATCACTGTGAATTAAACCCCATAGAATTGGTATGGGCGCAAGTAAGGGCTATGTTACGCTCTTTTCACACAATACGATTGTGGTCGTCCGGTAAAAAGTCGGACGACCACATTCCATTAGTTAAATACGGAAATATACGAAATCTTTCACACAGGACGACAACGACTTATTGTCGTGTCGTGGTCGTACAGCTGTCGTCCACTGCCACTGCAATGGACGACGGTCGTGCCGTTCTCTGATAACAGTGACAAACGGCATCAAATGGATGTTTGTACACAATACGATTGTTAGTCGTGTGATATCTGCCGTATCAATTGAATCCAGTGGCACGTAGTAAAATGGCTGAAAATATCGATGTGGAATTTCTAATTTCACTAGTTGAAAGTAGACCAGTACTCTGGGATAAAACCCTCGAAAGTTACAAAGATAGAAATGTAACAAAAAATGCGTGGCGTGAAATTCTCCTGGAGGTAAAACCAGATTTTGAAGAGCTGGAGGATAAAGAAAAAAACACATTTGGTAAGTTGCATTTTTACTTTATTTTGCATGTAAAGTATTATACTCTGATCAGAGATCTCAAATGGGGTTAAAAACCTGAATATAATTATGTAAATAGAAAAATATTTAATGTTTTCTGGGATGCGGCCAAAGTTTGCATTAAAATAACAAATTTACTTGTCAAGATTTGGTTTATTATTTCATTAAACCATCTTCAGACATATTTTCCAATTAAAATAATTATATACATTCATAAATTATCATATGAAATGAAATATAATTACTTATATTCTTGACATTTGCCAAGGCACGCTTCCAACATCGGAGGCGAAATATGTACAAAATATCGTCCTAATAGTATTTGCGGATATACCTCCTCGTATTACATGTTCTTGTGGTAAATCGTCCAAACCTGTTATTGTAGCAGTATCATCTATCAAAACCATCTCTGTCACGTACAAAATTATGTAATACGGTGCAAGCTTTAATAATATCCACAGCAAAATTTGGCTCTACATTTAGAGGTCTATGAAATATTCGCCATTTATTGCTAAGGATGCCAAAGCACATTCGACATACCGTCGAGCTCGACACAAGCGATAGTTAAAAATCCTTTTTTCAACAGTTAAATGTGTTCCCCCAAACGGTCGCAGTAAATGTCGATGCAATCCAAATGCTTCATCTCCTACGAAGAAGTATGGAACTTTGGGGCTTTCAGTTCCCGGTAGACACTTTTCTTCTGGTAGTGGTTGTGTGTTTGATTCTATCGACTGCCATAAACTGGACCTTTTAAATATTGAAGAGTCACAATCTTTACCATAACTTCCAACGTCTACAAACACAAATTTGTATCTGCAGTCGGCAACTGCCATTAAAACTACAGAATAATAATCTTTATAGTTGAAATACATTGACCCACTGCGAAATGGACAAGTAAGACGTATGTGCTTGCCGTCTACTGCTCCTATACAATGGGGAAAGTTTGCAATGGTTTCAAAGTCTGAAGCGATAGATTTCCACATTTCCCTTGTAGGTGTTGGTATACACTCCACTCGCAGAACCATCCAGATTGCTTTGCATACCTCCTTTACTATCTTACTCGCAGTAGAAATTCCAATTTGATAAGTATAATGTAGCTCAGTAAAGGTACAGCCACTTGCCAGATATCTGAAAGAATCACGTATCTTCATATTTCTTAAAAATGAATAAATAAATATTAGTATTTGTTATTTCATTTATATTTTAGGTAAGGACGTTATAAGACGGTGGACTAATCTTCGAGATGCGTTCGCTAGGTCTAAAAGAAAAATGAAAGACAGCAAAAGAAGTGGAACAGATGCAAAAAAAAACAAGAAATATGTATATAATGATCAGCTTCAATTTTTAAACAAACTGTACGAAGTTAGAGAACAGTTGATAGTTTGAATGACGAAACCAGGCACGGAACTGAAAACAATTCGGAACACATAGAGGTTGAGGCAAATGCTAGTTTCACGATTGACGAAACAATAAATAAACGTACGAGAAATAGGAAACATCGCAAACCTGATGAGGTGGAATTAAAAATGTTGAAGGCATTAGAGCCTGAAAAACAAAATAGTAAAATGTCTTTCTTCCAGAGTTTGTTGCCCCACCTTGATAGATTTCATGAAAATGAATTACTTCAGTTCCAAATGGGCGTTTTGCAAGTGATTGCAAACATCAATGAAAAAAAGAAGATGGTTCCTCAGGTCCCTCCTCCTTTTCCTCAATCTATTCCTACACACTCTCACTCGCAGCAGTTTGCGTTCCAGCTTGCTCCTTCTTTTCCTCAACATTCGCAACTTACTCAGTCCCAATCATCTACACCATCATTTACTCAACTTTTTCCCACTCAATCTTCTTCAACTAATAATTACCAAATACAATCAACACGTCAGTATTATCAAGATTGCGGGGCATCATCTGGAATGACATCTCCAATGACAGATCCCAGGGACAGTTCCACTCCGCTCTCTCAGGACTTCAGCACAGTTGATAGTGTAGATTTTACTTCCCTCTAATGTCTTCATTTGTAAAACTTTGTAAAATTCAGGAATTTTCTTTATTTTGTTATTACAGAGCAAAATAAATGACTTGTGTTAATAATGGTTTTAATATGCTAGAAATATTTAACCAACTCTGGCCTATGTCTATCGGTTTAAGTAATATCAACAAAAAATATACGAAATTATAACGATCTAAACAAAATTCTTTGTTATAAATTTATTATAACAATTGAGGACTTAACAAAAATTTATAAATTGTTTGTTTCTTGTTCTACATATCGTTTTTGCATAAAAATAAGATTGAGTTTATTTAATGAAAAACAAAAACGCCAAAATTTAGATTATCATTAAGAGTATAGAATAAAAATTTCGTAGTTTGTAAAATAGTATCAGAACTTACCTCAAAGTGACAGCCAACATTTCTATAGGTTGAATACAATTTCTCATTTTTGTATTTCGCCGTTGAAGAACAGTCTTCAGTTTGTCATGTAATTCATCGAAGGAACTCATTGACATGCGGAAGTAATTAAAAAATTTGGTTTGGTCATTTCTTAAATCTTCAGTATACGAAATAAACCTGCTTCTTCTCTCCTTCTATTGATTGGATGCACCCAATGTAGTCGATTACGTTTCTGCCTTTTTTTACGACGATAAATTAACCATAATGCCAAAATTTTTGCCCGATTTGATGCGACGCCCTGTGCTCTCTCCGACATCACGATAAATACTAACGATAATATGTCGTTATGTGTGAAAGCCAGTAGTTACGATAAACGGTCGTCCGACTTTTTACCGGACGACCACAATCGTATTGTGTGAAAGGAGCGTAAGGGTTTGTAGCAAGGTATAACACTACTATTAAAATAAAATACGTTGAAAACATCTTGCAAGAGGGAATAAAGACAATGGATTGCCAAAAATGGAGTATTTGCTTCGAAAATGTGATTGGAATAGAATAAATAATGTTATTATTCTAATAAACTACCTGTAGTTACGCCGCTGTCACATAAATTTCATTCACAAAACTCCTCTTTCTATTGTTATGTGAATTTAGGTGAGCTTAATTTAGGACCATTAGGGGTGTGTACGTCTTGAATAACAGAAATACGAAATTTAAAAAAACTATCATTGCAAGTTTACAATACAACCTTTAAGTTGTCCATCCTGTTTACTAGGTTCTGTCATTGCAAATTTAAATTTTATCGCTCTCTCACATCAGGAAACAGAGTATAGCAACAATAATTTCTAGATTTGTTATAATATACAGAGGAAGAAATGAAGACAACAAAGTTATAGTTGTCGCTGAGAACCCAAAGAACTTAAGTTGAAGAAAAAAATGTTGTTTTTTAAGGATCATGTGATTCTTTAAAATGTTTACCCGAAAACTATTCTTTCAACAATAATAATCAGCTATTAGTCTAGTTAACGAGTGCTTTTGAGGTCAAATTTTTTTCGCAATCTCCGAAAATTATGATTGAAATTATGATTGAGGTATCATTCGATTCGGAATGGCATGTAGATATTTTTTGAGAAAATGCTAAGGCCGCTCGCAAAAATTGCAATAGTTATAAACAATTAAGTGACAAAAAAAAGGGGTTTGGTTTTTCGCCAATATCTCAAAAACTATCCAGGATAATTCAAATTCGAAAACAGATGCAAAAAGAGGAGGAAATTTCCTAAGAAAAAATTAGATCTTGCGGAACTGTAGGACCAATATTAATAATTTTCCCAGGGGTTGAAAATACGCCCGAAAACGGGTATTCCGGCTTGAGCAAGCCACGCCCCCTTCGGACCTTTAATGAATAAATATGAAAATTAAAAATTGAAAAGATTCAGGCGCCTGCAGGATAGATCAATGAACAATAATCCGTGGTCCAAAAATGTTTATCGCGATTTTTCAATAAGTTATCCATTAGTTAATTAACAATTTTTTGTAGCACGAACATTAACATTGCAAGTGCGATAATTGTTAAACTATTAATCTGATAATGTTTTCCTTTCGTGGAGCTATTTTTCAAAGGTCTAAGAATGGATTTCCGTTGGAAAAATTTAAAAATAGTTAATTTTCGTTTTGTTATTAACAATTTACTAAGGTGAAAATTTAAATTAAAATTAAAAATTTTTTTTCGTTTTCTTATGATCAGAAGCTACTTAAAAATGATTTTTAATAATTTTTATTTCCTATTGTTTAAGAAATTGTTATAAACAAATGAGTTGTTTATGAGACAATTTAAAAAAAAAAGTATAACATAATCTTTGATAATAATTATGATTTTTCAAAAAAAACCGTTCCTTAAAAAAAATGTATTGCTTAAAAACGCATTTGTTAAATAACAATTTATTTTTACCATTTGTTATGAAAATTAAGGAACCATTTTTGTTTTTTGAACCATTATTTACGTGGTCTTCGATATTAAAAAAAAGATTATTATTTGAATTTTCATTGTTTATTTAATAAACAATTTGTTATAAAAAAATGAATTATCTCTTTGTATGTTTTTTATTTTTCTACTTAAAAAAACAAAAACAACCATGTATTATTTTTGGAAAAAAAAAATTATTTATATTTTTTATTGAACTTTCAATTTCCTGTTCTCTTTCATTTCACCACTCTGACCTGGTTTTTTATGTTTAATTTTATTATAAATTTTTAACTAATACAAGGAAAAAATGTAAGACTCATTCATAAGATTTTAATAGAAAGAATCGTCAAATAAGCATTAGTAATTAGTCGTGAGCATGCGGGTCAATTATAGACTAATGACGTCTTAATGAAGATCAGGATGAATGTGCATAAAATCTTCAGATCTTTGATGAATAACTGTAACTAAACATTGAAGATTCTATTATTTCAGTTTATTTTCCGAAAAAACCATTAGGTCATTAAACACTTATTAGCATAACCTAGAAGAATCAAGAAAATTTAAATCAATAATAATTGTTTCATTTCGGAGCAATAAATTGAAACTAAAATTTATAAGCTGGAATTGTTGATAAATATACGTTAGATAAAAAGGTACATAAGTTTTATGGTCATAGTTATATTAGTTTATAAGATATTTAGAGATAAAAGTAGAATTCTTTTTTCTGAAAGATGATTTTTATAAACAAATGGTAAACATTAAATAAATAATTGAGTGAGAGCTTCAAATTTTGGCTTAATTTGTTGTTTAATCAATAAAGAATAAATAAGTCCCAAAATTTTTCCTTGTATCTCCATTGGTTAAAAAGTTATAATAAAATTAAACATAAAAAACAAGGTCAGAGAGGTGAAATGAAAGAGAACAGAAAATTGAAAAAAATATAAATATTTTTTTTTCTAAAAATAATACATGGTTGTTTTTGTTTTTTAAGTAGAAGAAGAAAAAAAATACAAAGAGATAATTCATTTGTTTATAAAAAATTGTTTATTAAATAAACAATGAAAATGTAAGTAATATTTTTTTTATCTTTCAATATCGAAGACCGAGATGAATAATGATTTAGAAAAAAAAATGGTTCCTTAATTTTCATAACAAGTGGTAAAAAAAAAATTCACAAATGCGTTTTTAAACAATAATTTTTTTTTAAAAACGGTTTTTTCTTGAAAAATCCTAATTATCATCAAAGATTATGTTATTGATTTTTTTTTAATTATCTCATAAACAACGCATTTGTTTATAACAATTTTTTAAACAATAGGAGATAAAAATTATTAAAAATCATTTTTAAGTAGCTTCTGATCATAAGAAAAGGATAAAAATTATTAAAAAATTTTTTTTTTTTTTTTTCATCTTAGTAAATTGTTAATAACAGAACGAAAATTAATAATTTTTCAATTTTTCCAAAGGAAATCTATTCTTAGACCTTTGAACAATAGCTCCACGATAGGAAAACATTATCAGATTAATAGTTTAACAATTATCACACTTGCAATGTTAATGTTCGTGCTACAAAAAATTGTTAATTAACTGATGGATAACTTATTGAAAAATCGCGATAAAAATTTTTGGACCACGGATTATTGTTCATTGATCTATCCTGCAGGCGCCTGAATTTTTCCAATTTTTATGTTTCATATTTAATAAGTTTAAATAATATTTATTCACTAAAGGTCCGAAGGGGGCGTGGCTTACGCAAGCCGGAGTACCCGTTTTCGGGCGTATTTTCAACCCTCTGGGAAAATTATAAATATTGGTCCTACAGTTCCGGCAGTTAAAACTTTTTCTTGCGAAATTTCCTCCTCTTTTTGCATCTGTTCAAATTTGAATTATCTCAAATAGTTTTTGAGATATTGGCGAAAAACCAAACACCCTTTTTTTTCACTTAATTGTTTATAACTGTTACAATTTTTGCGAGCGGCCTTAGCATTTTCTCAAAAAATATCTACATGCCACTCCGAATCGAATGACATCTCAATCATAATTTTCGGAGAATGCGAAAAAATTTTGACCTTAAAAGCACTTGTTAACTAGACTATATCCAGGGAATAGAGTCAATATGAAAATAAAAGTGGTACATACCCAATTGGATCCATTCTCTATTTCTCGTTCTATCACAGCACTCATGGAATTTTTAGAAGTATTTTCAAGCTACATTCAACTTTTCGAATATTCGAGTTACGTATGCCGGTGTTAGAGGAAATATTATCAATACTCGAGATTTATAATAAAAAATTGCCATTAAGTTATCAGCTCTCGAAATGGAGTGGTATCGATATTGTTTGACAATGACAATGACACGCGATACATGAGTAACAAAATTCATATTTTGTATTATAAATAATATAATATAAACTCATCTGTGAGTGGTTCGCTTGTCTCTATGTGAGAATTATTGAATAAAATATATTTTCAAGCACGCTCAAGATGATGCAATGATCCGATAATTGCAAAATCAATCTAACAATAATTTATCAATACTCCTGTTGTTGGGATAGTTTTTGATCCCCTGCTCATTACTATTTTCAAGCAGCTCTCACCAAACTAAGGCCGTATTTACGAAGTGAATTGAAATCTCGGATAGCTTTCTAATATACAGGGTGAGTCATATTAAGAACGGCAAACTCCGACTACAGATTCCTCACCTCATTTCGAGGTGAAAAGTTGCTATCAAGGTATGTCCTAAAGTGCTTCCCTGTGAGATACAAGGTGTCGAAAGTACGAAAAAAATTAAGATTTAATTTGTTTTCTCCAAAATTCCTGACGGAAAGAAATTGAAACTTGGTACACTAATTAAGGTTTATCAACGTGCTAATTTGAAGATATATTGAATGAATGTGGTTTTTTGTGGAGGAACAACGTTTCTTGACATGTTTTTTGGGTAACCTTCCACAGTCTGAAAATGAAAATATAATCAGGAAAATGTATACAAGTGTAGAAAGGGCAAACTAATTAGTTCACCGCGATAAGTTACTGCGTTCACCAAATTATATTTCCTATAGTAAAATGATTCGATTTATCAGTGACTTCTCGTTCCCTGAATATGCCTATAAAAAAATATAAAATTCAAAAGATACTTCTCTATATAGTTTTTGATTGATGCTTCGGGGACTATATCTGCCCCCGTTCTCATAATCTTCTAAATCTCCTTTAATTGTTTTAATAATTTGGATTTTTTCTTGCAGAGTCTTTTTCGCTTTTTCAACTGTCTCAATTGACATCCGTTAGTTGAGGAAGCGAAAAAGACTCCGCAAGAAAAAATCCAAATTATTAAAACAATTAAAGGAGATTTAGAAGATTTTGAGAACGGGGGCAGATATAGTCCCCGAAACGTCAATCAAAAACTATATAGAGAAGTATCTTTTGAATTTTTACTATTTTATAGGCATATTCAGGGAACGAGAAGTTACTGACAAATCGAATCATTTTTCTATAGGAAATATAATTTGGTGAACGCAGTAACTTATCGGGGTGAACTAATTAGTTTGCCCTTTCTACACTTGTATAGATTTTCCTGATTATATTTTCATTTTCATACTGTGGAAGGTTACCCAAAAAACATGTCATTGAAGATATAATTGTGAATGGACAAATCTTGACATCAGTTCAGCTCATCGATTCTCAACCTAAAAGCCATAACATTCCATGTGCCTAAAAGGGGAGGTTTCTGAGATAATTGAGAAAAACTGAAGATATGTCCTTAGTAGAGACATAATTTCCTATGTGCAATAATCGCATAATGCTAATTTCTTACAACATATCGGAATATGTGTCAACCTCCAGAAAAAAAATTAATTTTTGGGAGAATCGGAAACATAGTACGGGTGAGTCAGAGTGAGACCGATAACTCCACTGATATGTTACCATACTTTCTTGCATATGATTGTTTTGACAGATCAACTGACAAACAAACCCAACCTCAAATTCATAATACTCCACTTAGATAAGAGTTAAGGTCTGAAATATTTTTTGCGAAAAACTGAAGATAAGTATTCTTAATTTGTTGAAGTTTATGTTGGAGTATCATTATCAAAGCCATTTCTGATTGAATTATCTAGGAAAATATTGTAACGTAAATAAACTTAACTTGGTTTAACTAATTTATTTAACACTTAATCTACAACTTAATTTATATTACTACGCCACTGAATAGCTCGATCGTATGGGCTCGTTCAGACTGTGTACTCCCTCTTGAGGGCTGTCTATTTATCTCCGATACAGAATTCCCGATCTTTCGAATTCTGGCAGTTGGCGACGGCATGTTCCAATTGTTTCCAATATTGACCGTTGTTTTCCGCGGAAGAGCGACTGGATGGTTCTCGAATATCTCCGGGGATGATCTCATCGCTGTCGATGGCAACGTGTGAGGCGACAGGTCCGGCCTAGGTTCGTTACATTGCCCCCTTCTTAAAGACATTTCGTCCCGAAATTTCATCCTTGGAGTGTGACGATATCTGCATGACTCCCCATATCTGCACCGTGAAGTTCGATGGAAGTAACACTCCACGGTCTTCATGATCGGTCGTGGAAGAGGGTTACAGCAAACCAAAATCCTGACGCCGCTGGATCTGAATATCGCCTCCAGCATACTTCTTATGACTCTCCAGTCCAACCCATCAATACCACAGGATAGTTTTGGAATTGCTAGATCCGCCAGATTCTGGTCCACCATAGTATTTCTTAGTTTGGTGAGACTCTTCCAGACATCTTCATAGGACGGTTTATCTTGGGAATGCCTCTTGGTAACTAGGTAGTAGATGTTTCTCTGGCCTTTCTTCAACTGTAGCACCCCACCAACTTCTGGATTCTGCTCCCGCAGTGTTTGGAGTTGACCAAATTTCTTGGAGAACACTACGGCGATGCCCCTGGACATTCGAAGATCTTCTGCCACACAGTGCGCTAGTGCGTAGTCAGCAGGCACCTCGAAAAGGTCTCGTGACTCCTCTCTAGTAACCCCATGTAGAACTTTCTGCCCGTTTGAATACAAGGACATAAACTTCTCGAACGTCATATCATCCTCCGGTGGCTTGAGGGTGCGAACTTGGTCATGGTTTCCAGCGTAAGGGGCCAACCTGTTGAAATGGACGACCCTTGGTTTCCCTCGGGGTGGCTTATGGATTCGGTACACAAGGTCGTTTATCCTTTTCACGATTTTATACGGGCCTTCCCACGAGTTCCGCAACTTTGGTGATAGTCCACGACGACGTTTGGGGTTGTACAGCCGAACCAGGCCATCAACCTTAAATCCTCCAGCGTCGGCCTTGATGTCATAGGTCTTCTTCATTTTATCGCTGGCACTCTGGATGTTCAACCGGACTCGTTCGTGGATGTCGTCCATTCTCTGCCGAAGTTTGCTGACGTAGTCCTCTCCCGCAGTGTCTTGTCCTGGCGGTATCCCAAACTTCAGGTCACAAGGCAGTCGCAGTTCTCGGCCCATTAAAATACTAGCAGGAGTTTGACCGGTTGACTCGTGTACTGCGGATCGATAGGCCATCAGGAACAAATGAAGATACTGGTCCCAGTCTCTTTGATGGTCAGAGACAACCTTGGACAAGTGGCGGTTGATCGTCCTGTTCATCCGTTCCACCATTCCATCGGACTGCGGATGTAGGGCCGTGGTTCTTGTCTTGCGGATGTTCAGCAGTAGACATATTTCTTGGAAAAGGTTGGATTCAAAATTTCTGCCTTGATCCGAGTGCAGCTCCATTGGAATACCGAATCGTCATATCCATTCTTTCACCAAGACGTCGGCGACGGTGATGGCTTCCTGGTTGGGCAGGGCATAGGCTTCCGCCCACTTACTGAAGTAGTCCATTGCCACAAGGATGTATTTATTCCCGTGGTCGGATACGGGAAACGGGCCGGCGATGTCAATGGCGATTCTCTCGAACGGGCTGCCTACGTTGTACTGACGCATCGGGGCTTTGGGTCGTATTCGAGGTCCATTGCTAGCAGCGCATACAGCGCACTTTCTGCACCAGTCCTGGACGTCAGCTTGACAATTCGTCCAGTAAAACCGTTGCCTCACTTTCTGCAGGGTCTTCGTCACTCCCAGATGTCCTCCAGCGACTCCATCATGGATTTCCCGCAGCACTTCCTCTCTTCTGTTCCTGGGAACAATTATTTGGCGTCTGTCTTCCCCACCAATATCGGCCTCCAACACACGTTTCAGGATCCCATTGTCCAGAATAAGAGAGTTCCATTGTGCCCAATAGGACTTAACAGCCGGCGAGTAACCTGCGACTTCCTGCCATGATGGTCTTCGATTGCCCTTCTTCCAGCTGACGACTAAGCCAAGGTCGAGGTCTCTCTCTTGGTCTTTCTGGATCTTGCTGTCATTCCAGTTGTCATCCATTGCCGCGGTTCTACAAAGTGTTGCTTCTTTCTCTTCTGCTCGTCGGCAATGTGAGCAATCATCTGGACATGGTCTTCGCGACAAGGCATCTGCATTCTTATGGCTAGTTCCGGCTCGATGTTCGATCTCGAAATCGAATTCTTGGAGTCTCTCGATCCAACGTGCTACTTGACCCTCAGGATTTTGAACTGTAAGAGCCATTTGAGAGCTGCATGGTCAGTTCTCAACAGGAATCTTCTTCCATACACGTACTTGTAGAAGTGCTCCACTCCCTTTACAACAGCTAACAGCTCTCGCCTGGTGACACAGTAATTGCGCTCTGGTTTGCTAAGCGTCTTGCTGAAATAACCAATGACCTTCTCCTGTCCCTCCTGGATCTGAGATAGGACAGCTCCAAGTCCCACGTTGCTGGCGTCCGTATCCAAAATGAATTTCCCTTTGGGTAGGGGATAGCTCAGTATAGGTGCGTTGATCAAAGCTCCTTTCAGCTTCCTGAATGAGTCTTGACATTCTTCGGACCACTGGAACTTTGTTTGGCCCTCCGTGAGCCTGGTCAGTGGTTTAGCGATGTTGGCGAATCCCAGCACATATCGGCGATAGTATGTGCATAAACCAAGGAAACTTCTAAGTTGGTGAATGTCTTTTGGGATGGGCCAATCCTTAACAGCTTTGATCTTCTGGTCATCCACTGCTACTCCTTCCCCAGAGACAACGTGGCCGAGGTATCGTACTTCTTTTTGGAACAGATGGCATTTCTTAGGGCTCAGCTTCAATCCGGAACTCCTCAGTCGCAGGAATACTTCCTCCAAGTTTTTCACGTGGTCTTCGAACGATCTGCCGACCACAATTATGTCGTCGAGATACACTAGACACGTGTTCCATGAGAGTCCCTCCCAAAACTGTTTCCATCAATCTTTCGAATGTGGCGGGAGCATTACAGAGCCGAATGGCATAACGGTGAAACTGCCACAAGCCTGAGACGATGGTCAAAGCAGTCTTTTCGATCTTCCTGAGCCAGTTCTACTTGCCAATATCCACTCTTCAGATCAAGGGTCGCGAAAATCGTGGAACCAGCCAACGTGTCTAGGGTGTCATCTATTCTCGGGAGAGGGTAACTGTCCTTCTTCGTGACATTATTAAGTTGGCGATAGTCTACACAAAAGCGTGTTGATCCATCCTTTTTCTTCACCAGTACGACTGGAGAGGACCAGGGACTGTCAGATGGTTCGATAACTCCTTCTTTTCCCATATCGCTGACTATTTTGTCAGCCTCTTCCTTCTTGGCAAGAGGAAGTCTTCTTGCTGATTGCCGGATCGGTCGGACACCTCCAGTATCAATCTTGTGCTGGACCACATTAGTTCGACCCCCTTTTCCTTGTCCGGTATCGAAGATGTCTTGGTACTTTTTGACTAAATCTCTTAGTTTGGGCTGTTGAGCTGGTTTTATATCTTTGGAAGAGATGGCAACTAATTTTTCTAGTTCTGTGGGCAAGTTGTTGGGTTGGCTAATCGTACCTCGTACACTCCGGATCACTGAGGAAACTGACGAGCAGTGCCCCAATATTGTTCCTTTCTTCAAGGTCACTGGAAAATAATTGACATTCATGACCCTTACCGGCACAAATTTGTCAGCACACAACAAGGTCTTCCCTAGTGCAATCCCTCGTCCAATTTTCTCATCATGAAGTTTGGGCTCGAACATCACCACGTTTCCACTGCTCGTTCTCCCGTCCAGGCGAGCCTCCAGAATGGTTTCAGCCCTCTCAGGTATGCTTACATCTTCAGCCAACAACACACGGATCAACTCCTCACTTCTCCCATGAAGCACCAGCTCTTCTCCGTTGACACGTAGGACGCCGTCTTTGAAATCCAATTCAAACCCTCTGGAATTCATGATGTCCATTCCGATGATTGCATCGTCTTCGATGTCCGCTACAAGTGCCTGATGTTTCACTTTAGTACTGCCCAAAATTATTTCAATCGGTAGCTCGCCATATACAGTAGCTGGCTCCCCTGTTGCTGTGCGTAGCTTCCAAGTTGTCGGTTCAATCCGTTCCGGTGTTCTGGCAAAGGAAGGCCCGAGAATTGTCCTAGTCGCACCTGTATCTAGCAGCATGGTGCAAGGCTCGTTATTGATGAGACCGTCTACGAAGACACCTTTGTTCTGTCGTTGAAGGATAGCGACATATGCGTTGTTAACCGGGGCTTGCCGGCCACATGCCGACGATTGCCCCTTCTCGTCGACCTTCTTTAGTTTTCCTGCATCGGAGTCGATGAATGTTGGACATTTGCTACGCACATGTCCAATTTTGGCACAATTCCGGCATCTTATCTGTCTTTTCTCAGGCAACACTTCCTTCATCACTTTTCTTATGGCAGCTTCCAAGTTAGCAGGCTCCTGTGAGTCTTCCTCAATCGTTTGAACTTTACTTTGGCTTTTGCAGCATTGTTTTGCTGCTTCGAATTCCAAAGCGCGTGCCAGTGCGTCTACGAGATGTGTTGGACGAGCTAGTGTCAACGCTTGTCTGGTTTCTTGGTCACGGAGTCCATCCAAGAATGCTTGAACCGCTAGTCGCTCCATTACATTTTCTGGTGTGGCTGGATATGCGAGACGAACCAAGCGTGCAATGTCAGTTTCGAATTCTTGTAAGGATTCGCCCGATTTTTGGCAGCGATTTTTCAGCTGGGAGTGGTATACGTGTTCCAAATGGGCGTGGCCATATCGTAATTCTAGATGTTTAATCAGCTGATCATAGTCCTCCTGTTCTTGGGCGGTGAGAGTTTGTAGAATATTTGTCGCTTCTCCACGTAATGCAAGTGTCAGTGCTACAGCTCTTTCCCCTGCATTCCATCCGTTTGCTTTGGCCGCTGCTTCAAACTGCCGGCGGTAATTTGCCCATGGAGTTTTTCCGTCGAACTGAGGCGGCTTCATGGAAAGCTTCCCTATTTCTGAAATGATCTTGACATCTTTTATACCCTCTTGAACTTTATCCAAGTTCAAACTCAAGTCCAGCATTTCTTTTTCGTTAACCATCTCTGTGGAGGGCGCACTATTAATTCGTTGTTCCAGCTTACTGATCGTTTCCTTTATTTTGTCCATTTCTGCCTCGACCCCATCTTTGATTTTATCTACCTCCGTGTTCATTTGCTCCCTAATTTTATCTATCTCTGTCTCAACGGTTCCCATTCTTTCTTCTAGAAAATTAGCCACACCACACAATTCTTTTTTTAGGCCTTCTGTGTTTTCCAGGAACTTCTCTTCCAGGCTTCTTGAATTTTCTAGAAGCTTCTCTTCCAGATTTCTAGAATTTTCTTCAAGCTTCTCTTCCAGATTTCTAGCATTTTCTTCCAGGCTTCTTGAATTTTCTAGAAGCTTCTCTTCCAGATTTCTAGAATTTTCTTGAAGCTTCTCTTCCAGATTTCTAGCATTTTCTTCCAGACTTCTTGAATTTTCTTCAAGTTTTTCTATTATCAGACTCAAATCACCTCCGGGAACTTCGAATAAAAATGTTTCGGGGTCCTCACCTTCTTGTATAAGTCCTTCTGCAAGTCTTTCCTGGAGTACTTGCTTTTTACCCGTTGTTTCCAGTTCCCTTTCCTCCAATTCCTGTTTCAATTCCGCTACCTTCAAGTCCGCAAGGCGCACTTTTCTTGAACACATTTTGTCTTTGACGAGGTATCAGTCTGTTTCACACGAAAAGTTTATCAGTTTGTTAAAATTCACTTCGCGAATTCTTTTCCAAGGGCCACCAGTCTATTGTCTGTTTCACGCGAAGAGTGTATCAGTTTATATTCCACGCACAATTGTCCACTTCGCGAAAACCGGGCCACTGTCTATTTTCTGTTTCACGCGAACAGTGTATCAGTTTATATTCCCACGCACAATTGTCCACTTCGCGAAAACCGGGCCACTGTCTATTTTGGGCGTACAAAAAGGTCTATCAATTTATTTTTCTGACTATCCACTCCACGATCACTTGTTTATTTTCAAAATCTCACTTCCGACACCAATTGTAACGTAAATAAACTTAACTTGGTTTAACTAATTTATTTAACACTTAATCTACAACTTAATTCATATTACTACGCCACTGAATAGCTCGATCGTATGGGCTCGTTCAGACTGTGTACTCCCTCTTGAGGGCTGTCTATTTATCTCCGATACAGAATTCCCGATCTTTCGAATTCTGGCAGTTGGCGACGGCATGTTCCAATTGTTTCCAATATTGACCGTTGTTTTCCGCGGAAGAGCGACTGGATGGTTCTCGAATATCTCCGGGGATGATCTCATCGCTGTCGATGGCAACGTGTGAGGCGACAGGTCCGGCCTAGGTTCGTTACAATATTATCCAATCAATATGTTTTTGATCAAATAATATGATGAATGAAAAAATGGAGTTATCGGTCCCATTCTGAGTCACCCGTATTATGTTTCCGATTCTCCCAACATTAAAAAATGTTCAGGAGGTTGACACATATTCCGATATGGTGTAAGAAATTAGCATTATGCGATTATTGCACATAGGAAATTATGTCTCTACTGTAATGAAAATACTAGTTATTTGTAGTAATAGAATGCCCAGACTATTCAGTGAAGAGCGGTGTGGAGTTCTTTGGACTGCTTTGCTAGTTTCAAATTTTTTATGTTTCAAGCAAAGTTTTTAGAAATTGTAAATTTGAATGGACGCCAGAATTTTTATTTAAACTAGGACAAAAATCAAAAACCTCTATTCAATAATGATTGCACATCAATTAACTTTCCTTCTGTGAATAACTACAACAATAAAACAAATACCAACTTATAACAATCTATTTACAAAATTCACATCTTTTCCAATTTCAGAACATTTGAATGCAGAAAACTAATATTGTTTTGTTTGCTGAACTGTCGGTTTTTTCGATGACGATGTACCTTGATTGTATTTTCCTTGTCTGGCACTTAGCTAAACTCCACGAAGTGGATTGGCTCGCAATCAGGGGGTACTTATAGCTGCTGGGCGACCGATCAAGTGAACACAAACATCAGCTTCTGGTCCATCAAGTGTGTTCTCAGCGATTTAACATGAAAACAATATTGTTTGTGTCACAGTTTGATATACAAAAATTATATTTCTTGAAACTTGGAATCTTTTCAATGCACTCCTCAACTCATTGTTGTTACAGTTGAGTGTAATCTCATCAAGAGATTATTACTTAAAATTAATTGAGAATACAAATGAATAATATCCAATACTGAAATTGAAGAACTATTATTAATAATTCTTATGAATTAACAAAAATTGATCTTTGCTTTATATATGGAAAAGATGATTTTTTCTCTGATCTTGAACAGCCAAGATATTTCGTTATCAATAATTAAAAATTTTGAGACAATCATGTTTGTTGAATTTGATTTACGAAAATGACTTCAATTTCAGCGATATTCAAGAAACGTATTAGTTTGTATTAGTTCATATAACTAAATGAAGGAATTATATATGAGAATAAATGTTTGACCAGACATCAAATACTTCTTCAAAAAAGTTTCTGAAAATTCAAAGAAAATTCCAAATTCCAAGTACCAAATTTATACATGAAATATACATATTAGATCATTTCAACCACATCAAAATCACAGCTCGGTGATTTTGTTACCAAATATGGAACCATACCAAAGATATATAAACACTCATAAAAAAAAATATACATGTGGGATTCATAATCCTGACAGAATTCTTCAAAAATATATAGTGAACGACACTGCTATTTTTAGTCAGATTGACCTAAATAAATCTAATTACTGTTTTCATAACCAAAAATTCGTAGATGACTACAGATACTTCCCTTGTGAAAAATTATCTAACGTTCTCTTAAAAATTATTTGAATGTGACATATTTAAAATATCTACGGTCCAAACATAAGTTCTCAATACATACCTTCCTTGAAATCATACACTATTCACAGATTTGAAATCATATTCGCGGAGAAAGGAAAATGCTCTGATTTTATATATTATTTCAACATGGCATCTTCTACTCTTTAATGGCCGACGAGCTTCAGAAAACAATATATCTTAATTGCCGAAAGATCAGAAAAGGGGCGAGAATGTCACATCCATCGTCTTAAATATCATCGTACTGTCAGATCATTTGCGACAGCTCTTCTTCTTTAAGCCGTAATGATTGTTCCATTACCGACGGTTAGATGTCGCTAAGATTTTCAATAGGTAATGTACCAGATTTTCAATAGGGAAGTGAATAAATCTCGAGCATAGAGCATATCAATAAGAAATGTAACAGATATATCGTTACACTACTAAGGACATATCTTCAGTTTTTCTCAATTATCTCAGAAACCTCCACTTTTAGGCACATGGAAATGACTTTTAGGTTGAGTAACGATGAGCCGAACTGATGTCAAACGCTCATTTGTCCATTCACTTGTCCCAAGAAAATATGACCACATACCATCGTAACTAGGCCACTGGTTTACGAAAATAAAAAAATATAACTTCAAATTGGCACGTTGATAAACTTTGATTAGTGTACCAAGTTTCAAATTTTTTCCTTCAGGAATTTTGGAGAAAACAAATTAAATCTTAATTTTTTCCGTACTTTCGACACCCTGTATCTCAGAGGGAATACATTTTAGGACATACCTTGACAGCAACTTTTCACCTCAAAATGAGGTGAGGAATCTGTAGTCGGAGTTTGTCGGTATTATTCGGACTCATCCTGTATATAAGAAGTATTATTTCGATGATGTTCTAAGAAATTTATTTTTTTGACTTACTGTTGCATTCGTGACCTCATCGTAGAGAATGAAAGTTTGCATTGATACCCTTCGAAGACTGATGTTCTGACTTTAATGACAGACATCAACCACATGCAACAGAAATCCATCGCACTAAAAAAATGATGAGTTATTCATTTTTCTACGAGTATGTGGAAAAGTGCATTTTTTTAATGATTTGTCGTGTGGAAAGAAGCACTTTTCCGCTCTAGTGCGGTAAAGTACTTTTTCTAATTTTGACATTTCAAGTGACACTTTTCAAAACTCGTTGACGTTATCAAATGTTTTATTCACTTTTCATCGCCAGTTGCAAAAAGTAAAATTTTTCGCAACTGGTGATAAAAAGTAAATTTCACCACCAGTTGCAAAAAATACAGGAATAAAATTTGTTATAATTTTGAGGCTATTCAATACATATATGTATGGTAAAAACTAATAATAAATATGAATAACATAATTTGACCAATTGGTGATATTGATCCCAGCTGACAATGTAGCATTAATTTCCGTTTTTTCCATGGAAGTCTCTCCAAGGATGAGAACACGTTTTTTACGCACTAAAAAGTAAAAAATTATTTTAATATTCAATGAATATGCCGAAAAGCATGGGGTGCTTTGTCGAAATAAATTAAAATAGTCCAAGATCCCAGAACCGGCAAACCTACGTCATTTTAGCAAAGCTGATATTTTGAGTATGAGTAGTGTGATATGTAGTTGGGAATGGAGGCATACTTGCTAGCTTGAAAGAGGGGGCTCCTTTACGGGTAGCAGGTATAAAAGTAACAAAAAAACTTTCAAACTTACGTTGAAGTATGGTAATGCGTTTGACAATTAATATCGTCCAGTTGGCCAAGCGGTCTAAGACGCAAGATCTAAGCTCTGATATCAATAACGCCTGACGATTTTTTTATTTTTCCCTTGGAAATTGAGAAATGATTTGTTTTTTTTTTCATTTGAATATTCATCCCAAAACTAAATCAATTCTCAATCTCAAAGTGAAAAATAAAAAAAAATCGTCAGGCGTGGGGATTTGAACCCTCGCCAACTTTTGAGATCCAGAGCTTAGATCTCGAGCCGTAGACCGCTCGGTCAACTGGACGATATTAATTGCCAAACGCATTACCATACTTTAACGTAAGTAAAAAAGTTTTTCATTTACTTTTGTACCTGATACCTGTAAAGGGGCCCGGCTTTCAAGCTAGCAAGTACGCATACGTTCTCAACTACATATCACACTATTCATACTTAAAATTTCAGCTTTGCTAAAATGGGGTAGGTTTACCGTCTCTGGGATCTTACTCTAAAAGTATTTTGTTTCTCAAAGATACGTAACCAAAAAGCACTCCTTAGTCGTTGAATATTATAATTATTTTTTAATTTTTAGTGCGTTAAAAGCGTGTTCTTCAGTTTTTTAAATATATATTTCTTATATTTTTAACTTGTATTAAAAAGGAACCCATATCAAAATTAGAAAAAATATTGTGTGAAACACTTCGGGAAACCCTATTTTTCGTAACTCGCTTTCTTTTGCAGAACTCGATCCTCGCTCGTTCCGCAGAAATTCGCTCATTACGAAAAATAGTGGTTTTCTCAACTGGTTGCACACATATTTCCGGACTAGTGCGGAAAAGTCTTTTTCCGTACGATTTCAAAATAGTCAGAATTATTCAAACGAATATTTATATTTTTCGGTGAAACCATTGTAGTTGACTTGTATTGCTCAAACGGAGAAATTTGAATGACACTGCAATACTCTGATGTGTCATTGAAGCAAAATGTCAAATAAACTAGCTCAAAAAGGTATAAGCGTGTGTTTCTGCAAATTTCATTTCGATCGTTCGAATCATATTGGTCCAAAGATATTGTGAACATTTTGTAAGATTCACAGATTGACAGTAGCGAATGACAAGTTCATCCATCTGAGATGAATGATACGTTTATTCTACAAGTAAATTATCTCGTTACCATAGAATCGGGTAAATAAGTACACAAATTAAAACCCTCAAGCATACAAAAATCATTCAAACTCAAACACAATCCCGTAACTAAACTTCAAATAACACGAACTACACAAATAACAACACAGATTAAATTTTTTACTCAAATTCTACACAAACAAGTAAACTCAAAACAACCACAAAACAACCCACAGAAATCAAAACTCAAACAAATACCTACAAAACGCCCACATTTCCATGAGTTGGGTTTTTTATTCGGTGCAGCGCAAATCGTCAGAGCACTGTGTCACCGCTTTTTCCCAGCATTGATCAGCATTGTAAGCATACATATAGGAAAGAATTAACTAAACAGAATTTTCGTAAAAACAAAAAAAATTGATATTGCTCTCATAAGCACTTTGCAGGAGGGTAGGGGAAAAATTGAAATATCTTAAGGCTAAAACCAGCTACAAACCTTGTCACCGATAAAAGCGGGGGTACGGCCTTCGCCCTCATAAGAGGTCAAGCCCGTGCTCGTTCATCTTATATTATTTAATATGTACAGTAGCATTGAGTGTGTATATAGTTTGGTTAAGTCATTTGTATTAGAAAATGTAAATAATAAATATTTTTGGATTTTGGATTTAGTAAATAAGTAGCGATTGTTAACTTCAACAAAGCAGAATTGCGGTACCCTAAAGTCATATTCAAATTTAATCTTCAATTTGATATGAAAAAATGAACAATTCAGAAGATTCATTGAGGACATTCCATCAAAAATCTTGGAGACTTCTATAAGTCGCCAGTTGGTTCCAGAAAAGAATCGCTGGCGTTATAGACCGGGACATGGTGACACAAAATATTAGGTCATTTGTACCAGTATGGCGGTTCTTCAGGGGTCTAATTACGGAATGACAAAATAGAAAATGATGGGGCGTTAATCGAATGTGTCGGATAAATAACGAGTGTCGAACGATTTGTTCCACAAAAATGCTTGTATTTTCCGATAGTCGATAAAAAAAGAAGTAGGCGGTAGCGTAATGCCATACTTCTCCGGTGTGACTTACAGCCCGCCATACCGACGCGAATACATTAATTTAAAAAAAACAATTCAACCATTTGTTCCAGGCTAATTTTTGCACAGCTAATCATCGTCGAGTAGCCATTAACGATATACACCATGCCATACTTTTCTGACGGTTCCAAATGGCCGCCATACCGCCGCAAAGAAGTAATTTTTTTTTTCGCAAAACGATTTGTACCAGTATTGCATTTGGATTTTTTGAAAGTATTTGATGAAATGTGACCGTTATTATATTTCCCATACGTCTAGTAGGGCGAAAAAGTGTCCATACTTAAAAACTTATTTATTCGACACGTTTTGCAAATACGAGTGTAAAATACGTAAAATCATTTTTTACATCATGGAATCATTGTATTCTGATCCTTTGGATGTAATTCTACCTGAAAAAAAATATTCCAGATTGTAACCATGGGGCGGACGACTGTCGGACTTGGCCAAAAAAAAAAAATTGACGATTTGTACCAGTATGGCATTTGGATTTTTGGAAATTAATGATACAATGTGACCATTATTATATTTGCCATACTTTTAGTAGAGGGAAAAAGTGGCGCCATACTTGAAAAACTTGGTTTTTCGACACGTTTTCAAGGTACAAGACATAAAATCATTTGTTACAGTATGGCATCATCGTATTCGGTTCGTTTGGATAAAATTCAACCTAAAAAAATTATCCCATACTGTAACTATGGGGCGGAAGTCTGTTACACTCGAGCAAGATATGAAAAAAAAAATTGGAATGAATTGTAACAGTATGGCATTTCAAATCGCTCTGATATGTCGACAACCAATACAATCTCGAAACCATGTATTATGTCTCACGAACACGATGAGCCAAGACCTCTACAATTCGAGAAATCTTTCGAACGCCGGTAGCCGTTCAATATTATACGACATAACATCTGGTTATAAGACAAGATTGCCGCCACCTAGGTGTTTGAAATTTTGTATTTATATTCGTTAAACCTCAAACTTACAGGAAAAATTAGTGCCATACTGGTACAAATCGTTCGAATTACGAATAAAATCTTAGAATTTTGAAAAAATATTGTACATATTCGCCACCCCCCACAGGTATGGCATGATCATACTTCTATTTATGATCATACAGAGAACTGTTAAAAAAAGTTTTAGCTAGTACAAATCGTTTAGAAAAAAAAAATTTACTCCCTTGCGGTGGTATGGCGGCCATTTGGAACCGTCGGAAAAGTATGGCAAGGTGATTTTCGTGAATGGCTACTCGACGATGATTAGCTGCGCAAAAATTAGCCTGGTACAAATGGTTGAATTGTTTTTTAAATTAATGTATTCGCGTCGGTATGGCGGGCTGTAAGTCGCACCGGAGAATTATGGCATTACGATACCGCCTACTTATTTTTTTATCGACCATCGGAAAATACAAGCATTTTTGTGGGACAAATCGTTCGACACTCGTTATTTATCCGACACGTTCGATTAACGCCCACGCGATTGGGGCGCCGGTACCAGCACTATGACCATCATTTTCTTTTTTGTCATTCCGTAATTAGACCCCTGAAAAACCGCCATACTGGTACAAATGACCTAATATTTTGTGTCACCATCTACCGGTCTATTACGAGTAAGAATTTTCAGCATTTGAGTTGTGGTGTAAGGATAAAAATACACTATCACAGAAAGAAGAGGTATTCATACTATACTTTCACCACTTATCAAGAAACCTTTGCCCGTCAACCTTGTGGACGGAGTACTCAATGATTGAACTTATTGTAAAATTGAAGAAAGACATCGATTTAAGCAAATATTTTAAATTAACGGCATATCTGAAATGACTGAACGAAGGTTTAAAACCCAAGAAATTGAAGGTTTTCGAAAAACAGGAAATTGATAGATTTTTATCTGATGCTACGGACAACGACTTCCTCTTGATGGAGGTGGCTATAGTTTTCCCAATATCAATTGCAGAAGCATAAAAAAGTCTTGCGGCGAAATCCTGTGAGCAGCAGTGGCGGAGATATAGTCCATCCAATATCAATTGCAGAAGCTGTTTCTATAGGGAGCAAATGAAAACTCACTTCGCTTACACGAGCGTATATGCGAAGGAACGGAACGAAAAATAATCTGTACTACTCGTAAACATTCGCCGTCGGCAAACGGTAGATCAAAAGAGCCGATAGTCAACGTGGACTTGAGTGACGGCTGTCTGTTGTACAACCGATTCGTCTGGGCCAATGAAGTCGGACATCAATGCTGGCAGGTGTGTCTATACGATGGGAGGTCATAAATCACGCGTTATATTTGTGTTTTAATAGCTCTGAAAGATTAAAAACCAGTAGCGTCTATGGTATTGGTGTGTGCCGATCGAAATACGTTTTAGGATATAATAATAACCTACATCAAATCATGAAAGACATTATTTTTCTTTCTCAATGTATTTGTATAAATAAAAGCTTGTCTTTAATTTTTTTTCATTTTTCATTATTTATGAAGTATTTTTAAAATCTTAAAATATCTAAATAAAATTAGTTATCTCCGCCACTGCTGCTCACAGGATTTCGCCGCAAGACTTCTTTATGCTTCTGCAATTGATATTGGGAAAACTATAACTAATTTCATTTAGATATTTTAAGATTTCAAAAATACTTCATAAATAATGAAAAATGAAAAAAAATTAAAGACAAGCTTTTATTTGTACAAATACAGTAAGAAAGATAAATAATTTCTTTCATTGTTTGATGGGTTATTATTATATCCTAAAACGTATTTCGATCGGCACACACCAAGACCATAGACGCTACTGGTTTTTAATCTTTCAGAGCTATTAAAACACAAATATAACGCGTGATTTATGACCTCCCATCGTATAGACACACCTGCCAGCATTGATGTCCGACTTCATTGGCCCAGACGAATCGGTTGTACAACAAGCAGCCGTCACTCAAGTCCACGTTGACTATCGGCTCTTTTGGTCTACCGTTTGCCGACGGCGAATGTTTAGGATTAGTACAGATTATTTTTCGTTCCGTTTCTTCGCATATACGCTCGTGTTAGCGGAGTGAGTTTTCATTTGCTCCCTATAGAAACAGCTTCTGCAATTGATATTGGATGGACTATACCATTTTTGGAATCGCTGGTGCGTGCCGTCACGAAGAATTGATGAACATGACGACAGACGATATTGCAGACAAGAAAAATGTCCAGAACACGAAAACCAACATTTTGAGAAAATGTGTGGTTTGTGACCCCGAAAATGGAAGAACAAGCTACCTAGAATTATACAATAAGTATGCCAGTCTGCGTCCTGCTGACACTCATCATCGGCGGTTTTTTCTCTTCTTCAAATCAGAAAAATGCACTAAACAATGTGTGGGAATTGATACTTTTGGCAAAATGCCATCAGATATTGCTATGAACTTGGGCCTCCCATATCCTGAGAATTACACCGGTCATTGTTTCCGGCGGTCGTCAGCCACAATGTTGGCCGACTCTGGGGCCAACATCACCAATATTGAAAAGCACGTTGGAAGGAAATCTACGTCTGTGGCAGAATTCTACATCGAGAATTCGCTCGAAAGTAAGAAGAAGATTGCTCATCATATTCTAAAAAAACGTTCAAACACTCCAATACCAAACTCCAGCTACCCTTCGACATCAGTTTCTCGCGAAGCAGCATCCTCACCTGGCGCTAATTCAGCGAAAATTCAACAAGCTTTCTTTCATGACACATCTAAAACGGCCCACAGACGATGCAATTTGTTGTACAACAAGTTGTACAATCTTGGTTGGTCCAACCGTTTGAACGACAATTGCAACGTGTGTGGCGTTATCGTTCAATCAATCGTCCAACGCGGTCGAGTCGTATGAAAGTTTTAGACTAGGAGGAATCGGCGCATGAGTACCGAAAACTATTCCACCTCAATTTTTTTATGCGATCCTCTTCAAATTGCCCTACTGATGATACAAATGCATGTTGCCATGGGGCAACCCCGTGCCATATTGTTTAAACCGAAATTGTTTAAACAATTGCAAGGAATTGTTATTTTTCAACCGGACACCGGTGCAAATTTTTTTTTATATTCTTTATTAAAATACAAATAAAAAAGGTCCTATGACTTTTCACGATAAAGTTAATATTTTTAGAGATATGAATTTTTAAAGGTTCAAAAAATCTCATATTTGGGTACTCTTGACCCATGAAAAATATATAAAAAAAAAATCGAAATAATATTTTTTTTTCTTTATACAATAGTTAATAACATTCTTAATAGAGATTTAAAAAAATTTCATTGATTATACCTGTTTTTTAATTATCAATTTCGCGCGCTCACAAGTATGCATCGCTTACCTTTAAGTATCGCCGTCTCTCTCTGACTCATGCGCTGCATCGGCCTCTCTGTTTCCTGAATCATTATTTATCACTTATCTTAAAAACTATTAACTTTTTTAAGATTGTTAAACAATTAAATTGTCTACAATTTGTTTTTGACAAATTTTTTTCTGGAATCAATTTTACAAACGTTATTTAAGCATGAATCGGAACATGTAATTAAAATTTTACCTGCTTCACACGCATTTACGGGTTGTGATACGACTAGTAAAATTGGCACAAAAAAAAAGTTTTAGAACTGATACACATAAAAGAAAATCGTGATGTCTTAGTCCCTCTTGGCAATGGCTTAGAATTAAGTACTAAGGAGTTGAAAGGCTTAGAAACATTGTATGTATTTAAATATTTTGGGTAAAAAAGGTAACTCCGCGGATGAAGCTAGACAAATTATTTTTTCTCGTTGCTTTGGAACTAATATTAATTTATCGAAAATTCCGTGCACATCAGATGCCTTGCATTTGCATGCACTTGGAGCTTCTGCTCAAACATACATTTGGAAAAAAACGTTGAATCCCCAATATAAAACATTAGATTTTACGAATTTCGGATACAAACTGGAGAATAGTACTTTGCTACCTTTATTTATGAACAAAAGCCCATTTCCAACTGATCTTAAAAAACCGTGCAATTGTAAGAAAGCCTGTAAAACCAAAGCTTGTTACTGTAAAAAAAATAATATTAGTTGCATACTTCTATGTGGCTGTGATTCAGAAGACTGTAAGAATATAATATATAAAAATGATATTGATAATAAATAAATACCTTTTTTTTAAATCTTGTTTTATTATTTCATACTTCTACATCTATAACCTTCGTTTGAAGAAGTTATTCAATGTAATTACTTTCTGTTTTAATGACAAACAAATAATATAAACTGATAAAAAAGTAATTTTAATTACATGTTCCGATTCATGCTTAAATAACGTTTGTAAAATTGATTCCAGAAAAGAATTGTCAAAAACAAATTGTAGACAATTTAATTGTTAATAACATTGCTATTAACTTTTTTAAGATAAATGATAAATAATGATTCAGGAAACAGAGAGGCCGATGCAGCGCATGAGTCAGAGAGAGACGGCGATACTTAGGTAAGCGATGCATACTTGTGAGCGCGCGAAATTGATAATTAAAAAACAGGTATAATCAATGAAATTTTTTTAAATCTCTATTGAGAATGTTATTAACTATTGTATAAAGAATAAAAAAAAAATATTTCGATTTTTTTTTTATATTTTTCATGGGTCAAAAGTACCCAAATATGAGATTTTTTGAACCTTTAAAAATTCATATCTCTAAAATTATTAACTTTATCGTGAAAAGTCATAGAACCTTTTTCATTTGTATTTCAATAAAGAATATAAAAAAAATTTGTCCGGTTGAAAAATAACAATTCCTTGCAATTGTTTAAACAATTTCGGTTTAAACAATATGGCACGGGGTTGCCCCATGGCAACATGCATTTGTATCATCAGTAGGGCAATTTGAAGAGGATCGCATAAAAAAATTGAGGTGGAATAGTTTTCGGTACTCATGCGCCGATTCCTCCTAGTCTATTTAGCATGTTTAAAAATCTGTCGTACAACTCGGTTGGATATACAAGTTTGAACGTGTGTATCTATTTGGTGACTTGTTGACACGGTTTCATTTGAAAAATTAATATTGTGTAGTGAGATTGTCCGCTAAAATGGAGAACAATACACAGTTTTGGATAGAGTTTATCGAAATTTATAGAGAGCAATCTTGTTTGTGGAATGTTACATCTAACGAGTACTCGAATAAACATAAACGTAACGCAAGTTACGGAATTTTATTGAAAAAAATTAGGGAAACATTATTGGTCTCATCGGAGAACAACGCGACAACTACAGCAGCTCTTTCCTTTTTTGAAACAGTCGGTGAACAATTAAAATATACCTACAAGATTAGTTGTACAACCGATCGCTTGAATTCTTTTCACGTCTGTGGGCAAAACTCTCTACGATCTGTCTGTACGATTTATAGTGCAACCTATTGTACGATCGGTTGTACAACAAATTGCATCGTCTGTGGGCCCTTTTAGGAGAGCCGATCGGCGTAAAATTGGCATAATGCTACCAATTGTACATTTGATTTTAATATTATTCATAATTAGTTTGAATTGAAAATAAAAATATATTAGGTATCCTTTCTTTCTCATGAAAACTTTAGATATAATATATTATATTCGTAGGAAAAATGTTGTATCTAACACATACGGAAATGGTCTTTTCCGCACTTAATGGCTTGACCGAACTCCGCTCCGCGTCGTTCGCTTTGGTGAAAAAATATTTGTACATTACTTCTTGGTCAGAGAGTATGGTTCTGAAGGGAGGATGCGAAGTCAACTGGTATCGGATATTTTAAAGACATTAATTTTTGAGACCCTCAACGGAGAATTCACGGGCACCATTGATAATCAATTTCAACACTGTTTGTGACTGCTAAAAGTGGACAAATTCGATTAGAACGAGATGTTAACAGTCCATATTATTCTAAGTGCTCTCACTTTGAATAACCAAGCCAACATTTTTCTAGAACTATTACTTATACAAAAACATTTCGCGATATCATATATTTTTATCTTATTTATTCAAAATACACAAGGTTAAAAATTTTCAAGGTTGATAAGAGCACTTGAAAACATACATGTATTGATCGAAAGTGATTTTTCTTGGGGAATATCATTTCTCGGCATGTTTTTTGCGTTTTTCCATGTGCAAATAAGAAAAGAAATAAAAAAAATCTATAAAAATAAAGGAACATGAATTGGTATCAATATCTGGAAATGAAAATAGGTTTATAAAAACATCCCCATACCTGGATACATTCTATTAGTGAGTTTTGATGTTTACAAAACAGACCATCGACAAATCTTTGGGAATTGTTGAAACTAAATTAAAAAGACAAATCATTTACACTAGAATGCAAATTAATGCCAATACTATCATAGAATTCCTCAAACTATGTACTGAAAAAACACATTTTCAGTTCAAAAACTATCAACAGGAATTCAGTATCGCCCATTTTGATATGAAGCTCGTAGAAAAAAAAATTGTCTAACACGTGCGCAATGTGCCTTTTCCGCAAGCAAAAACTTCCGAACTTCGCTTCGCGTCGTTCGTCTAACTGTATTTGCGTGCAAAAAGTGACACTTTGCGCACTTGTTAGGAAAATAACTATTTCAATATAGTTCTACTGATTTCAACACTGACTGTTCAATAGTACAATTCTTTTTAGAAAACTCGAAATATTGCAGATATTGGCAACGCCGTAATCTTATCATCTTGTGACGTAATTCTCTTCTTAACATGAACATACTATATTTCTATGAATCTACTTAGATGCCGATGAAAATACAAAACTTTCCGTTAATTATGTTATGCAAACGATCTCGCCACTGCCCTCTTTATCTGTCCTGCCGAAGTAAAAGTAGTTCTAGAAAATTCCGACAGATCGAGGGATTCCGAGAATGAACGAGAAGTGACCGTCAGGAATTATCTGGGTGCTATTGACCTTTATGAGAGGCAGCGAACTGCTGACGGAACATAATTGATTTTTATATAGAAACGAAATGTTCAGTTCAATGGAGTGTGCGCTGCATAGTTTAACAGTGAATCTCGATTGCGTGTAAATAGACGGAGAATAAAGTTATCTTAATAGCCACGAAATCAGTTGGTGTCAGAAGCGAGGATATTAATAGCTGATTAAAAAAAAACTTGGTGGATACCAGATATCTAGAAATACACCCTACGACGATATGGAGACCATAATGGAGATGATCAGTTCGCCAAACAAAAGAGACGACTGCTGAAAGGAGAAAGGAGTTGAGAAAGGACGACGGCAGGGAGAAAAACAAGAGGAGGGGAAACAACGGAAGAGAGAAAAACAAGAGCAGAAGGAACAAAAAGAGATAAAAACAAAAGGAGAAACGTCGATATAGGGAAAAACAAGAGGAGGACGAACATCGACAGGTAGAAGGGGGAAAGAAGGTTGAACGACGAGAAAGGGAAAAACAAGAGGAGAAGGAAAAACGAGAGCAACAGAAAGCATTTTTTGAACAAACTTTCCAGATCGTGGGAACAAAAAAATGTTCATAAAATTGGAATCGAACTCAATACAGTTTTGAAAACGATGGAAGGAATGGACAGTGAGGTTTTTTGTGAAGATTCAATTAGAGGTTGGTACTCCTTTAACGTCCAAAAACGTTAGGCAGGTGGACCAAATGTTCAACAGAATTTCTTCCCATAACTATTAGCATCATCAATATACATCAGGTGAGTTTTCCAAGTGAGTCCACGCAATATCAGCGTGACAACAACGTGACAGTTGTAAAAAAATATCAGGTGCTACATAGTTGGCTAGTGCGGTTTCCTTTTGTATAAAATGGTCGACTACACAAACTCTGAAATAGAACATCTTACTACTGATGTAAAGCGTTTTTCTAGGGTCAGAAATACAACTATTTTCCCTAGAAATCGTTACTTTATTTATGACGCCTAGACACTTATTCACACTACTTTTAAACTAAACTTTTACCCTCGGGCGCCAGATTTTATAGTGGATTACTCCACTTAGCAGGGGTAGCAACAGATGGAGATACCGATTTCCAGGGGTCTGGTTTCTTTTTTTTTACTTAATTGAAATCTCCAAATGCTTTAATTACAGCCCTCGGTACTGGATTCTGGTTGCTTTTGATTGCACAGACAGTCAGACAGAACTGTCGTTATCTCAACTCAAACACTGTTCGAATTCTATAGTCGATATGCTGACAAAGGAAAAGGTACTTCCCAAAGAAACTTTCGAAGGTAACCACAATATAATAATTTTATTTAAATAGTAACTTAGTCAATTTTCACAATTTTAAATTTGTTACAAACGGTTATCAGAACTTTAATATCATATTTTATTCACTCAATTGGATAGGATAATTTCATCGAAACATTAACTTAGTTAATTTTCCCAATTTTTAAATTTATTACCAACGCTTATGATATCTCCAATATAATAATTTTATCGAAATATTAGATTTTTGCTGTACAAGTATCGGGAGGATAATTTATTTTCTGAATTCTTGTCCCGACGATTGCTGTCACTCGGTCAATGCCAGAATTTGAGCTTCCGTGAAAACTGACATACTTACGAAAAAAACAAAATACCTACTCCAATCTCAACCCGGACTTAAACCCCGAGTTTCGGTGGACAACCGCGAATCACCGAGCTCATGTTAATGGGTCTCAGCCCACAAGAACCACGAGCTAGATGTGATTCATCAGTTTATATACTGCGAACAACTTCTATGAATTCCTCTACACTCTTTATACCTGTAACTGCCGGAAGTGCAAATTTACAGTAATTATTACAGAATCAACAAAATACCTCATGACATAAATCAATCCGGAATAACAAATAATGCATAACTTGATTCATCGTGAAAGTCGCGGGACTGGGATATTCTACACTTGTGCGATTAAATTATTTCCATAGCTGAATCGTACTTTTAATGCAATATTTACAATGCACGAAATAAAATCAACTAGGCGCTTCGCCAACCTGATAAACTCAAACGGTTATCGAACACAGTATAGGGAAATACACACAACAGGGCAATTGGTTATAAAGGTGTATACACAATGTTTCACTTACGGTTACCTCACTACTTAAACAAAGCTTTTGCACGAATGCTTATGCTTAACGGAAAACTATTTTCTTTGACGGTCGCGTCTCACTGAACGATTTCAAATTTTTTTTCTGGAGAATAAAAAAACTTGTTTTCGGAACGGAAGCCAAAATGGCGATCCTTGATAAATCTCTGTTTTTATATCCACCGGATTTAAAAGAAATATCGTACAAAAACCGTGATAAAAAAGACCCCTCTTTTTGTCTGATTGACATAAGAACTGGACCAAAAAGAAGCTCATCTTTTTGTCCCCTTATGGAAAAGCCGACTACGTTTTTACTAATTTGATTTTACCTTTTTCTACCCGCATAGAAAAAACAGCCAGAAAAGTATTTTAGTCTTTTTGTACAGTGCTTTTTATAATATTGATGAGCTCTCCGATAATATATACAAATATGCCTCCTTCAATGAACATCAATTCCAGATAAAATAACTAGAAATAATGCATGTCAGCCTCAGTGCAGATAAGTAAAAACAACTCACGATAACACTTGAGATTTATGGCAGATGCTTTATCGCAAAAACGATAATGATGTGCATTATTCTTTTGACTTCGACTTCAGATTATTTTTATATAATATTTATTGATATACAGGGTGTAATATCACTTCTTGTACACCCGTGAATGACAGGTATATTATGCCATTTTATAACAACTGACAGTGGTAAAAAAATCTAAAAAAAAAATCTTTGTCAAATTCGACAAAATTTTGGGAAATGCTGCCGCCAAACCTCAGCTGACCTGCTCAGAGCCGTAAGAAAACACTGGCGATTGCCGGATGCATTTAACATCATAATGTGGAATGTTGAATTGATTGTTTGGTCAATGTACAAAAAAAGTCTACGCCTACGCTACCTGCGATAGGTATTCAATTCCATAGTGATGAAAACAAACGAATCTCGTTTTATTCAAACTGGTACCTAGTCAGAACTACTAGCTGAGGTCAAACATACTTTGAAGCACTTAACGAATCACAATTATCCAAAAATCAGTTGTAAAAACACACGGAAACAGTATTTGATCAGAAATCATATCGATGGCCATTGTGACCTTGTGATCCAGAATGACAGGTAAAGTTGCCAGGTAGTGCTTTCAAGATTCTCGCTCGCGCCTCCACTTGGGAATTAGAAAGCTGTCAACGAACGAACGTTTGTCAGATTCGACTACTGTTTTCTGATTGGCTGGTGAATGAAAGATCTTACTTAGCAACTAAGAATAAAAATGAGATATTTAGCAAAAGCAGGAATCTCAAAAACACCAACTACGCCATGGCCCAAAACTTCACAGATAAAATCATGACAGAAAGATGACTCCTACTATAGTATTTCTAATCCCAATTATGATAATATAACTTTATTCAAGAAAAAGATGGGTTTACAAGGATAATATTTAGAATGAATAAAGTAGGTTGGAGATAAGTATTTTTACACTTGTTTCGCAGAAAAAATACAATCGAATCATATACATTGGAGTCATATACAATAAAATTAGTTATAGACTATTTGAATTCAATATAAAATAACAAAAAATTTTAGATTCAATTTGGCCTAAATACAGTAGAAACTAAGCATATAATCTATTTGAGTGTGTGTTGGTAAGTTTGACGAGTGTTTTGTTGTATAGTACTTTATGTTGACATTGTAGTAATAGAGTTGTTTAAGGTCGAGAACCTCTGATTCTTGAAAGAGTAAATCACTTGGATATCTTGAGTTTTTACTTAGAATAATTTTCAGGAATCGTCGTTGTAGAACTTCAAGGGGTCGGATGTGGGATTTTAGTGCACCTCCCCATGCTAATAAACCGTATCGAAAATGACTTTCAACGAGTGCATGATATAGTGTGAGCAGATGATGTGTAGGAAGGATTTCTTTCATGTATCTTAATCTATAAAGGATACATTCTAGTTTTTTGGTAACGTAGTTGATGTGTATGTCCCATTTCATGTGCCAGTCTATTACGACTCCTAAGTATTTTATGTTACTTTCAGCTGTAATTGTGATATTGTTTTTACCATCGAGGATATTGAGCTGAGTAAAGTGAGGAAGATTTGTTTTATTACAACTGAAAGGTAGAAAGTTGGTTTTTTGAAAATGTGTTTCTGCTATTTCCTTTACTTCTGTCCAGGTATCTGCTTCGTAGAAAATTGCGGTATCGTCTGCGAAGCCGATAATGTTTCCCTTGCTTTTTGTGGAGAACAATCCATTCTGGTAGATGTTGAAAAGTAAGGTTCCGAGAACTGTACCTTGAGGCACACCACATTTTACGATTAACGATTCACTGTCGACATTATTCATTCGGACTGTCTGATATCTATTCGTTACATAACTTCTGAATAAATCTAAGCAAGTGTTTCTGATACCGATGTCCTCCAGTGACTGAAAGAGTAACGCGTGGCTAACAGTATCGAATGCTTTCGGTAAATCAATGAATACACATAGACAGGGGTTGTTGTTGTTTAACGAATTATAAATTTTTTCGGTAAGGGTCAGAATAGCATCTTGAGTGGACGTTTTCTCTCGAAAACCATATTGTCTTTCGGAAAGTATGTTATATTTATTTATAAAATTTTGTAGTCTGTTTTTTAGAAGCTTCTCAAGTATTTTTGATAAGTGATTAATGAAATAGGTCTATAATTTTCTGTCAGTTTTTTGTTACCTTTTTTATATATTGGGATGATAACTGAACATTTGAATGCTCTAGGCCAGGTACCAGTTTCTATGCATTTGTTGAAGATGTAAGTTAGTGGTTCAGCTATAAATGACGCGATAACTTTCAGCGTTTCCGTTTTAATTTCATCCGATCCCACGGCTTTGTGGTTTTTCAACTCATGAATAAGGCTTTTTACTTCATGTGTGTTTGTGGGTAAGAGTGTAATTGAGTTTGGAAGGGATGGTTTATTGATTTTGTAGTTAGGATCAGGGTTTATATTTTGAGCAAGTGTTATTGAATGATTTATTGAATTCGTTAGCGATGTCCTTTGGATTTGTTAATATCTCTCTTTGTTCATTTTCAATATTTTCAATAGTGATTTTCGATTTTTTAGTGTCACTAACTTCTTGAACTACATTCCATAAAGCTTTTGTGTTAGATTTGTCGAGTTCGATTTTGTTTTTATAGTATTCGAATTAAGTTTTTTCAATTAGGGTCGACAATTTGTTTCTATATTTTTTGTAGCGGAGTTTTAGTTCGTTATCATTTGGGTCCTTCTCAAAAGTTGAGCCATTTTATTTTTTGCGGTAGTTGAGTTAAGTAAAGCATTTGTCTTCCAAGGAGCGATCTTCGTATTTTTCCTTTTAAATGTCTTTGTATATGTACAGTCGTCTATGAATTTTTGAAGTGTTTCAATAATACATAGACGACTGAACATATACAAAGACATTTAAAAGGAAAAATATGAAGAACGCTCTTTGGATGGATTGGACCGACATAAAAAGTTTCGAGAAGGAATTGTCTTCCACACGACTGAATTTTTTTATGATTGTACCAGGAACACTTTGAAAGTGAAAACACTGGTAGTATATAAATTTTCCATTTGCAGGGCAGTGCATATGAACACTCCTCGTAGTGTTCTAATTTTTATTGCCGTTCCAATTGGGATTAGAATAACTACACCATTTCTTATCCAAGCGAGAAAACTGGGGAAAGTTGCGTCTCTCAAGCAGAATAACCTAGTCATAAACAATCGAACATACACCTTCGACGATTTGAAACACAAGGATATCAACGACCTGATAATGAACGAAGATAAGAAAAGTGAACCAAGGCAAATCCCGCCCGAATCAGACGTTGCCCGTGGACCTCCACCCCCAGCATCTTCAAGCAACAATCTAAAAACTTACACACTGCGTAACAACAATACAGGAAAAAAATAGGATACGGAGTCTCTCTCCGGCATCGATCGATCAAACTATATCACTGTTATGCATTTAAATGTTCAGTCAATACGCAATAAACTTGATCAAATAAACATAATGCTTGAATATTCTGAAAACAATCCTTCAGTCAATATAATATGTCTATCGGAAGATTTGATGCAAAACCAACACATTTTCTTCCATTTTTGGCGTTGTTGGAGCTCTCCGATGTACTCCTTGGACCATCTAGCCCAAATATCTTGTAGGTATCGCTGCAACCTTTGAAAACGATCTAACCGATTCTCCTTGAGGTCATGTAGATCAGGATCGGGTACGGCTGTCAGGGGTCTACTGATCAAAAAGTGAGAAAGAGTGATGGGATTTAGGACAGAACGGCCAGAGGAGAGTGGGGAGAGAGTACGAGAGTTTAAAATTGCTTCAGTCTGTAATAAAACCGTTTGAAAATCTTAGTACACAAGATTTGCACCACCAATTACTCTTTTTAAATGAGCCTTCATAGATTTTACCCCAGCTTCCCATAAACCACCAAAGTGTGGTGAATTCGCTGGACTGAACTTCCAATCAATTCCTTCATTGGCAAGAGAAGAACCGATTCGCGAGCTAACGTGATTTAAACCACGACAATTTTAGGAATTCGGTTAGAACCAAAAACCCGAAAAGAAAATTGAAAAAATGCTGTCAGTTGTATTCTGACCTATTGATGTTATTAAAGTACCTTTTCCCTCTACGGTGATGTTGCTGCCTTTTATCCTCACCAGAGGACCAGACCAGAAGGTATGTTCAAATTTGATGGTACCATTGAAAGTCAGAGTAGTTCCATTCCGTAGGTAGAGCTCCAATGTTACGCCAGCAGGAACGATGAGATTGGAAATCACAATATCTCTACATGAATCAACAACCGTCGAAACTTCCGAAAAATTTGTGATGGTGCAATTTGATTCTGAGGCAGAAACTTTTGTTTTTGAGAAAGGTGGTTAGAATTTCAATCTCATTTTTTGCCCCAATGAAATTTGTGCCATTATCGGAAAACAATTTGCTTGGTTTTCCTCTTCTAGCACGGAAACGGCGCAATGCAGCTATAAAAGCATCCTTTGTTAGGTCAGCGGCGACTTCTAAATGGACGGCCTTGGTTGTAAAGCAAATGAATGAACACACCCAAGCCTTGTAAGTCTTACCTCCGCTAGATAGATTTAGGATATTATTTTTAATATGCCCAATTTTTGTGTGGAGTTGTTCATTAAACTGTATCATTTGGTTCATAACATCATCCAGGGTGATTTGCTTATTTCCACTCATGGCTAGATTAATTGCATGCAGGTTATTGTTAATAGATGGTGTCCTTTCTCATTAAATAGATTTTGCACATAGTACAGATTTCTTGGTAACGGATTTGTGTGGTGAGTGGCTCCGCTATAATCTACTGTATTGTCGGTATAAATGCTGATATTTAGTTTGTCTATCAGAAGATAGATGGAACTGGAGCGGGATTTGTTGTGTTACTATTTACTTTTGGTATTTGTTTAAATTACTCAATTATTTTTTAGGTGGTGTTTCGGAACTGACCTTGTATCTAATAACATTGTTGCCTATTTTCCAACAGTCAGCTTTTCACTGACACGACTATCGTCAAACATGAAAAAAATACAGAAATGCTGGAAATCTCTTCACAGCAAATCATGGATGGTATATCCAACTGGTTTATAGCTAACACACTGTCATACCTCGACAAAACCCATAATATTCCATTTCAATTAAACCAAAATAAACCCGAAATAAACATATACTTCTGGATGAAAAATCGATCTGCTCACAATATTCTACCAAATTTTTGGGGCTCCTTATAGATGAAAAGCTAGACTGGTCCAGTCATATAACACAACTGAAATCAGAACTCAGCAGGGCCGTATTTGCATTACGTACCGTAACACAAAATTCGGGAATATCTGTTGCAAAATCTGTATACTTCGATTATTTTCATAATATTGTACAATATTCAGATACGAGAGTTGTGGTTGTGATTTTATATGCTCCTTAAATAGTTCTCTAATTCATACGCAGAATTATACTAAGATATTGAAAGTTTTTACTGAGGTTACTTGATAAAGTGAGATGAATCTACAATCAAAAAAATCGAACTGATTTGAACTTTGTGAACAAATGCCGTTAACACGTGAACAAGTTGCCGAGCTGCGATCGGCTGCCGACGTGTGTTTAAAACAACTGTGCACAGATGAGTTTTTCATAAAAAAGCTCATTGATAGTGTATCGGCAGGTATCTTCACCAAGCTGGAAGAAAAACTTGGTATATATGAAGAAAAAATTAATGACCTACAGACCCAAATTACCCAAATGAGAGATGAGCACAAAAAACAAACAATTAATAACGTTCCCAAATCTTCAGTATCATCCCAAATTCGACAAGCTCCTGCAATCCCAAATACAACAACAACAATTAAATAAACTTCATTAGGAGCATTATTTGAAAAATCACTAATTTGTGTACTCGTAAAAATCGCAGCTTTCTTGGGCGTGTAACCTTTCCCATTTTGTTTCAGAAATGTAATTAGTTTGAAATATTTTGAAATGTCTACATTATTATTGGATTGTAACATACTTTTAATCATTGAATAATTCGACCACACTGTTGATGGCTTTTGTTGGTGTGCCAGTTGCGAAAAATAAGCCAATAACACCGTCTCCGAGAAAGAACTGCATGTCTTTTTCATCTTCCATTCCATAAATCTTGAATACGCGGTTTCGTAAATTTTTGGCTATGTAGCTGGAAATATTTTTTTTAACGCTACTTTCGCTACATCTACTAACTCCGGTGTAGTCAGAGAAAACTCGGAATCAGACATGTTTCAACTTTATATTATTTAAAATAACCACTAAACAACCACTAAGTTCGCAATTTTCAAATCAAATAACAGAATTAAATTGACAGATATTTGATTACTTTGAAGGTTTCCTTAGCAACGCAGGTCTAATTGTCGCTATACTCACAACAGCCTACCACTTTAAAAATTCAAATTTCACATCGATAATTTTCGGACTTTTATATATTGCAATAATATGTTTTTTCAATATTAAATCGTCGTTTTTCACGGTTTTTTGTCAACACAACCTCGAGCTAAAATCTAATACTTTTTTCCCTTGTATAATAAATAACTATTTTCATCGCTACAGAGAAATAATAAACACTCGGTAAACACTTTTATTTTTGCATTGTTTCTACCCTAAAATCTAAGTTCTATTTACAAAAACATTTTTATTTACAATGCATACACGATTGCGAGGATGCTGAAGAGCAAAGAATAGAAAACGAAAGAAATTCTATCGATGGCAGCGGCTAATAGAATCCAGTCCTGTTGTAGGGAAGGTTTTCCTGTGCCCGAAGATGGTTTGATGATGTGATGTTCCTCGCTGCTATTGCCATCGTCAAAATCTGTCACTTGGTGATCTCTCATCTCTTCTGCCGTCACGCGGTGACTTGTCATCACGGTCTGCAAGAAATGAAATCGATTGAGTTTGGTTTGGACGGGAGGCTCTTGTCTCTCGTCGAGAGATTCTCGTCTCGATGGAGACAAGAGATCATTTTTCTCTCTTTTTCCTGAGTTATGACTGGACGATAATCTTTCTATAAGATACGAGACAATTTTGCTCTCGATGAAAGAAGCTTATCCCTGTCCCTGGACTTCCTCTTTTCCTCTCGGGAATGTATAGATGGTGTCAAAATATCACCAGTATTTCATATAACTTTTGTTCCTAAAAGCCTTCGTTACCAAGTTACGGGCCCTCAAAGTTACAAAATGAAAACTATTTTTCTTTGATAACTTTCATAGTGAATATTCAAAATTATCTAAATTTTGGTGATTGACTAAACAAATGAATTCCTTCGATGAGCTTTCATGCAGGAGTCAGTTGTTTTGCTACAAGGTCAGGAACGGACTACCCCCGATGGTCCACACCCCAAAACTTTGAAATGACAGATAATTTTTCAATAGTTTTCAACAAAATAAGGTTACGTAGACAATTTTCTGAATAAAAGTACTCGTGTGGAAAGTTGATCGGAGCAACGATTCTTGATAAAAATCAGTTTTACTCGACGACATCAAACCCGATCGTCCACCATTATTTGAAATGAAAAATTTTCACAGTAGAAATACTAATGCTAACGTTAATTCAACAACATTTATAACAGGGATAATACAAAATATGCTAAAATGAAGTCGTAAACAAAAAGTACAGTACCTAGTTGAAAGTTTCATTCACCATATAGATATTTTTTCAAATGAAATATCAAGTTATGTAAATTCGTGGTGTTTTTGAACTAACAAGCTACTCCACTATGAAATATCGAATTCAGTCCATATTTTGTATGTACGCGTGGAATAAGCACGTTTCGTGGTGTGTTATCTGAATCTCATCAAACTCAACATTTGGATGTTGCAAATTCGTATTCACAGCTTAAATGTTGAGGAGTTTCACTAATAAGTATAATTTCATGGGAGAAAATCTTTAACCCGAAGATAAATTTAGCTGAAAAAACGCACATCGGAAGACATAACTAATAACAAGCAAACGAATAAACTACAAAAACGGCTGCACATGAATAGGTGAAAAATATGCGGTGAATAAATTTATGTTCCATTTCTTCCACAGATGTTGACAAAAACACCTCGTAGAAAGAAATAAAATTAGTGTGGATGAAAAATGACAACTGAAATGCGATTTTGTTTTGTTGAGTGGTGCGTTTTCATTGTATTGTCAATATTCTAATAGGACAGTTTGAAGTGTTTTGATATGGCAGAACAGTTTACATTCAACGAATATGCAGATATGCATGCATTGTATGGACGAGCATTTGGTAATGCTGCAGAAGCCCGTCGTCTGTATGCCGAGCATTTTCCCAATAGAACGTTACCGGCAAGAGAAACGTTCGAGCGTGTCGATCGCAGCTTGAGGGAGACAGGTATGTCTAATGGATAATTAATTGGAGCCTGTTGTTTTATTTCGATATTATTGTAGGTTCAGTTTTGTCAAAATGAGGTGGTGAGGGCGCTCCTAGGGCTGTGCGTACCGTTGTATCGGAGGAAAATATTTTGGAAGCTGTCGCTGATGATCCTTCAATGAGCATCAGAAACCTATCAGAACAGTTCCGTACATCCAAGTCCACTATTCTTAGAATAATTAGGGAACAACTGCTCCACCCATATCACATCCAGAAGGTACATGCCATGACACCTGAAGATTTTCCAGCACGACTGGAATATGCAATTGGTTCCTGGATAAGCAAAGAGAGGATTTGACTTTTATTACTCGAGTTTTATTCACTGATGAAGCATGTTTCAGTAGAGATGGAGTAATCAACTCTCATAATCTCCACATATGGGCTGAAGAAAATCCTAATGGGATATTGCAAACCAAACACCAACGGAAATTCAACGTGAATGTTTGGGCTGGTATCAAAGGAAACCATCTTATAGGATCATTCGTTCTACGTGACCGATTGAATGGAGAACGTTATTTGGAGTTCATTCAGAACGATTTGAATGGACTTTTGGAACATGTTCCATTGCAAACCCGAAGAGATATTTGGTTTATGCATGATGGCGCTCCTCCTCATTTTAGTTTGATTGTGCGGGATCATCTGAATCAGATTTTCCCCAATAGATGGATTGGTAGAGGTGGGCCATATTCATGGCCACCGCGGTCTCCGGATTTCTTTCTGTGGGGGCATCTAAAAAGCCTCGTTTACGCTACACCTATTCACACCAGAGATGCCTTGTTGAATAGAATTACATTACATTGTGAAGCCATACGAAACGACCCTGGCATGCTATTTCAAGTGCAGAGAGGGTGTTTGCGCCGACTAAAAAAATGTATTGAGAGAGACGGGGGTCATATCGAGCAGTTTTGTAGCGGATTTTGCATTTCTAGTTGCTCTTGAGGCTTGCGATTGATTATTTCCACCATGAGTTTTGTAAGGTAAACGTGTTTGCATGATAAAAATTCGTTATGAACATTGTACCTATCATTTCTATTTTCATTACAAATTCATCTTTTCGAATAATGGTGGATATCTCAGGTTGGATGTCGTCGAACAAAAATGCATTTTTATCAAAAATCGTTGCTCCGATCGATTTTCTACACGAGTACTTCTATTCAGGAAATTGTCCAGGTAACCTTGTTTTGTTAAAACATATTGACAAATCTCGGTCATTTCAAAGTTTTGGGGTGTGGACCATCGGGGGTAGTCCGTTCCTGACTCCTGCATGAAATCTCATCGAAGAAATTCATTTGTTTAGTCAATCACCAAAATTTAGATGATTTTGAATATTCACTTTGAAAGTTATCAAAGAAAAACATTTTTCATTTTGTAACTTTGAGGGCCCGTAACTTGGTAACGAAGGCTTTTAGGAACAAAAGTTATATGAAGTACTGGTGATATTTTGACCCAATCTATACATTCCCGAGAGGAGAAGAGGAAGTCCAGAACACCCTGTATATAGAAATTTTATAACCAAGGCGGCGACCATAGGATTATTATTAGTTATCAGATATACTTTTTTTAGAGTTATCGTGAATCTAGAGAAATATATTGCAACTAGTCCAGATTGGTGGGTCTGTCAAGAGGAATTATAATGAACACAAGTAATGGTGGATTAATGCAGCTTCAATTAACAATTATCAAGTAACAAGTATCAAGTAACAATTATAAATTAACAAGTAATAAAAATGATGGCATTTATGCAACCGAATTAACGATTGAGGTATGAATAGTAAGCACGCGCACAAGCCAAAGATTAGAGCTATTTAAATTAACCTTTATAGAAAATAAAAAAAAATTGTCCACTGAAATGGCAAAACCCATTTCATTTTGAATAAGTATCATTCACGTTTCACGTAACAGGTAAAACATTCTACTTGTTATTTGATAATTTCTCTACAAATATAAATATATTTGAATAATAAATAAAATAATTGAATACTTTATTCATCCTTTATGATCACAGATACATGATCTACCAAGACGTTGGGAAAAAGTGCCTAGCTGCATTGTAAAGTTACAGCAGGTCCCTAATCTACTACATAAATCACGTAAACTTTTTGTTCAAAAAATCAGTTATGTCGTAGTAACATTCATTACATAAAAAGTCCTCAAGTTTACGTTTGAAATTGAATTCCTTTATGCATTGGGCTTTTTACACGCTTTATATTAGCTTCACTTGTTTGTTTGTTTGTTTGTTTGTTTGTTCATTTGTTTGTTTGTAACCGACTCCTTTGGGCGCGATTTTGACCCCCTTCCAGAAGTCCGAATGATTTGAAATTTGGCAGGTGTACATAATTCCGGTGACAATGCATTAGGAAATTTTTGTGTAAAAAAAAAAAATGGCGGCTCCAATATGGCGTACGAGTTTTGTGATTATGGTCCGATTCGCTTCAAAATTGGTATCCCAGGGTTTTTGAGGTCGGAAATTAGGATCCTTTCGTTAAAATCGAAAAATTCAAGATGCCGGCTCCAAAATGGTGGACAAGTTCTGTGATTATGGTCTGATTCTATTCAAAATTGGTATGTGGGGATTTTTGGGGTCAAATATTATGATTCTTTTGTGAAAATTGAAAAATTCAAGATGGCGGCTTCAAAATGGCGGCTTCAAAATGGCGGCCGAGTTTTGTGATTATGGTCCGATTCGCTTCAAATTTGGTATCTGAGGGTTTTCGTGGTCGGAGATTATGATTCTTTTGTAAAATTGGAAAATTCAAGATGGCAGCCGAGTTTTGTGATTATGGTCTGATTCTATTCAAAATTGGTATGTGGGGGTTTTTGAGGTCGAATATTATAATTTTTTTGTCAAAATTGAAAAATTCAAGATGGCGGTTTAAATGTGGATTTGTGGTCTGATTCTATTCAGCATTGGTATGTGGGGGTTTTTGGGGTCGGAGATTATGATTACCTAATTTGATAAGATTATTCCATTTTTTTATTTGCAAAAAAATAATAAAAATAATAGTTTGAAAAAAACAAAAAAAACACGCTTTTATAAATAAACCACACTAAAAAGTAGGAAATAAATAATTGTTTGAAAAAACTAAAAAACACGCTTTTATAGAAAACCAGACTAAAAAAATAGAAAATAAGAGAAAAATGTATTTTATTTTGAAAAAAGCGTGGGGTGCATGGTATCAATAATTATAAAGTACATTACACACCGAGGCGATAACATGCACCCCACGCTTTTTTCAAAATAAAATAAATTTTTTTCTTATTTTCAATTTTTTTAGTCTGGTTTTCTATAAAAGCGTGTTTTTTAGTTTTTTTAAACTATTATTTTTTTCATACAGACTGGTTCGATGTTTGGTAGGTCTAATAAGTTTCGAGGAGCGAGTTGGATAGTCGTGGTAATCAGAGTGGAGAGAAAACTCATGATAATTATTTTTCGCATATAGAATGCAGTTGCAGATGTATATTCCAAATCTATTTGTTCAATATGAAGTACACAATTGTAATTCAGGATGAAAAATTCAGATCAAGCGCAGTAGCCTAGGCAAGATTGCCTGTCTGCTCTGTGCTCGCTCTGAGAATTTTCAAGTTAGAATGTACATAATATACATAGTGGGTAGATGAATTCTTAATATACATGTAATGTTAGTTTATGGAAGATCCATTACTTCCGTAAGGGTTATACACAGGGGGCAGATACTACCGGATGGTATTTTTTTTTAGTGGTTAGGATATTTGTTATTGAATAATTCAAGTTGATGTTGGATTCATAATATCATAAAATTTTTGTGGAAAATTCAAAACATATTTTTTTGTTGCTGTTTTATATTTTTTCAGGTTAGAAATTTGTTTTATGTCAATTGGGATAGCGTAGAAAAATTTAGGACCGAAGAAAAAGAATGTTCTTTGTGTTAATGTTTTTTTGAAGTGTTGTATTTCGATATCTAAGTTTGTGGTGGCCCTAGTAATCGAGTCTTATTGTGCGTGTACCTATCTTGGTTTATATACATTCTCTTTATACATTGGTGAGTATACCACGGAAGGTGGCTCGCCCCTATAACTTTTTTGTTTTCGGAGATAATGGAATGAAATTTGGATGATCTGTTGAATGCATAAAACTGCATTTTTTGACAAGTAACTCAACTTCATGCAAATTCCGGATTCACTGGAAGTGACATAAACTTTCGATTTTTGAATGGGACACCTGGTATATTTTCAGTTTTTTTGTCTCTATATGACATTTAAAATACAACCATGTATCATTTGTCACTGTTTGTGACCGTTTTTTTTATTTTTTTTTCGAAATTAATTTTTATTCTAGAGGGCTATGGATACGTTCAACTAACTAATTTCAGTCCTAAAATGTTTGTAAAAATACAACTTTACTGTTTCGATAAAATGTTTCAGCTATGTGACGTTTGATTTTGAAATTGTTATTACTATTTTTTTCAAATGGCAAAGGTGGAAAAAAAATTTATTACGATTAATTTGATACCGCAGTCTATTAGGTTGTGAGAAAACTTTCGATAAAAAACTGAAAATATAACGTTGGAACTTTCGTTAAATGAAGAATCTTATTGATATTAAAATAAGATTTCAAATCATCGAGTAGCCTATGACCAACACAACTGAAACAAAATCATTAAATTGTTGCGGTAAGAATTGACGTGTCGACATATTATTTTACATCTCTTCTACAAAGTCAATTAGGTAGATATCGTGTACCTCATTGTTATGATATTCAAAATAACAATATTTATACAACAACAGAAAAAGTTGATATGTTATTAGTTTTTGGAGAGTGTAGGCAAAATTCAACCGATGCTGCACGTCTCTACGCACAGAGATATCCTGATCGGCGTCACCCGACCCGGCACTATTTTCCAAAACTGGTTAAAAAAATGCAAGATGAGCCTGATAATGATGGGAAAGATTCGTTTGTTGTGAGTGAAGAAAAAGAAATAGCTGTTCTGGCATACGTTTAAGTAAATATTAATACGTAACTCAGGGAGATCGCAAGAGAATGTGACATTTCGGAGTCTTCTGCAGCTAACATTTTGAAGAAACATAAATATCATTCATTTAAATATCAACTACACCAGCACCTGTACCAAAACGATAACGCAATTGGTTCTTTGGAAAATATTTGGAGGATGACACATCTCCATATAAAATTCTGTATACTGTCGAAAGCCGTTTCACTAATTTGGGACATTTCAAGAGAAATAATAAGCGATATTGGTCCGATGCAAATTAACACTTGATGGAGGAAGGAGATTTCCAAGAACAGTTTGGTTTCAATTGTTGGGTTGGGATTTTAGGGGACAGAATTTTAGGCCCTGTAATTTTTGACGGTTACCTGACAGGGGCTAGATATCTAAGTTTCCTCACGCAGGAAATTGAGCATTTCTTGAAAGAAGTTCCATTAATAAATCGAGTTGGATTATTTTATCAACAAGATGGTGCGCCACCACACAACCTGAGGGCAGTTACGGAATATCTGCATGAAACATACAACGAAAATGTTGAGATTATTGGATCTCCAGTGAGAAGCAGGGAATCAAATGATACAAATATACACGCGATACTTATACTTGCAGAGAAAACTAAACTGACAGATTATTCTAACATTACAGTGACAGTCAAATCTACTATATACAGCATGTTCCAAATTACTTCACAACAGAAAACTGGATTGGAAATATGGGTCCAGTTAGGTGGTCGGCGAGGTAAAATAGGGTTGTTTTCAATTTATACCTTTATTTATTCCTTTTTAGAAAACTTTTCAGGTCACTCTACCTTACGCCTCTAGATTTTTTTATGGGGAACTATTAAAAACGAGGTTTATGATGTACCTCCTGCCACACGACATGAATTAGAGGACAAAGTAAGGGCAGCTATTCATAGAATCACTCAAGATAATTGAGAAACGTAAGAGCAACAATAAGAAAAGTTCGCCTTTGTCAGCAACAAGATGGAGGTCACTATGAATATCTGGAACCCTAAAGATATGTAAATAGGTAGTTTCAATATAATTATTTCATTTTCAACAGGGGCTTCATTTTAGAAAAGTTCTAACGTTATGGTATTTTCAGATTTTTATGGAAAATTTTCTTACAACCTAATAGAGTATCAAATTAATCGTAGTAAAATGCTCGATTTTTCTAACCCGACGAGCCAACATGTTGCCATTTGAAAAAAAATAGTAATAAAAATGTTAAAATCAAACGTCACAAAGCTGAAACATTTTGATCGAAAACAGTAAAGTTGTATTTTTACAAACATTTTAGGACTGAAATTAGTTATTTGAACGTATCTATAGCCATCTAGAATGAAAAATTGATTTTGAAAAAAAATAAAAAAACGGTAACAAACAGTAACAAATGTCATATAAAGACAAAAAAATATACCTTGTGTCCCATTTAAAAATCGAAAGTTTGTGTCACTTCCGGTGAATCCGGAATTTGTATGAAGTCGAGTTACTTGTCGAAAAATGCAGTTTTATGCATTAAACAGATCCTCCGAATTTCATTCCATTATCTCCGAAAACAAAAAAGTTATAGGGGCGAGCCACCTTCCGTAGACACCCAGTATAAACGTTTCTCCACTGATAAACTATTCCAGGAAACCAAAATATTCAATATTAAATTACTATATTAGAATAATTTTGAGCAGGGTATTTTGTTTTCTGGTAGGATATTAAACTTTTGTTGTTGTTGTTGTTGTTGTTGTTAAAGGCTCCACCCCATGTTGAAAAGGGAAACATTCTCAATTAAATATTGATAGAAAGATTTTTCTGTGAATTGAAAAATCCACGATTAAAATGAAGTTATTTTTTGTGAATGTCTAACAGAAAACAACTACTTCCCCGGCTAAAGCCACGCTGGACATTGAACTACATCTGATAGTGACTAAAGTTTATCTTTCAATAGAAGGGCATACACATGAGTTTTTGTGACAGTGAATGGAGTGTAGTTTTATTGATAAATTACTTGGTTGATTGACGACTGTTGCTGTAAACGAAACAAATTTAGTCTTTTCAATGTTCAGGATAAGTTTATTCATATTCAACCATGCATGTATGTAGATCAGTTTCGACATTGATCTTGACATTCTCAGCATAGCAAACAAGGTGTCCTTTGAAACCATCTATTTTTGTCATATGTGTTGGGACCTATACTGTTCCTTGTGGTACCCCGATTCTCACTACTGACTCGGTACCAATTTCATTTCCAATATTCACTATCTACACTCTATTTGTTAAATAGTCGGACAGAAGGTCCAGAGGAAGTCCTCGAATACCATAATGGCATAGCTTGTATATAGAGTGTAATGTAAGAGTTCCATGTTCTTTGACGACATGTTTCTCTATAATCTAAGTTGAACATAATCCTCTTTTGAGAAATTAAAACTCTGGATGGAATAATATTATAGGACATATGGGAATAAACGATAGCGTAATAGACGCTGATCATCTGACTCGACACAAAAATGTTTTTCAGTTGTAATATAGCAAAGTAACTACTATTTAATTTCTTGCAAATGTGATTGATATTAGTGTGAAATCTCATTCGATTTCTGGTGAAAAACTGCATACAGAGAATTCCTTCTACACCATGTGGTGAATTCTTTGGACAATCTATTCATTTTTGCAAAGAGCTCTTCAGGTGTTCCTGCATCAGTAGCCAAAGTGGTGTCATCAGCATATAAAATCAGATGTTTAGTGCTGATGTATTTAGGGATAACATTTACATACAGAAGGAAAATCAGCGGACCGAGGATGGATCCTTCAGGTACACCATCATGTGGGAGAGATCTCTGATCGTCAATTTTAACTATATTTTTCATGAAGCCGGCCACAAGAAAAAATTACCTCGGAAACCCAATTCACTTAGTTTATTGATTTTAATATTAGTATTAATCGAATCGAAATTTTCGAGAGATCGAAGAACAGGGCACCTGCATACCAATGAAGTATGAATATAATTGAAAACCGCAATAGATGCACCCTCCGTTGATCTCCCTGGCAGAGAGCCATTTTGATAATCAGTTATGACATTGTACTTTGAAAGAAGGGGAATCATTTGCTTATAAATACATTTTCAGATTATTTCCCTTCCCATTGTAGTGAACAGGTGTGGACAGTTCGTTTTAAAATTAGTTCCCAAGTTTCTTCGATTTTTAAACCGAAAAGTGATCCGAAAATAAATTATTTCTTGTTCCACACATCAAGCAAGATACTGGCTACACCCTTATTAACATTCTTCTTGATACTTAGTTTGTTTTGCAAACTTCTTTATGAAAACTGCATCGTTTCAAACCCGTGGAAGCAGCAGTAAAAACAAGCGAGACAACAACAAAAACTAAGGTCAGGCAAACAAAAAACAAAGCCTCCGTGAATCCAACCCCAAGCGTTTTTTTTTTATTGTTGTTGACCAAGCAAAAAATATGGGACCTTGTTGTGCTTGCAAGCAAGAAATTAATGAGAATGAACCTTTTATAGAGTGTGATTCATGTAGGAAACCATCACATGCAGCATCAGAATGCTCAGGATTAACAGCATCTGAACGGAAATGTAGGCCACTCAAAAAAATATTCTGAAATTTTTCTGCGAGGAGTGCAATACTGGTTTCTCACAGTTAACAACAATGGTTCAGCTAGTACAAGAACTACGAACTGAGGTTGAAACTTTGAGAAACGAAATAAAAAACGTTAAAGACACAAAATCTGATCAGCCTAATAATAGTAAGCCATAATTCGAGGAGATCATCGAAGAACTGAATGAGCGTAACAAAAGACAGAAAAACATAATAATATGAGTTTTACTTAAACCACTATAAAAATCTACGAAGCAACGTTAAAATACTGATTGATCAGGCCTACCAATCCTACCTGCTAAACGTCCAGTCATCCATTCAGAGAGACCTAAACTTTTCTGGAGTTACATCCACTCAAAAAAACAGAAATCAAGAATTCCAGGCAAAATGTATTATGAAGGTCAAGAAATAACTGAACCTCTAAATATAGTGAATGCATTCTCCACATTTTTCAGTAGTGTTTATCTCCCACCAAATGAAAACCTGGATGGGCAAGCAATCGTTGTGAATTACAAAGAAATTACTAACATTTCTGAAATAAGGGAAGATGAAGTGGAGGAAGCAATGAAAAAACTGAAAAGTAAAATGACCTCTAGTTTGGACTCCATACCATCATTCCTAGTAAAAGATTGTAGATCTGTTCTGGCCACTCCACTATGCTTCAAATATAATGATGATGATGATATATAATGATGCCTGGAAACTTGCAAAAATGTGCCCTATTCTGAAAAATGGAGATGCTGCCACAGAAGCAAACTATAGAGCAATATCCATAATCTTCAATTTTGCAAAGGCATACGGAATAATTCTGGGATAAACATATCTACCTTGCTACCAGAAATCAAATATGGATTTATGAGCAATAGATCCACAGTAACTAATTTAGCAATTTTCTCACAATATGTGTGCACTGTTCTAGACAAACAAGGTCAGGTAGATGTGATTTATACCGACTTTTCAAAAGCTTTTGATCGAATCGATCATAATATATAAATTGAGAAATTGGGTGAAACTGGTTTCAGTCAGAACTTACTGGCACTTTTCCATTCCTACCTCTCAAACCGTAACCAAATAATGGCGTATAATGGATTCAAATCTAATAGAGTAATTGTCACTTTGGGTGTGCCACAAGGGTCAAACCTAGGACCCTTTTCGAGGATGATTTGAAGATTTTTACTTCCATCAAGAAATCGGCTGATGGCCCACTACTTCAGCAAAACCTAGATAACTTGCAAACGTAGTTATCAACCTACACCTTATATTGAAAAATGTAATGTCATGACCATAACCAGAAAAGGTACTCCTGTTGAATATCCATATAGCGTTCAGGGCATCAATCTAACTCGATGTGAAGAATCTAAAGATTAAGGTGTATTCTTCGATCCAAAGATGTCTTTTGTAGATCATATCAACAAAAAAATCTCTGAAGCCAATAAAATTCTGTATCATTCATATGTGAGATCAAAATTAGAATACTGCTCAATAATTTGGAGTCCTCACTATTTCTGCCATAAATATACCCTAGAAAGGGTTCAAAGAAAATTCTCAAAATTTACATTTTTCAAATGTCATGGAACATATCCCTCAAGAGGTTCAGATCACAATGCACTTCTTGAACACTTTCAAATTGTCTCACTGGAAACAAGACAGTGTGCTTCAGTTATATTTCTGTATAAATTACCGCACAACCAGGTTGATTGCAGCATGCTCTTATCCTCTTAGTTGAACTTCAGGGTTCCAAGACTTGGGTCACGCAAAAATATCACATTTTATCAATACCTGTTCACTCAGACACATAAAAGAGATAACATTAAAAAAACTGATATAAATCGAACTGGAATAAAATTTTTGCATTTTTGAATTCTTGCACCACTGCATCTTGTTCATAACTGAATGTTCTATATAAATAATTATAGTTATTAGTTAGTAGTTTGTTAGTTATTAGTTATTAGGTAAAACAAATTTAAAATATTAAATATGTAAATTTAATCATGTCCTGTAATTGGGTGTAACCTGTTGGGCAATAAATGATTATTATTATTTTACACAATACACTCGGCACCGTTATTGGGCGAAAATTATCGAGGCATAATTGATTACCTTTCTTGAAAATTGGGCTTACAATCCCGATCCCGAGATCAGACGGAAAAGAATAATACTATCAAATGTATTTTGAGCCAATTTTGTCTTTCTCTAAAATTGTTTAAATATTCATCGAGCCACTGAGAGATATTTTCAATATTTCAATCCAATAATTATGAGAAACATCCGAAGTAGAATAGTTTCCTCATGTGTTTTCGTATAATGCACTTTCACCTGTTGAATGTATACGTCCAGTCCCAGGAGTTTTCCGAATTTTCCAGTCAGCGATTGCTTAATGATCCAAGGCAGAGCAGTCGAGTGTTTCGTCCTAGATAAAGTTATCACCAATACCGATCCAATCATCGAGAAGCTGACAATGTATAAACTGGTGGCGTAGAACAACACTGTGGAAAAAAAGAAAGAAAAAGCATGATGTACTAATGAAAGTAATAGTGTAATGGTCATAGAGTGAATTATCAAGCCTTGGGATGTAACAAAAAACAATTCCAGAATATCAAGACCAAGAAAATTTATTTGACATATACAACAAATATTTAAAGCATCTTGAAATCCTTACCTATTAAAGGTGTGTGCGTTCCCATGGCTGGCAATTTTTGGGTGAAATATAACATGAATAAACATATGATGAGGGCTGTACTTGCATTGATGACAATTTTTTCTCCAGCCTGAGGTGGCAACCAGAAGTTCAACATGGTGAGGATGATCACAACTGAAAAAATGGCGGTATGTAGGTATAGATATCAATAGGGCTGTGAGCACGGATCAGAACTAATAGTCCTGATTTGTATTCTTGTAATTTATTTTGTCGCAGAAAGCTTTCGACCTACACGGTCATCTTCAGTGCTTGTCTGCAAAGTAAGCGAAAGTTGGAAAGTTGCTATTTATGTTATTTAAATATTCTTAATTATCGTCAAAATATCACTTAGTCGTCAGACAAGAACAAGGATAACCCATGGAATATAGACATTCACAAGGTTGAAATGTATAAACATGCAAAAAAGGTGTAAAAATAAAATCTTAGAAATAAATTGGCAATCCTAAAATAAGCAAAGAACAGATGAATTTTGGATCACAAGTAGATAAGAAGAAGAATAATAAGAAGAAGAAAAACTACATAGCTAACATATGGGGCTAACCAAAACATCCCAACCACAAAATTATATTTCATAATAAGAATTCATTTTTTTTTTTTTTTCATTAAAACAATCTATAATATTACTCATACCGCTTTCGACTTTCCTTTTCAGGTTTTCCCAGGATGTGTCTTCGAAGAATATTGCCGTGTCATCTGCAAACCTAATGATTTCTCCGTTGGTTTGTGAGGTGAGTATGTTATTCATGTAAATAATAAAAAATACCGGCCCCAATACTGTCCCTTGCGGCACCCCATATTGTACATTTTCGCCACTCTGTGCATTTTTTATTATTACACGTTGCTTTTTCTTACCCAGGTAGTTTTCAAATAACTTATATACATTTCCCCCTGAATCCTAGATCTTGCAAATCGCTCAAAAGCTGTTTATGGTAACAGTGTCGAAGGCTTTCGCGAGATCCAGAAAAACAGCTAAAGAGTGTTTCTTCCTGTCCAGGCTATTATAGATTTTTGATGTGAGTGCGCGAATCCTTCGGTGAATCCGAATTGTTTTTCAGATAAAAGTTAATTTTTATCAAGGTAACTTACTATTCTGATTTTCAAGAGTTTTTCGAATATTTTTGCGATGTTGCTGGTTAGAGTAATAGGTTGGTAGAGGATTTCATAATTTTTTCCACCTTTGACTAGTAGTTCTATTATTCCAAGTTTGAGTGCTTCAGGCCATTCTCTATATTCCATTATTTTATTCATTTAAAACGTGAGGGGTTGTGATATTTCGTTTCTGATTTCTTTCAGGAGCTCTGCCCTAATTCCATCAGATCCGGGAGATTTTTTGTCCTTCAAGTTGTTTATAGTTGCAATTGATTAATTTTGTGTTACGGGTGAAAGAAATATTGATGACTGTGTCCGAGCTCCTTTCAGTGGTGGAATGGCGGAGCCTTAATCTTATCTGCGAATTTCATTCCTAGTAATGTATAGGTTTGATAGTTCAACTCTATCCGTAATCGTTCTATTTTCATGTTTGTATTTGGTTTATATCATTTTGTTTTTTTGCACCTGATAGTTCCTTCACTGTATTCCATATAATTTTACTGTCACCTTTACTATGCTTAATTTTTTTTATAATATGAGGTTTTAGCGTTTTTTATTGATGTATTAACTATATTCCGGTATCTCAAATATTCGTTTTTTAGGCTGTCATCGTGTTTGTTTATTTTGTATTGTTTGAAGAGCTCGTCTCTGAGTTTTATACCCTTGATTAAACCTTTTGTTATCCAGTTTTTTCTTTTAATTTGATTATGTGTTTTTTATACGATTTAGACCAATTTTCAACTGTTTTTTAAAAGGAATATAATGTAATCTGTCCACGCCTCAACGTCTTGTAATGAGTAAAAAGGTTGTCCAATCGTGATTTTTAAGTTCATTTTTTAATTTGTCGTATTTGACAGTGGTGATTGTAATAATTGAATACTCAGATGTTTAAGTGGCAACTCCATCAGTGTAGATTTAGATATGGTAACACCCAGTAATCTGTGAATTTCTTCGAAAACAGACTCCAAGGATATCCCTTCTTCTTTTGGATTCATTCCAAATATGACTATTCCATTTTCTTTTGATTTTCTTTCCAACCTTACATTTCAATTCTTTATTTTCCTTCTCCAAATATCAAATTGTTTCTTTCACTGACTCAATTTTCAGTACAACTCTTGCTTCACTGGCTTGACATTCCTCAGTTCGGTTCTGTTGTTGACAAGTTTATAAAACTGTTCATTTTCATTCATTTTATCACGTACTTTTTGTGTGGAGTTCCGCAAAAATTCTCGGAATTCCTCTCAAGAACGGATATGTGATAGGTGTTTCTCTGTGTTATTCTTCCTTCTATCTTTCGTTTCGTGTATTAAATACTATCCATTTATCATTGAAATAGATAGATATACCAAAAATTATCTGAACGGGTGATCTTTAGTAATGTATACCGTACGTAAGAAGCGCATTTTCGAAAAATTATATTAGGTGGCAATGTAGGATGGAAATTGCTTCCGACTCGTAATCAGAAAAACAAATTCATTCATTCAATTATGAATCAATAAGTAAATAACAAAAATACCAAACATGTTTTCTATTTTTTTTATCATCAATTCATCAGACGAGAAGCATGATAAGAAAAGCACCTTTGTCCGATTGATAAAGACAAGCAATTTTTTCTCGGTGATTTCATTTTGATTACTCACCAAAAGCCGGAGTCACAATAACAGCTTTGTAAGACGGCGATATCCTCGACAGTGTCACATTGACAGTTATATCAGGATAGGGTTCGGTACAACAAGGATAATAGGTACTGACTCTCTTTTGTGTGGCTTTAGTAATCATCCATTCGGAATTGGCAATCAATAAGTCCAACTGAAAAAAAAAATCGTCAAACATCATAATTGAAGTATCGCTGTTGAATTGTTTCTGTTGAAGTCGGCGTTTTCTTCATCAACAATAATTATTTCATCTCTGTAGAAGAATGGAATATATATATATATATATATATATATATATATATACAGAGTGGCCACTTTTTTAATGGGATTGTATTGGTAACTTTTAAACCATAAGAGTTAGAAGGTCGGTCAAATGGAGAAAAAGTTGCATTCATAGAAGCATTGTCAAGCAGTTCAAACAAATCGAGATTATCAGGGCTGGTTATTGAGATATCATAAGAAAAGTAAATTCTGTCATTTTGAATTTTCTTTTTTTCCCACTTTATTTCGAATATTATAAAAAAATGTCACGAGAGTTTTTTATTCGACAGTGAATTATCCTCATTTTGACAAAATCAGATTTTGTATCCAACGTTTCGTACGCTCTGGGCCACCCTCAACCTCATTTTTTTCAATACGGACCTGCATATTTTATGACACTTTTCGAAATAACTTTTAACGCTCAATTCAACGATATATCATACAATGTCATTCAAAGTTGATTTTCAGGTGATTTTGACCCTTATCCAAATTTCTTTGGGTCGGATCTGTATTACATTTAGGTACCTTTAGTTTAATTAAGAAAATCAACTGAATCGAACGTAATAGAATCGAAGCAAGAAACAAGTAATGATTATTTACAAATTTCAAGAGGTGAAAAACCTAATTCATAATAATTAAACGAAACTATCATTTAATGAAAGAAAAATCAAATGATTATTCGAAAGTAAATGATGAACATTAATGAAGTAAGTGTTCGAAATGTCTACCATTTTGTAAAATGCACTTTGCGGTTCTGGAACCCATACTTCTTATACATTTGCTTATTTCGTCTCCTTGAATACCGTCCAATACATTCTCAATCTTCTCGCGAGGAATCATTATTGTTGGATTTGTCATTTGTTCCGTTGAGACAAATTACAGAATCGAACTTTATTTTGAGATCATTTCGATATAATTTTTGCAAGGCTTGGTATTCAAATTTAAAATCATTGTATTCGCGTCTCTTGACTATTTTATTAACAGCAGTTCTTGATAAATTGCATTCACTGGCCACAGTTCTCGATTTTTTTTCTGGGTTCAATTGAATTTGGGTCAAAACATTAATATCGTTGATAGACTTGTTTTATCTTACATACACACAACTCTAGGTTTATTGAATGTATTATTTTCAAGTAGTAGGCCGTGGATAAAAAAGAACATAACAAGAAATGTCATATTATTTGTTACTTCGTTTATTATTGTGTCACAAGAACTTGTCATTAAATACTTTTCTGAGTAATTTATCAAAAAGTGCTGTTAATAAAATACTCAAGAGACACGGATACCATGACTATAAATACCAAGCCGTGCAAAAACTATATCGCAATGATCCTGAGAGAAGGTTGCAATTCTGTAATTGGTTTCAACGGAAGGTGCGGAATAACAACAATTTTGCGCACAATATCATTTGGGGAGACGAAACGACATTCACAAATTCTGGCGTGTTCAATCGAAGGAACAAACATTTTTATGCCACAGAAAATCCTCACTTAATTCATGAAGTTAGACATCAATATCGTTTTTCTTTGAACATATGGTGCGGTTTGTTGAATAATAAATTACTGGGACCCTATTTTAATGACGGCAACCTAACCGGAGCAAAATATGTAGAAATTATAGAAGAAATGTTGGATGATCTTCCTATACGGTATCGGCGTAAAAGTCCATGGTTTCAACAAGACGGATGTGGTCCACACAACTCAAGAATAGTCACAGACTATCTAAATCGAACTTTTCCCGATTCATGGATTGGAACAAGAGGTCCAGTAGCATGGCCTGCCAGATCTCCAGATTTGAATCCGCTGGATTTTTATTTGTGCGGATATCTCAAAAATGAAATTTATGATACTACGAACCCGACAATAGAAATTCTTCGCGAGAAGATTGAGAATGTATTGGAAGGTATTCAAGGAGACTAAATAAGCAAATGTATAAGAAGTATGGGTTCCAGAACCGCAAAGTGCATTTTACCAAATGGCGGACATTTCGAACACTTACTTCATTAATGTTCATCATTTACTTTCGAATAATCATTTGATTTTTCTTTCATTAAATGATAGTTTCGTTTAATTATTCTGAATTAGGTTTTTCACCTCTTGAAATTTGTAAATAATTATTACTTGTTTCTTGCTTTGATTCTGTTACGTTCCATTCAGTTTGAGATGAGTAAGTTGATTTTCTTATCGAAATGTATTGTATGTTGTTAATTAAACTAAAGGTACCTAAATGTAATACAGATCCGACCCAAAAAAATTTGGATAAGTGTCAAAATCACCTGAAAATCAACTTTGAATGACATTGTATGATATATCGTTGAATTCAGCGTTAAAAGTTATTCCGAAAAGTGTCATAAAATATGCAGGTCCGTATTGAAAAAAATGAGGTTGAGGGTGGCCCAGAGCGTACGAAACGTTGGATACGAAATCTGATTATGTCAAATTGAGGATAATTTACTGTCGAATAAAAAACTCCTGTGACATTTTCTGATAATATTCGAAATAAAGTGGGAAAAAAAGAAAAATCAAAATGACAGAATTTACTTTTTTTATGATATCTCAATAACCGGCCCTGATAATCTCGATTTCTTTGAACTGCTTGACAATGCTTCTATGGATGCAACTTTTTCTCCATTTGACCGACTTTCTAACTCTTATGGTTTAAAAGTTACCAATACAATCCCATTAAAAAAGTGGCCACTCTGTATATATATATATATATATATATATATATATACCAGGTGATTCTCTAAGGTGGCTCACCCCTACAACTTTTTTATTATTGAAGATAGAAAAACAAAATTTGGGGGTTGTGTATTATAATAGTTCAATTTAAAAGAATTGACATACCTATTTACTTGCTTTGCCGTACTTCCGGTTTGACGGGAAACCAACTTTCGATTTTTAAATGGGACATCCTATATATTTTTACTTATTTCGATCGAGAATGACATTCTAAATCCAACACCTCACTTGTCAATATTTGACAAATAGAGTCATTTTCATTCCAATTTTCATTTTTCGATCTAGAATGCCATGGATCTTGTAAATCGCTTCATTCTTGATCAAGTAACATGGGAAAAATACGACTTTTCACGGTCGTTTTAAAAATTATTTAAAAGTCGCAAATATGAATTTTTCCCATTAACTTGATTTTTTCAAATGGAAAGGGGGTAGCTCGTCGGCTTTTTGTGAAAGATGATTTTCTTACGGATAATTTGATACCACACACTTTCACTTTATTTTCACAATTTTTCTGAATAATTGCAAGAAGCGATCATACCTAATAACAAATAATACGTGTTCGGTATACGTATGCACAAGTCCTGTTATTCTAGTTATCCGTGCTGTCACTTTTAAAAATTTATTTGTTGCGTAGTTTATAATTTGTTATGGAAAATTATACTAGAAATGAGAAAATTGACATGTTGCTAATTTACGGAGAAGCAAAAAAGAATGCAACTGATGCAGCTCGAATTTATGCTCAGAGATTCCCTAATCGTCGCCATCCCAATCGGCATTATTTTCCAAAACTGGAAAGGAAAATGCGAAATGAACCAGAAGAAAATGCCAATAACTTCATCGTGTCGGCCTATGTTGAAGTGAATTGTACGGCGTCAATTCGCCAAATTGTTTCTTTCTGAGTGTGATATAAGTTATTCGTCCGTTTGGAGAATTCTTCACAAATATAATTATCGATCATTAGTATTAATAATAATAATAATAATAATTTATTACCTTCAGGTACAATATATAAGCATAGGCAGAAGTAGGAAATAAGTTAATAACCGAGAGAAGTCACATAAACTGTTTCCAGTTTGTGTGTGACTGTGAAAATTACAAACAGGAAGTAAAAATGTATCATGTAGTAAAATAATAAAATACAAGATTCATATTTAACACTAGGTGTTTGCGAAACATAGATATACAATTTTATACACTTACATTAATATAAACATATATATGAACTGTTTGTTCTTCAAAATAAAATTACATTTACGATATAATAAAATGACAAATTTTTGGGAAGGTTGTTATGATATAGCGGATATTTATATAAAAAACGGAAAAAATTTTCTGTTGGGATGATAAGGAATATAATAAATTATGTATCTCTGTACGAGACAAGCTAGTGATGTAGTCATTTAATCTTCTTTTGATTTCATTTTGATATTTTGAAATTTTTATTTGATTTGGTAGAGTATTGAATAGTTCAAGGCTCAGGTAGCTGTGGCTTTTTTGCCCTACAGCTTTATTCATGTAAGGTATTTTGAAATTATTTTGTTTATTTCGAGTGTTGTATTCGTGTTCTATTCTAGGATGTTTGTGTTTTGATTTGAAACATTTGATATTAGTTTGTAAAAAGAAGAGCTGTACGGGATCAAATATATTCGTTTCGAGATAGAGAGCATCTGTTGGATGAGTTCTTTTTTTTGAAAATTATTTTAAGGATTCTTTTTTGTGTCACTATCAGTTTATTCATAGTAGTCTTTCCACCTGATCCCCATGTCAGTATCCCATAAGTAATATGCGTTTGAATGAGAGCGAAGTATAACATTTTGAGTGTTTTGTTATCTAGCATATCTCGTAGGACTTTGAAACGATGCATAAGAAATTGCAGCTTTTTTATTACGTATATTATATGGGATTCCCATTTGAGTTTGTCAGCTATAATAATGCCGAGATATTTGATATAGTATAGTATTAGTATTAGTAACAACTACACCAACATCTTTACGATAAAGACCACAACCGAAGATTATCTTATTGCAACTGGTTTTTGACTAAATACAGAGAAGATGTACGTTTTCCATTTAAAATTATTTATTCAGATGAAACTTGGGTCTGTTCAATCGGAATAATAGAAGGTACTGATCTCAAACAAATTAACATCTGATGCAAGGAGGAAATTTTCAAGAGCGATTTGGTTTCAATTACTGGATGGGTATCATCGGAGGAGAACTTTTGGGGCCAATAATTTTCGACGGACAACTTACTGCGGAAAGATATCTACAGTTCCTTAGAGATCAATTTCATGATTGATTATTGAAGATTTGCCACTGGCTAACGAAGTTGATATCTATTTTCAACAAGATAGAACGCCACCACACAATTCTTAAGTCGTAAGAGAACATCTAAATGACACCTTCCCAGAAAAGTGGATTGGCACTTATAAAAATTTGAATTGAACTATAATACACAACCCCCCAATTTCGTTTTTCTATCTTCAATAATAAAAAAGTTATAGGGGAAGTTATTGGAGAATCACCCGGTACATAGATTTCCGCGGTCATGACTATTTTGAATATGCGAATTTCGACGCGACGTTTTCTCTCGAATTTCGAAGCCATTTCCAAGAAAGCTGAAAAAATTTAAAATTATTAATAACGGTAAAGAAAGTAAGTGATTTTCCCACTGCGGTCCTAATCTGCCTATTCCTCCGGTGAAACCAATTAAGAAAAAAATGCCCTGGGACACACAAAGAACAATTTAACAGACGAGTGACAAGCCGAATTTACAAACAGCAACTTGCCGTCAGACACCTAATTAGACTCTTTCTCGACACTTTTCAAACAACGCGAAGTTATCGTTATTAATAATATATATTTTTCGTGCAATCGCATGCAAAGTGAGTATTTCGCGTTCTCAATGGCCGCCCAACCAAACGTCACATCCAAATTTGACATTTCTAAAACACGACAATGACAATGATTATTAGAATTTTCAGGTATTAAAACGGAAGGCGTCAAGTTTACAATTGGCTCTGGAGGAGTGCAAGATACTAAAATATCACTATCAGTATCTGATATTTGCCTTTTGTCAAGAACTGCCAAAATGATTTGTATATATTCAACCATATCATTTCCATAGCAACGCTGTGACTTTGTTAATTGAATTGAACTGCGGTCGATTTTGAAGCAATTATGATATTTATTTGCTATTATCTAGTTTAATAATTTTGACGATCGCACGAAAAATAGTGTGTATGCCATGACCGCGAAACTTTTCAGCGACCTCAAGATTATCGTGCCTCGGCGATAACTCTTCTTTTGGTCGCTAAAAAGGTATTTCGCGTCCTTGGCATACACATAACTATTTTCAGTTTTTTCGAAAATGGCTCCAAAATAGGAGCCAAAACGTCGAAATTATCAAATTTCTAGAAGCGACTCAACGCGAACTTTGTATATACATATATATATATATATATATATATATATATATATATATATATATAAATTTAGGAATAACGACTGAAAATTGGTATGAACAGTGGGGAATAACGGGGATCTTCAGTCAGCACAAGTGTTGAACTATGAAAAACTCTTTAATACGTTGGACCGAGCTTTCGTTTCAATTTTGAAACTTCTTCAGGGTCCTAAAATATGTAAATTACATTATTGAGAAAAAAAAATACTTAAAATGAAGGAAGTACTTACAGTAATCTGAGTGGTTGATTAATGAACAACTTTAAAAAAAACGTAAAATATGTAAATATTTGTCGGAATGGTGTTATATCTTTGACGTTTCGAGTGACATTGAAGGATTTGAAGTGACAACCTATTATTAATCGTCAAAAAAATATAAAATATGTAGTGGGTGTGTTAATTTTTTTATTATATTCTTTGAGAATCATCAGTTTTAATCCATTTGTAAAAGATAACTATAGATTTTGCCAAGATTTTCGATATCTGTTTTTTTGTTCATATTTTGATTGGATTTATTAATTTCAATCATTTCAAGAAATAATCTTTTAGAGAAATTTTTTTCTGAATGTAAAACTTGTGCTTCCTCGAATGATATTTTATGGCCTGTTTCAATAGCATGTTGAGCTAATGCACATGATTTCTTGTTGAGTCTTATATCACTTCTGTGAGAGATAATACGATTATTCAAAGTTCTTGAACTTGTACCAATATAGTTTAAATCACAGTTGTTACATGGTATGCTGTAGACAACATTTGATTTCTTCAAATCTGGTGTGGGATCTTTAAACCTCGTATTTAAATTTCCAATAGTCTTGATATTTTTTTGTGAAATTTTTATGTTACTTTCATTCTTGAATAATTTAATTATATTTGATGATAGAATTCCTATATTAGGAATTGAAAAATAAATTATCCTTTCATTATTATTTTCTGAATTTCTACAAACAAATTCTTGGAACACCTATGGGAGCTACCATCTCACCAATCATTGCTTCGTATGTAATAGATGACTTTTTCGAAGAAATATTACCACAATTGACGTTTGAAGTTCCATTTTTAAAAAAATTTGTAGATGATATTATTTGTGCAGTACCAATGGATAAATCCGATGAAATTTTAAGAAAAGTAAATAATTACAATAAAAATGTACAATTCACAATTGAATTAGAAAAAAATAAAAGTATTCCGTTTTTAGATACTAGAATAATTCGTAGAGAAAACAATTCACTAATCACAGATTGGTATATAAAACCAACAAACTCTGAAAGATACATAAACTATCATTCCTTCCACTCAAAAAGAATGAAAATAAATTTGATTCTTTGTATGAAAAAAAGAATCGAGATGTTGGTTCATCCTTCATTAAAAAACAAAAATTTTAAAATTCTCAGAAATATTTTACTAGATAATTCTTACCCCAAAAAACTTCTTAACAGAATTATTTTCAATACCAACTCTGATAGACAAATTAATAATGATGACACAAATAATCAAAATTCAGAAAATAATAATGAAAGGATAATTTATTTTTCAATTCCTAATATAGGAATTCTATCATCAAATATAATTAAATTATTCAAGAATGAAAGTAACATAAAAATTTCACAAAAAAATATCAAGACTATTGGAAATTTAAATATGAGGTTAAAAGATCCCACACCAGATTTGAAGGAATGAAATGTTGTCTACAGCATACCATGTAACAACTGTGATTTAAACTATATTGGTACAAGTTCAAGAACTTTGAATAATCGTATTATCTCTCACAGAAGTGATATAAGACTCAACAAGAAATCATGTGCATTAGCTCAACATGCTATTGAAACAGGCCATAAAATATCATTCGAGGAAGCACAAGTTTTACATTCAGAAAAAAATTCCTCTAAAAGATTATTTCTTGAAATGATTGAAATTAATAAATCCAATCAAAATAAAAAAAAAAAAAAAAAATTTTAAAAAAATTAAAAATATAATAAAAATTAACACACCCACTACATATTTTATATTTTTTTGACGATTAATCATAGGTTGTCACTTCAAATCCTTCAATGTCACTCGAAACGTCAAAGATATAACACCATTCCGACAAATATTTACATATTTTACGTTTTTTTAAAGTTAATGTTCATTAATCAACCACTCAGATTACTGTAAGTACTTCCTTCATTTTAAGTATTTTTTTTTCTCAATAATGTAATTTACATATTTTAGGACCCTGAAGAAGTTTCAAAATTGAAACGAAAGCTCGGTCCAACGTATTGAAGAGTTTTTCATAGGTCAACACTTGTGCTGACTGAAGATCCCCGTTATTCCCCACTGTTTATATATATATATATATATATATATATATATATATATATATATATATATATATATATTGTTATGTATACATGAATTGCTGTTATTTTTTCCCTTACTTTGGGGACCAATTGTAATGTAATGATAATGTAAAAATATTTCTAAAATTGTCAACTTTTAATTTCCCTGTATAATATTATTTGACTTTGAAAATATTTTTGTTTTCAATTTTGGTTTATTTCTAATTCTTATTTTGGCTATTCAGCCCCACGTTGGGCGTCATTTTGTTATGTTATAATAGTTGCTTTTAAATAATAATTGTTGTTAATTTTTTCCCACGTTATTGTTATTGCCCCAAAAATATTTTCTCCCTGTATAAATATTTTGATTTCGATTTTGATATACTTCTAATTCTTATATAGGCAATTCAGCTCCGCGATGGGAAGCCAATTGTTATATTGTGATATGATAATAGCTAATTGTTATGAAATAATAATTGCCAGCTAACGTTACTATTTTCTCGCCACGTTGTTGCCAATTATTATTACTCTTCTTACCACGACTAATCTCAGTTGGTACGCCTTCGCCTCAGGAGTCGGTACTGGCAATAGAGCCACTGCCTGTCTTGATGTCACTCGAACTATTTCAGTTCTATACGAGTTATTTTGTGAAGTGATTCAGTTTGTGATGTGCACTAAAAGAGTTTATACCTGGAACTGGAATGTCGCTGATGCAATACCTGGCATAATCTTAATTGCTGTTTCATCCACTCCTCTCAGGAACTCACCATTTCAAAAGGAACCATCCAAAATCCTCGAAATCAGCTTGGACAAGTTTTCATGTGGAGAACCAAGAAGGTCATCTTATCCTTGTTTATTTTGTGTCGAGATTATTCAGAGGTTAATCTTTGGTACGCCTTCGCCTCAGGAGTCGGTAATGGCAATAGAGCCACTGCCTGATTGGTTTTTTATTGTTGAAAATCTACCTTCTCATTAATGAAAATCCTAAATTTCTTTCTTTCAAATTTCTTTTCGTGACTTCTCTTCAAAAAATTTTTCAATCTCTTTTCGCTTTGTTTTTTCTTCACCTGGATACCATTCCTTGTCGCACTTTCATTAATTTGGTGTTATTTGAGAAAACTTATCGACTAACATATTTTACATTTCTTATAAACTAAATACAATATTTGATCATAATTATCTTTGACGTTTCTCAGTTCTTATTTTTCCACAATTTCCAATCTTTTATCTCACCATCTCTGTTCCCTGATTGGCTATTGTCATCAAGAAGTTTCTTGTTCTCCCATTGGCTATTTTTAGTTAGATACAATTTCATATACTGTATGTTTCAACCTAATAATTTTGTTGATCACATTTAATCCAGAATAATTTTGTAAATCTAGACTTTTTGTTATATTTTAAACAATTATAGGTTGTAATCATTTTTAAAAATGCAAGAAAATGATTGCATTATGGTATTTGCATATATTTACCTATCAATGTTATACAGAGGCTTCATAAAGGAAATAGAATCTCAGAAAAATTTAAAAGAATTTCTCATGAACTACTAACTATTAAGTATTTATTATTTTTGTGGTTTATTTATGAAATTATTTCTTTTTATCTTTAAAATATATTACTGGTCCTTCCTAACATAACAATATATATATATATATGTGGTGAATATATATATATATATATATATATATATATATATATATATATATATATATATATATATATATATATATATATATATATATATATATATATATAAAGATAGGCAGATAAAATCGACGAATTCGGCCTTCCTTTCATTGTGTATTATCATTGGTAACACAACTTCAAAAGGTCGTAAAAAAATTCAACTAAGTCGTTTTCAGTTTGTTATCAAGGAATCAGATCACATTTTCGTTAATATAATTGATCTTTGAACTCACATCAACATTCGTCGAATTGTTATAGTTGATGATGTCTATTTGTTCTCCGCTGTAAGTCCACGATCCAAACTTCAAATGACATTCCTGGGTGTCGAAAGGCCAATACTTCAAATTAAGGCTGCACAGAACTGTGAACTGAGCTGGTGGGACCCATATGACTTCCCCACTGGGGTAAACAAGACAGTGGGTATTTCCGAAGTGGTTGATTGCTGTACTTGTAGCCCTACAAGAAAAAATAGCAATAGTGGAAGTCGAATTGGCGAGGTAATTGAGTCATTGAAGCTTTTCACTTCTAAACTCTCTAAAACGAATACGATTTTGATATTTTTCTCTACTATTTGTTAAATTCAATTATACGAAGGCCTACGAGGGCAATGAGCAATAATTTTATAGTTTTCTGAAATCCCGACTAATCTCGGGGAGGGGGTCTGTCTTTAAAATAGGGCGCCTGCTTCAATCTCGGGGGTCCGACTTTAATCTAGGGACGCCCGAATTTAATCTTGCGGGTCCGAGATCATTGTCAGGCGACTTTTACGTCGCAATAGACTGCCTAAGTCGTGACGTCAGATGCAATGGGCGGAGCTTAAAAACCTTTCCATCGCAAATGCATGTCAAAATAAGGAATTTGTATTTTTTAGTTTACTCGTGAAAGTGTTATAAATAAGGGTAGAAATATTAATATTTTGTTATAGTGAGACCAGATTTAGGATTTCCCATCATATTTTATAGAGAGGTAAGGGCTTTAACATATTTATGGCATATTTAAGATAATTGAGGTTATGTCATTGTTTTGTTCTAATTAAAAACCTTCAGATGTTTAGTACATACTTAATTACGAAGGATGCTATATTAGAGACAATGTCACGCACAGATTTGGAAGCTGTGTGGCCAATGCCATCCAGTCAAAAAATTTATTGGACGACTGGCCTCTTGCTCAGTTCTTTAGTAAAAAATAAAATAATGACTCAACTCTAAATGAATATATGTATATATATATATATATATATATATATATATATATATATATTCCGTAGAGTGTCTTGGGTTATTGGATTCGACAGTTATTGAGACATTTATATTGGTAAAGACGTTTCTTCCCGGGCCTGGGACTTCTTCAGTTTCATTTATTTCATGTTATATAATTCTGAGTGACATGTAGCGGTCAATTTATATTGAAATTAGTTTCCTTATTTTTTGGAATTTTTCCACATAATGGAGGCATACCAACATATTTCATGTCCTCCTACCATAATACCAAAATTTTTTGAAAAAATCTCAAAATGTTGAGAATAAAAGTCAACATTTTGAGAAAGTATCTCAAAATTTTGAGAAAAAAAATCCAAATTTTGAGAATAAAAAAGTTGAAATTTTGGGAAAAAATGTCAATATTTTGAGAAAAAATCTCGAAATTTTCAGAATAAAAGTCAAAATTTTGAGAAAAAATCTCAAAATTTTGAGAAAAAAAGGAAAAATTTTAAGTATAAAAAAGTCAAAATTTTGAAAAAAAAGTTAAAATAAAAAAAAACTCAAAATTTTGAGAATAAAAGTTAACATTTTGGGAAAAAATCTTAAATTTTGAGAATAAAAGTTAACATTTTGGGAAAAAATCTTAAATTTTGAAAAAATAGTCAAAATTTTGGGATTTCAATAAAAAAAGATACTGGTAGGATAGCGCCAATACGCCGTCGTACAAATTCGCACAGAAAATCACAAAATAAACACTATGGTCGCTTATGGCGAATTACAATGTGTGCCAACAGCCGCCATATTGCCTTCGTTTTGACAGGTCGATGGATTGCTTGATTGGAAACTTTTGAAGGACTTTTTTTCTTCTAAATTTTTCTTCAATATAGTACAATACACGACTGTCGGGATTACGGAAAAAAAATGCTCGTGTCCCTTCCGCGCCATCATACAATTATTCAAAATCAGAAATATTTTAAGTGGGGACTTAATTATTTATATTGTTCAATCAATTAAGGAACTATTGGCTTTTTTGAAAATTGATTATCAAGAATAATTTCTGGGTAAAGAAGTTTTCAGATTTTCTACTGAATACACAGACGGTAATCAGGCGCGGACCGAGAGGGGAGGGTCATGACCACCCCATCCCAAAATAATCCACACAGTTTCTAAAAATCTACTAAAACAACGATATACGAACATTTTAAATAAAAAATTAGTGAAAACGTCTAAGCGATGAAAGGAAGGGAGCCATAAACTAACTGAAAAAAACTGCAACTCTTTTCAGAAGATGCCCTTGCAATAACCATATTCTCAATAACTCCGTGGCGAAATCATCAAAGTACACCATTTGCAGAAATGCGTCGGCAACAATGAAGAAGTTTGTGGCATTTGCAAATACCTCAGTTAAACGAAGCAGAATTTTCAATGATGCTTTTGGTGGCAAACTGGAAAGTCTGTGGGATACTCGATGGGTGGAGAGGTATGACGGTTATTTGCAATTTCAAAGTGACACATTGGCAAGAGCAAGTCTGCATTTGATGCTAATTGCTTGTGATAGAATAAGCAGAATTGCAGTGAATAATATCGATATTTCCAGAAGAAAAAGCAGACAATAACTATATATTACTGACAAGTAAAATAACATTCGAACATGACATTTATATGAATAAAATTACAGGGCGATGAATTGCTCTCTTCAACACTCCCCCTCAATTCAGCATGACGAAATCAGCACTGAAGACACCCAAACCTGACCTCATCTTCATAAACTGGTCCAATGAATGCTAAAGCCTTTGTCAATATATCCTCTTTTTACTTAATGTCGATTTCTTTGGAATTGTATAAGTCTCGAACAAAATAATACTTTATATCCACATGTTTCAGTCAACGATGCTCCCATTTCTTTAGAAGATGTATGCAGGACTGATTGTCCTCATACATAGTTATGGGCCTGGAACACTGAACACCCATATCAGAAAGTATGCCCTTTAGCCAAAGAACTTCTGCTGCTGCGCTTGCAAGTGCAACATATTCCGCTTCCGTGGAAGATAGAGCAACAGTTTTTTGCTTTCTTGTGACCCAGCAAATTGCCCCTCCATATATTTCGAAGAGAAATCCACTAGTAGATTTTCAATCTGCATCTCCTGCCCAATCCGAATCTGCATATCCGCTTAATGCAACATACACATTCTTGGGGAAGAACAATCCATAGTCAACTGTTCCTTTCAGGTACCTCATTATACGTTTCAATCCATTCCAGTGTTGTTCAGTTCCGTTGCTTTGGAATCTGCTAAAGTAGTTCACAGCTGACCTCAAGTCTGGTCTTGTATTCAATATCAAATACATTAAACAACCAACTAGTTGTCGATATGGCTTCTTTTTCACAATAGAGTCTCCTTGGACTGCACTATTCGTCAGTTCTTCAGTTGAAGTTACCATAGGAGTCTTGGTGGGATTGCAGTTTCCCATCATGAAACGTTTCAGTATATTTTGGATGTAGTTGTATTGAATTAGAAAAATTCCATTTGGAACTCGTTGAATTTTTATGCCCAATAAATACTTCAGCTCTCCAAGATCTTTCATACGGAATTCCTCCATGAGCTTTGTTTTTATTTTGTTGAGTTCCATTTCACTTTTTCCTGACAAGATGATGTCATCTACATACAATTAAAAAAAAGTTTTCGTTCCTCTTTCAGTTCTAATGTAGAGGCATTTGTCATATTCAGATTGCTCTAAACCAATGCTCTTCACATAACTATCGAATCGCTGGTTTCAAGCTCGTGCAGCTTGTTTGAGACCATTGAGACTTGTTGAGTTCACATACAATATTAGTTCCTTTTTCAATGAATCCTTGGGGTTGTTTCATATAATTCTCTTCTTCAATACATCGATGAAGAAATGCACGTCTATTTGTAAAGCAAAGAGATTTTCCTTGTTTATCACTGATAGTAGGGTTCTCAGAGTTGTTAGTCTAGCCACTGGAGCATAAGTATCAGTATATTCGAATCCTTGTTTTTGGGCACACCCTTTCACCACCAATCTTGCCTTGTATCTTTCCACGTTGCCTTCTCCATCATGCTTGACTTTGAATACCCATTTACAATCGATTGCTTTCCTCCCTTCAGGCAGCTATCATCCATGTATGATTTTCCTTCAAAGATTCAATCCCATCTTGTACAGCTTCATACCACTGTTTCCTGTCTTTGTTCTGAATATCATCGAAGTCTTCTGGCACATCATCTATGACGAGTCTGCATTCAATGCTAATTCACTGTAGTCTTCAAGATATTTTGGTTTCGTTGATAATCGGGAACTTCGTCGAGGTGTTCTTTCTTCTCGTTCATTTTCCTGGACGTTTTCATTACTTGATCCGCCATTTTCATTTTCCTTGAACGATTCACTTTCATCAATAGTTCCATTATCATAAAAATCTGAATTTTCGAAATGAAACTTCTCTTCATCGAAAATTACATCTTTTCCAAAAATGATTTTATCATCTTCCGGGCACCACAAACGATATCCATTGGGGCAGTAACCGACCAGGAAACATTTTTTAGATCTACTGTCGAATTTTCCACTATTGAGTTCTTTTGGAATGCGAAGATATGAAACACATCCAAAAACTCTCAGCTTTCTCAAGTTGGGTGTTTCTTCAAACCACATTTCAGCAGGTACGTTGTTTACCAAGGCATTGGTTGGACTTCGGTTGATTGAATAAACGGATGTCATAACAGCTTCACTCCAAAATGTTTTGTTCAACTTGGAATTCAGCAACATGCATCTACTCTTTTCCATGATGGTGCGGTTCATACGTTCTGCTGCGGTGTATCTGATTGTAAATTCATACTGTATTCCACGTTCTACAAAATATTCCTTCATCTCATTGGATATGTATTCTCTTCCATTGTCACATCTGAATCGACTCAGCTTCAGGTTGAAATGAGCTGTTGCCATTTATTCATAAATTTTAAAATATTGAAATACTTCGGATTTGCATTTGAAGGTATAAGCTGCAGTGAAATGTGTGTAGTCATCGATGAACGTGAGAACATATTTCTTTCCATCATAAGACACTGGAGATACTGGACCAAAAAGACCGCTATGAACTAGCTGCAAGGGCCTTTTTGCGCGAGTTCTTCCACAGTTGTGCGGTTGACTGATTTGTTTACCTTCAACACAATACTGACATATTGACATTTTTGTAGTACTGGCGCCAATATCGATACCTTTCACCATTTTGGACAATTTCTTCAGTCCTCCATTGCTTATATGACCAATTTGCCGATGCCACAATTCATTGACTCCACTTGTAGAACATACTTTAGCATTTTCAGGTTCCGGAATTATTTCAAAATCGAGTTCATATAATTTTTGTTTTCTTATCGCTTCTGCAACAGATTTTCCATTTTTCGAAATGACTCCTTTTCCATCTTTGAATTTGATCTCAAAACCATTCATTCCTAGTTTTCTTACAGACAAAAGATTGAATTCTAGTCCAGGAACATACAATACTGTCTTTATATTGATAAGTCGCGACTTCCTTAGAATATAGGTCTTCACATTGACACTTCCGGTTTTTCTGACTATCAGGGTTTCTCCGTTCTTTGCACTTTTCATTTTCATAGGTTCGTCCAGCTCTTCAATATTGTTCAAAAATGTTTCTTTATTGACCATGTGTTCTGATGCATCCGAGTCCAAATACCAACTCAAAATTTGTCTACTGGTAGTTGCAGGAAAACAGAAGTTGTCCTCCTTTTCATTTGAACCCTCTGCTGCAATATGTGCTGATTTTGAAGTAGATTTACAAATTTCCTTCAGAAGTGCGATATTTCATTGTTAGAAGGGATTTCCTCAATAAAAGCTGGCTTGCGATGCCTTTTCTCTCGAATGTGTCCGAAAGAACTTTCCATATGTCATGAGCAGTTTCCTTGTCTTTGATGTATTCCAGATGGCTATCAGCAGCTATCCTTCGAATGATCTGCGACTTACATTTTTTATCTTTCTTCTGTAGATTTGCGAGTTTCTTTCTCTGTTCTATCTTCTGGCTTATCTGCACCATTCACAATAACCATGCTCGTAGAGGGCTCATGCACTAGAATCAAGAGATCCATCGCTTCCAACAGCGTTTCCATACGGAACTTCCAGTTATTGTAGTTAGTTCCTTCGAACAGGGGGATTCTATACTTCACTTCCTCGTCAGACATTTCAACAACTCTAATTCGGCTGATAAATTATCTATTGCGATGGGTTCACTGGGCCCATAACCTGATAGAATTAGCAGAATTGCAGTGAATAATATCGATATTTCCAGAAGAAAAAGCAGACAATAACTATATATTACTGACAAGTAAAATAACATTCGAACATGATATTTATATAAATAAAATAACAAGGGTGATGAATTGCTCTCTTCAACAGCTTACGACATGCTCCGCATAGTCCAAGATTGTAAGATGTACTAGGTAAAAAAATAAAATAGGTTCTCTTTCCTGTGTCCTGAATAATTTATCTTCATTTTGAAACAAAAATGTTAAACCCTTAGTTAACTATTTCGCTTAGCCGCTTAAAAAAAATCATTAGGTTTAAATAGAGCAACAGATGTACTGAAAGACACGATAGATGACCTGCTTCGTGAACAGGGAAATGCAGACAAAAATTTTCACGACTTGTCGAGGCACAAGATCTAGCTAGAAAACTAGATACAGAGATGATGGCATCACGTACTGTACCTCGGTAGACTCGTCGTGCCAATCAGCAAGGAACCAAATAAAATATTTTCGAAGGACTGTTCATATTCCACTGCTAGACACCATAATGACTGATCTAAAAGACCGCCTATCTCCAGATACCTTGAACATTTTTGGCTTGGGCATTTTTATGCCGAAATCCGAATATACGGAAGAAGACCTTCTTAATGTGAAGAAGGCCACAAAATTGTTTACCCGTTGTCTCCAGAGGTTTCTGCTTCCAGTGTTGTTACAGAGTATCAGCTATGGGTTTCGAAGTGGAGGCGGCAGAAAATAGTTTGAAAGTACCCAGTTCTGTGACTTCTACAATCGAAGTTTGTGACAATGACCTCTATCCAAACATCAATATACTACTTATAATTTTGGCAACCCTTCCCATAAGCGCCGCAACTTCAGAAAGCTCATTTTCCACTTTGAGGCGCCTAAAGACTTGGCTAAGAGCAAATGTGCCAGAAGAGAGGCTGACGGGCTCAGCACTTATAAATGTACATCCCGTTATAACCCCTGATGTCTCGAAAATAATCACACGATTTTATAAAACGAATAGAAGACTCCCTTTCGGTTTGTGATTGAGGTTCGTGTTTGTTTATTTTATTAAAAAATATTTCTACAGGGTGAGTCAACAAAATTCCCGTGGTTCATTGCTCCTTAATGTATCACTATTTCGATTTCTTATATTTTTTTTGTCAAAGGGACCATCTAAACCCACCTTCCAAAATTATTCTCATTCATACAGGGTGCATCATTGATGCGTGACTAACCAAAGTTGTTCTTTTTCAAATGAAACACCCGGTATAGTTTCATATATTCCGATCGGCTGTTCCATTGGCTGCTCAACGATTTTTCCAATTTTGAATTATGTTGCGGCGTTGCCGAGTTATTCAAAAGAAATCTATTTTGTAGACTTCTTTTCGGAAAATTACCTATGTCACATTTCGAAATATTCAGTAAAGATAATTGGGAAATCGTTGGTCGATATAATGATGTTCATTGAGAATATCAAGAATTTTGAATAAATTGTACAGGATGTTCGATACAACAACACAAACTTAGCCATTTTCAAACCTCGGTATTTTGATTTTTTCAAATGGAACACCCTGTATATTTTCATTTAAATCAACTCCTTTTTAATAACACACACTTTTCCTTCTTCATGTCATGTACATAAAACAACTCGTTTTCGAGATATTCTGGTTTAAAGGAATTGGTCAATATCAAATCAACAATTCTATCGATTTTTTTATCTACATGTTTGTTCATAGAAAATGCTGATACTGAATGATGTTTCAATTATTTTTTTCCATCTTCGAAAGCATTCTTGGCAACTCATGAATAACTAGCATAGCAAAAGAAATTTTCAAATGTTACTATTTTTTCTAGTTTAGTTATCCATGACTACCGCTGAAAAAATGATTATCGGAATTTGTAAATAGAGGTAACTGTCAAACTACAATCCAGTTGTGTTAAAAGTATTGTGTCATTATGAATGATCATTTAGAGGACATGGTTAAAATGGTGTATGCTTTGAGGGAAAGTGATGGCAATTGCTTACTGGCATCTAGATTATACGAACAAAAGTTTCCTGAGAGAAGACATCCAGACCAGCGAGCATTTCGAGACCTCAAAACAAGATTTGAGGAAACCGGAAAAGTATTTTACAAAAAGTTTGGTCGTGCTTGTCCTGTAACGAATGATGAAAATACTCTTGATATTGCATTGCATATTACCGAGAATCCCCATGTGAGTACACGTGAGAAAATGCAATTACCATCCCTATCATATGCAGTTAATGCAGGAGCTGACTGAAAAAGATTTTCCAAAGCGAATGCGGTTTTGCCCATGGAGTGTAGATAAAATCAACCAAGAACCTGATTTTCTTGAGTATGTTCTATTTTCGGACGAAGCATCGTTTCACAACAATGGCCATGTGAATCGGCATAATATGCACTATTATGCAACTGAAAATGCTCATTTTATTAGATATGTCAATCACCACCAATGTTGGTCACTGAATGTTTGGGGAGGTATCATTGGACGGCGTGTAATTGGGCCTTTTTTTTTTCAACGGACATCTCAATGGAAAAAAATATCTAAGATTTCTGCGTAGTCAGTTATCAAATTTATTAGATGATATTCCATTGGCAATAAGGCAGAGAATGTGGCTACACATTACCACACTGATGTGCGGGAATACATTGATAATGAATTACGTGAAAAATGGATAGGTAGAGGAGGGCCAGTTCAGTGGCCTCCAAGGTCACCGGACCTTACAAAAATTGATTTTTTTCTATGGGGATACATTAAATGGGTTGTCTATCGAACTCCGCCTACAACTCCTGAAAATATGAAACCAAGAATTCGTACTGCTTCCAGGGAAATTTCAGAGGAAAAGCTGGCACATGTGAATACTAATTTCCGAAACAGATTGAGAGTGTGTATTGGTGAAAATGGCAGGCACATTGAACATTTGCTGCATTAATTATTGTTATTTTCTATTAGATTCGAATAAATATGATTTTTATGCAAAGTTTAATTCCAAATATGATACCAAAGGCGAACATTGTCAATATTTTCTGTGGAAAAATATCCATCTTTTGGATGTAGAATATTTCGGAAACGAGTTGTTTTAGGTACATGACATGAAGAATGAAAAGTGTAGAGTTATTGAAAAGGAGTTGATCAAAATGAAAATATACAGGGTGTTCTATTTGAAAAAATCAAAATACCGATGTTTGAAAATGGCTAAGTTTGTGTTGTTGTATCGAACATCCTGTACAATTTATTCCAAATTCTTCGTATTCTCAATGAACATCATCATATCGACCATCGATTCCCCAATTATCTCTACTAAATATTTCGAAATGTGAAATAGGTAATTTTTCGAAAAAAATTCTACAAAATAGATTTCTTTTGAATAACTCTGCAACGCCGCAACGGAATTCAAAATTGAAAAAATCGTTGAGCAGCCAATGGAACAGCCGATTGGATTATATGAAAATCTACTGGGTGTTTCATTTGAAAAAGAACAACTTTGGTTAGCCACGCATCAATGATGCACCCTGTATGATTAAGAATAATTTTGGAATGTGGTCTTAGATAGTCCCTTTGACAAAAAAAATATAAGAAATCGAAATAGTGATACATTAAGGAGCAATGAACCACGGGAATCCTGTTGACTCACCCTGTATATGTTTTACTTGTTTCACTGGTAAAGTTGACTTTGGAACTGTACTTGAGGCAAGTTGACCCTCCCCAAAATCTTGGGCTGTGCCCGCGCCTGACGGTAATGTTACGATTTTACAAGTGACCCCATGTATTTTATGCTTTAAAATACTGTTTGAACATTGTCTATTTGATTTGTGTGAATTATTGATTGCGATTCATTGAAAAGTGTGGAATAAGTGGAAATACAATGGAATTAGATATGGTGGTAGCATTTTTTTTTCGTCCTTAGGCCCTATCACACATTGAAAAAATATTTGTACTTACCCATTATACAAATAGATATCAGGCTGCCAAATTTCGTGTTCAGCCAAATTCAGTATGGTCAAATTACCATAATCAGTAGCGTTCCACTTCAATTTTTCATCATTCCAAACCTAGAGAAAAGGTAAGTGAATGAGAAAAAAGATCGTGTGCAGTGGCGGGTTTCAATCAGTTGGTAATTTTTTCCCTCCCTTCTTGGTAGTTCCAGTTTCCTACTTTTTTTAATAAATTCATATTGTTAATGTTATGTGCTTCAACACATAAATAAGTGAAACATCTTTGGGAGATGGTTTTATTCTTTGTCGGTATCACGATACGTTTTGTCCAAAAAGAGTGCTGTGTTCGTGTTGGATTTCCAGTAATTCGTGTTTGTTTTCAGGTTCTCTGAGAAGAAGAGTTTGACAATACAATTGTCTTATATCGAAAATTCTTATTTCAGAAAATAATTGTTCGCTAGAGTAGATTCGGAGTGACTTGAAAACCCTCTTGATTAATAATTTCTGAGCACTGTCTATAAATTTAAAAGATGATTCGATGTGGTACTGCCCCAAGTTATTATATCATAAAGAATGTGGGATTCAACAAGTGATTGGTATAGTATTTCCCTTTGGTTTGTATCAAGTATTTGGGAGATATTTTTGAATTTATATATCATACTTCTCAATTTTTTTGTGATATTATCTGGGTGAGTATTCGATATTAAACAGAGAATATTTCTGTGGTGTCGCCATCTTAGTCTAGTGAAAGAGAATTCTAATTTGGTAAATATTTGGCGTAAGATGTGAAAGGCATGAAATGAGTTTTGTCATAGTTAACTGTGAGCAATTTGCTACGGAACCATCTGAAAATCAGAAGTAAATCTTTTTTCAACGACCGTGCATTTTTACCCACTTTCCGCACGCATTCGAGTTTTGAAAGTGTTAATTTCCCGCACTAGTGCGGGAAAAACTCACTTTCCCGCACTAGTGCGGGAAAATAAAGATATATCAATTTCGACGTTATTGTATACATTTCATCGATTTCACCTGTAGTTATTACTATTCTTACTAATTTAGATTTTGATATTCAATATTATAGTCCATCCAATATCAATTGCAGAAGCTGTTTCTATAGGGAGCAAATAAAAACTCACTTCGCTAACACGAGCGTATATGCGAAGAAACGGAACGAAAAATTATCTGTACTACTTGTATACAGTTTCTGTCGGCACAAAGAGTCCGCTGGTCAACGTTGACCTGAGTGACGGCTGTCTATTTTACAACCGATTCGTCTGGGCCAATCAAGTCGGGACATCAATGCTAGCAGGTGTGTCTATAAGATGGGAGGTCATAAATCACGCGTTATATTTGTGATTTAATAGCTCTGAAAGATTAAAAACCAGTAGCGTCTGTGGTCTTGGTGTGTGCCGATCGAAATACGTTTTAGGATATAATAATAACCTACATCAAACAATGAAAGAAATTATTTTTCTTTCTTAAGGTATTTGTATAAATAAAAGCTTGTCTTTAATTTTTTTTCATTTTTCATTAGTTATGAAGTATTTTTAAAATATTAAAATATCTAAATAAAATTAGTTATCTCCGCCACTGCTGCTCACAGGATTTCGCCGCAAGACTTTTTCATGCTTCTGCAATTGATATTGGGAAAACTAAACCCAGACTTTTTTCTTGCTTCTCTATTTTTTATTTATTGGAATAAAATGAAAATTGGGATACTTTTCTATAACTATGTTTTTTAATCGATCGAGATCGCTACCTATTTAAGCCTACCTAACCCAGAACGTTACACAGGTCACAGTTTCAGACATTCCTCGGCAACGTTTCTAGCAGATTCAGGCGAAGGGATAACCAACATAAAACGTCTTGTAGGCTGGAAGTTAACTGCTGAAGGTTACTTGGAGGACTCCGAAGAACAGAAGAAAACCATTTCAAGCTTGTCTTTAAAAAGGTTTTTTATTAATGCTTTTATTTACTTTCACCTAGCACGATGTGTGTAGTCAAGTTTAATTTGACCCCTCTTCTAGTTGTCCGATTAACGTGAAATTTGGCAGGTGTTCATAGTTCCCGTAAAAATGCATTATGGGATTTTTGTTGAAGAAAAAAAATGCCGGCTACAAGATGGCGGATGAGATTTGTGTTTATGGTCCGAATCGATTCAAAATTGGTAAGTGGGGATTTTCGGGATCGAAACTTATGATTTTTTTGTCGAAATTCATTAAATTAAAATGCCGGCTCCAAGACGGCCGACGATCTCTGTGACTATGGTCCGATTCTATTCAAAATTGGTATGTGGAGGTTTTCGGGGTCGGAGATTATGAAAATTCATAAATTCAAGATGGCGAACGAGTTTTGTAATTATGGTCCGATTCTATTCAAAATTGGTATGTGGGGGTTTTTGGGGTCGGAGATTTATTGTCAAAATTCATAAATTCAAGATGGCGACTCCAAGATGGTGGACGAATTTTACGATTATGGACCGTTTCTATTCAAAATTGGTATGACGGGGCTTTTGGGGTCGGATATTATGAATTTTTTCGAAGATTATTGATTTTATTCTTTCGTTTGTTTATTAATTATTTATTTTTTTTTGTATTTTTCGAAGATTTTTGCTAGATTAGATATGAGCGAGATTGGACCATAGTTGGCCACATCCAGCCTGTTCCCATTTTCCCGTTCTGAATCTTAAATTTTTAATATGAGTGATCGGGGCGGTTATGTTTTCGCACACGAGTTTTAGTGTCTCCGTGGTTATGTTATCGATCTTTTTTAAACAGCCTCAATGTAGACAAAATCAACAAATTTGCAGAAAAAGGCAGTGACTAAACAAAGAAAAAAAAAGTGAATTCCAATTCCAATCTGCGGCCGGCCTTACTAACACTGTTGGTGAGGGTGCATTGGGCAAAATATATTTATTGTCTACCTACAGTATATCCAAAAAACAACTATTTTTCCATATTTCATATGAATATTGTATTGTAATTAGATAAAAAACTTTTTTGCTCATGCCTTTTTTCAGTAATTTTTCCTTTCAACGTTCCCTATCTTGCTGACTAACAAGTGTTTTGAAAGCATACATCTTTGACCGAAGACCAGCAAAATGTGTGATGATTCTACCATTCGTTTCATATTTCATTAAACCAGGAGTTTTTTTGTTTACCAAAGGAATATTGTAATCATTATTCTTCTCGTAATCAGAGGTATCAAATTTATCAATAGCAATAGATAAATTTTAAAAGACAATTCTGGAATAAAACATTAAAATCCAACTGTATGAGGAGAAGCTTTTTGTCATTAAGGAATTTTCGAAGCATAGTTTGAAAAACCCACCAAAAAGAAAATGGCTACCATAAAACCATTTATTTTATTGTTTAATATAATCAATATTATGTTGTATATGAATGTGCCTCGTACTGTCAGCGAAGCAGGAATATGTTTTTGAGAACCTTGTAATTGGGTCGTAATGTCAAGAGATATCATCAACCACGGTGACATGGTTTTTTACACAGAGATCCCAAAGAACGGAACAAAATACGAAATAAGATTGCTCTTTTTCAACAGGACACATATTTGTTTCAACCTGTGTATTATTCGTTATGATAACTATACAGTGCTTCTCAAAAGTCCCCTACCCGCTCTTATTTTTGGAACGAATATACATAAACAAGTGAAATTTGGAATCTGAATATTGAAGGTTGTAAACTTTGCTACTAGTGATGATAGATGACGAAATCGTCAAAGATGACGTCACAAGGCCATTGTGACCAATAATTTTAAATGGAACCCTACGGCAAGCGACACCTCTTTTAAAAGGTATCGAAAAAACCTATTCAATGATACTAATTTTGTTTGTGTTTATGGCAGTTTTGGCAGTTAAAAAACCCAAAGCTGTGATGAATTAAATCAGTTAATACTAAAATTCCAAATTCAAGCTCCGCCTCTGGATAGTTGTCAAATAAGCTGACGTCTCCCTAATTCGACGTTTTTGTAATTATCCAAGTTTTTGTACATTTAATAATTTGTGTATTGTTGATCGAACGTTCAACTGTTTTAGCAGCTTTTGGTACTTTCGATATTTTGTACATTTTAATAATTTGTTAAACTGTTGTGAGCCGAACGTTTGAGTGCTTCAAGAAGCGAAATGGTACGTGCTTTAGGTGATAAAGTAGCAGCGATCCTAATTCTTGGTGAAACTGGACAAAATATTCATATAGCAGAACGCTTTTTAATGAGAGGTTTCCCGATCGCCCCGTTTCGAGGACTTATTCAAGGGAGCTTCTTCGTAAGTCTGAAACAATGGGTAGTATTAATGATGCGAAACAATCTGGCAGACCACAAATTTCTGATGAGAAAAAAATTGATATACTGGCAGAAGTAATAGTTGATCCTATTCTTCAACAACTCACGTTGCATCTACCTGTGAAGTCAGTCGAAGTACAGTACACAGAGTGTTGGAAAAAAAAAACAAATTTCATCCATACAAATTAAAAATAGTTCATCAACTCTCAGACGACGACCCAGACCGAAGACTAGAATTTTGTGAAAATAGAAACTAAAATCAACCAACAGCCAGACTATGTCAAAACAATTTGTTTTAGTGACGAAAGTACTTTCTATCTAAATGGAAATGTAAATACACAGAATGTGAGGTATTGGAGTGACTCAAATCCTCACCTGTTTCGTGAAACACATACCCAATTTCACCAGAAGGTGAATGTTTGGGCAGGTATCCTGGGAAACCACATCTTGGGCCGCTTTTTTTAATTACTAATTTAACTGGTGAGGTTTATCTGGAGCTGTTGCAAAACGCAATAGAACCGTTAATCCTTGAAATTTTGGAAGATAATCCAGATGAATTTGGCAATTTGGAAATAACATTCCAACAGGATGGTGCTCCTCCACACTATTACGGTGCAGTAAGACGGTATTTGGATGAGGAGTATCGTGGTAGATGGATTGGACGACTAGGTTCAACGGAATGGCCAGCTCGATCACCGGACCTCACACCTTTGGATTTTTTTCTGTGGGGGTACCTCAAATCGAAGGTTTACGCCACTGAACCTGACAATATTGACGTTTTAAAACAACATATTGTTGCAGAATGTGAGGCTGTTTCCGCAGACACATTTGCAAAAGTACGGGAAGAGTTTAAAAATAGGATATTTCACTGTCAGGAAGTAAATGGAGGTCACTTCGAGCAATTTCTTCAAGTAGATACTGATTCTTAAATATGTAATTAATATCATACTGAATGGAATTTAAATTTTAATGTTTACTAATCAGCCATTAAAACTGCCATAAACACAAACAAAATTAGTATCATTGAATAGGTTTTTTCGATGCCTTTTAAAAGAGGTGTCGCTTGCCGTAGGGTTCCATTTAAAATTATTGGTCACAATGGCCTTGTGACGTCATCTTTGACGATTTCGTCATCTATCATCAGTAGTAGGAAAGTTTACAACCTTTAATATTCAGTTTCCAAATTTCACTTGTTTATGTATAATCGTTCCGAAAATAAGAGGGGGGGAGAGGACTTTTGAGAAGCACTGTATGCATTGTACAACTCGATGTATTGTATAAACTCACCAAATGAAGCCAGCAATGGACTGTCAGAGAAGACTTTAATTCATTCACCTCCACATGTCGTATAACCATTCCCAATTGAACCATGGTGGTGTTAAAATGCTGCGAAGGCCTCGCGAATTTATCATAGTTCAACAGGAGGTCCTGCCGCAGTTTATCGGTATGCGTGGAATTCCAGATGGGTTGAGGACCTATTTCTGCAACAGATAAATGTTAACGTTGCAAATATAAAGAGTCAAGGTTACTTCGGATGATAAAAGTGCGATATGATATCCAGTGCATTTTCACCATCGAAATGCATCAAAATTGCTCTGCATATAAACAGTTCATTCATATTTCATTTATACAGTGCGTTCATAAAGTGTGGAAACGCTCGATTGTCTTACGATTTAATTATTTTCGGAGGTAAGGCTCAGACAGGTCGATTTATAATTTGAGTTTTCTACTTGTTTTTAACAAAAAAATAATTTGTATCCCCACTACCTTACAAGATATGACGTCATCGATATTTTTTTTTAAAGGAAAGGGTATATTTTTATACAGGCTTATTTATTGGGTAAGGGTAGATGGAGGACACCGATGTGCTTCTAAATAACCTATATTTTATGGGTTTATCGTTCTTTGTAACCAAGATACAGGGTGATTTATTAATTTCCCATTTTTTCAATTAATCATAACTTATGAACCTCCCTATACATTTATGTAGTATTTGGTTCGAATTTTCTTTGTCCACAGTGGTGTCGATTAACATAATAAAAAAAGTCGTATTCCAGGTCCGGCCTTAAAAAAATGAGTAAATAGGTTTCGAGTCGAAACAACACCCTGTATATCAATATTTAAAAAAATTATTTACAAATTTAGAAAGAGCAGAAAAAATATAAGTAAGACTGAATGTATTTGGTGTTTCCTCATACAACTTTTTGACTTATTAACTTGAGTCAAATCTAGATGTTTCGATAATGAGGTGGCACAAAATTATTATTTTTTTCCCAAATGGTACTTTTCCAGCTTTAATCCATAAAATCATCAACTAGTTCTTATTCTCCTAATTTCTGGATCCCAACCTTATTGAAAAACGAGAGGACATGTCCGTATTTGGGACAAATTATTTTTATCAATGACTAACTTTCAAACACCCTGTATGCGTAAAAAAATTATCAAAACATTTGTTCATTGCGCTACATTTAAAAAAAATTATAAAATAGATGAAAAATGCCCATTCCGAAAAAACATAACTTTATTTTAAACAAAATAACGTTGCAACAAATTGTATTAAAGAGAAGAGAAATTTGTTACGAATCCAAGAGAACTCACCATCCGCCAACAGCTGTTTCATGGTTTCCCAATCATCAGGACGGCTTGTGGTCTCTCTCAAACTCGTATCAAATATCTCGTAGTGTTAATACCCACCGGCAAGTACAAAAATGTATTAAGTTAAACAAAAAGAATGAGGCACAAAAAAAATGTGTATTATTCACTAAATTAAACAATACGTACAGACTGCTTGATTTTATTATTATTATCAAGAATGCGTCAGAAGAGTCGAGAAATGATCATGCTCTAACTAAAAAATTATTAGACGTTGATGAAGAAAATTAATTTTTTTTATTTTCTGTTATGTTTAACCTTTAAAATGTAGATTTGTTGCAACGTTATTATTTTTAAAATAAATTATGCTTTTTGCGCAAAGAACAAATGTTATGAAATTTTTTTTACAGGGTGTTTGAAAGTTAATCATTGATAATAATAATTTGTCCCAAATACGGACATGTCTCTTGACATGTTTTTTGGGTAACCTTCCACAGTCTGAAAATGAAAATATAATCAGGAAAATCTATACAAGTGTAGAAAGAACAACAAACTCCCCTTCTTAGATGTCATGATCCAAAAATCATCATCCCGGATCCAAACATCTGTACACAGAAAGAAGACGCATACCAATCGATATCTACACTATAACTCAAACCAAACAGGCAGCATACCATCGATGGCTAATAAATCCGGGCCCTGAGACCAGAGCAGCATATGTCGAGGCTAGAGGCATATGCAAAGAGACAATAGAATGCTCAAAAAATGCCCACAATGCCAAAATAAGATCAAAACTTGCTGAATGTCCTAACGGATCCCGTTCTTTTGGTCTTTCCAAAGCTGTGGGAAGAAACTCACTTCCAGCTCATTTCCTCCTCTAACCAAAGAAGATGGAACAATAGCAACGACTGCCCAGGAAAAAGCCAATATCTTTGCGCACCTATTTGCTGGAAATTCCACTCTGGATTCATCGGGAAAACAACCCCCGAACATTACACCTATTGACAGTCACATGCCCGAGATCACCTTTCGCCAACGTACTATCAGAAAGATTTTGCTGGGTCTCAACACCAACAAAGCCTGTGGATCTGACGGAATCCCGCCGATTGTTCTCAGAAATGTGCCCCGAACTAACACCTGTTCTTTGCAAGTTGTTCAACCACTCTTACAATTTGGGGTATTTCCGTCCAATTGGAAAATTGCAAGAGTACAGCCAGTCCTAAAAAGGCAAAAGGCCCTACCTAGCAACTACAGACCTATCGCACTGCTATCTATTATTTCAAAGGTCACGGAAAAAAGCCATCAACATCGAGCTCATGAAATATCTGGAAGACTCAGGAATTGTCAACGATAGGCAATATGGCTTCCGCCATCAGAGATCAACTGGTGACCTGCTCGCTTACGTCTCACATATATGGCAGCTATCTATTGAAAAGTATGGAGAAACTTTAGCTGTGGCATTAGATATCTCCAAGGCGTTCGATCGAGCTTGGCACCAGGGACTCCTCGAAGCTTCCGTCTTATGGCTTGCCCCCTCAGCTGTGTTCTCTGCTTGCTAGTTTTCTCTCAAACAGGTCTCTCCATGTAGTGGTCGATGGAGTTTCATCTGACACCTACTCATAAATGCTGGTGTTCCGCAAGGATCTATTCTCGCACCAACACTATTTCTACTTCACATCAACGACCTGTTGAAAGCAAATTCATGTCCAGTACACAGCTTTACCGATGATAGTACCCTCCATACCGCTTTCTCTTCCAGGGCCCCTATATCAGCCCGTGAACCAGAAATGAACGAGGAAGAAATGTTAATAATATAAATATGGACTTAGCAACAATTCTCGAGTGGGGATCTAATAACTTGGTAGAATTCAATGCAAACAAAACACAAGCATGTCTTTCTCTAAAAAAGCCGATCTCACTGTCTAACATAACTTTGTCAGGAGTAACCATACCACTGAAGTCATCCATATCGATGCTTGGTATTACTATCAGCAATAACCTTTCCTGGGAAAATCACGTGAGGTCCATTGCCAAAAGTGCATCCTAAAAACTTGGTTTTGTTTCGTGCCAAGAGCTATTTCACCCCACTCAGCTGCTTATGATCTATAAGGCACAGATCCGACCTGTCCTGGAATACTGTTCCCATATTTGGAGCGCGGCACCTAAACATATCCTGAGGCTATTATTCTGTCCAAAAGGGCAATTCGTCTCGTCGGTGATGCCTCGCTTACAAACTCGCTCACTTGTCTGGAACACCGTAGAAAAGTTGGAGATTTGTCTCTATTTTATAGATATTTTCATGGGCGATGCTCTTCTGAAATATCAACAATCGTTCCTGCTTTGGCAGTCTCTTCGAGACTAACCCGTCAAGTTCAGATCACACCCTTCGTGGTCACTTTGGAGACCTGCAGAACATCACTTTCCAAAGACTCGTTCATCCAACGAACAGCGAGGCTTTGGAACTCATTGCCTAGGAGGTGTACCCGAGGCATACAACCTCAGAAATTTAAGAAGAACACCAACTCCTACCTTCTTTCCTTGGTTCCCAGATGTTCTCTGAACATTACAGGATATCCCTTTTCGTGGAACCAGAACATAAAAAAACCATCATACCAGTGTGAAAAAGGCATGTTAAATGTCTCTATAATCGAGCCCAAACGGTTTGCAATTCCAACCAGAATCTACAGGAAGAAATAAACCTCATAAAATCTGTTCTCAAAGAAAAAGCATATCCAGATCAGTTTGTGGTAAAAACAATCACTGACATTGAAAACAAAAACCCATCAAACAACCAATTAACACAACCAACAGGAGTACTCCCACCACCTACACATTTCACAACCAACATAATACCTTATGTCCCCGGATTATCTGAAAAGATCAAACGAATTGGACATAGGTATGATGTGAGAACATCATTTAGAACAACAAATACACTGAGATCTATACACAAACAATACCAGAAAACGCAGAAGAAAGTACCAAAAACTGTGTTTACAACATACCTTGCTCTTGTGGTGATAGTAATATAGGTGAAACGTCAAGACCATTGGAAGTGCGCCAAAGTGAACATCAGAGTTACATCAGAAATCGACAAATAACTGGATCAAAAATTGCAGAACATATCCTCACATCCAATAGCGATCATACGAAAGAAAGGAATAGGACAAAAATCATGATGAAAGAACTACATCAAGAGGGAAAATTGAAAACGGCCTGTATTCTTCTTTCCAATACAACTGCTTTCAACAAATTCTGTTGAAATGGATCATCATGGTTACCTCTACTCAGAGAGAAAGTGAGATATGGTAGAATGCTAATAAACTGATCTGAACAACACCCCATATATCAAATGAGCAATACGTCACTCTCAAACTTTTTTGGCAGATCTCAATTGACATCCGTCAGTTGAAAAGCGAAAAGACTCTGCGAGAAAAAATCCAAATTATAAAACAATTAAAGGAGATTTAGAAGATTTTGAGAACGGGGGCAGATATAGTCCCCGAAACGTCAAGCAAAAACTATATAGAGAAGTATCTTTTGAATTAAAAAAAAAAAATTGATAGGCAAATTCAGAAAACGGCAAGTTATTGACGAATTGAATCATTTTTCTATAGGAAATATAATTTGGTGAACGCAATAACTTATCGGGTTGAACTAATCAGTTTGCCCTTTCTCCACTTGTATAAATTTTCCTGATTATATTTTCATTTTCAGACTGTGGAAGGTTACCCAAAAAACATGTCAAGAAACGTTGTTCCTCCACAAAAAACCACATTCATTCAATACGGACATGTCCTCTCGTTTTTCTATAAGGTTGGGATCCAGAAATTAGGAGAATAAGAAATAGTTGATGATTTTATGGATTAAAGCTGGAAAAGTACCATTTGGGGAAAAAAAATTGTGCCACCTCATTATCGAAACATCTAGATTTGACTCAAGTTAATACGTAAAAAAGTTGTATGCGGAAACACCAAATACATTTAGTCTCACTTATTTTCTCCTGCTCCTTCCAAATTTGTAAATAAAATTTTAAAATATTGATATACAGGGTGTTGTTTCGACTCGAAACCTACTCATAAATTTTTTTAAGGCCGGACCTCGAATAAGACTTTTTTTATTATGTTAATCGACACCACTGTGGACAAAGAACATACGAACCAGATATTACAAAAATGTATAGTAATAAGTTATGATTAATTGAAAAAATGGGGACATCAATAAATCACCCTGTATCTTGGTTATAAAGAACGATAAACCCATAAAATATGGGTTATTTAAAAGCAGCTCGGTGTCCTCCATCTACCCTTACTGTATGCGCATTTCCCAATGAATAACCTGTATAAAAAATCAAAAGCCCATATTTTTCTGAGTTCAACCATACCACATACATTTTAAGTTACAGTATACTGAGTATAAAGGAAAGAGATGCTCATATTTCTTGATATTTATTTTGTAATGAATACCTGAAAATTATTCAGTAGTTAGTTCGAGTATATTTCCAAACCTCAAGTAGGCTATGAAAACATCTGGACGCCAGACAATAAGTTCTCAGTTACCATTGCATTGGAAATTAATAACTTGATTTGTTGTGTGTTGTGTAGCATATCGATGTATAAGTCTTCAATATCTTTCTGAAAAATATTACCGCAAAGAAATCATTTGAAATTACGATAAAGATACTGTCAGAAAAACAGCAAATAGAAGTTTTGGTGATCTTAGGTTAGGGCGATCGTAAAAGAAGTATGGCGCAAAAATGCGACATCTTAAAAAAAAAATCATGATCGAGAACCAATAAGTAAATCGACATTAAGCAATATATTGCATAAATTTAATGAAATTGGCAATGTTGAGAATAAGCCTACGAGTGCCAGACCTACCGTTACCTATGACATTCAATTAAATGTATTACTTGGAATTGAAAAAAACCTTATCTTCAATTACAACTTTATCTGGCAACAATGAGATCCATATAAAGTTAAAGTTATACACTTAAACTTAATGAAGACGACTTCGATAGACGATGGAGTTTTGTAAAAATATGCAAGAAGTGTGTAATCAAAATAATGGTTTTGAATTTAATGTCTATTTTCTGACGAATCAACTTTTGTATGAACGGTACTGTGAATACGCAAATTTATCGTTACTGGCAACTGAAAATCCCAATCGGACGATGGATGTTTATACCCAATACCCTCGAAAAGCAACTTGTGTGGGTGGGGATTCTTAGGCCCACATTTTTTTACGGTAGATCTAAAGGCCGATTACAAAACTCTATCTTATCCTCAAAAAAATATCCTACGAAAATTTTACTTGCCTCAAATAACATATCAAGGGATAGCTGGCGAATCGTTAATTTCGAATACAACAAAAACCTAAAATTAATGACAATTCATATTTCAGTCCTGACGACTTCAACATATTTTTAGTACTGTTGCTGAAAATATTATCAAAACATTACCAAGTTCCTCCTTTACTACTTCTGATCTCATGAAAAATTACCATCGCCAAAATCAAGTTTTTTCTTAGCCCCAACTACTGCAGAAGAAGTTGTATCAGCCCTAAGTAAACTTAAAACCAGCTCAGAAGACGCTTTTGAAATAAATGCTCTACTTATTAAAGAAACATTGGGCATTCTCCTCGAACCATTGGTTGCTCTCATAAATACGTGTTTTTAGAAGGCATTTTTCCTGATGTATTTAAAATCTCAGAGTTATGCCTTTACTCAAAAAATAACAGTGAAACTCTGGACAACTTTCGTCCAATTTCTATAATCAATACGTTCTCTAAAATTATAGAAATCTTACTGAAAAAAAAGATTAACATACTATTTTGAATCTAACAACTTCCTTGCCAACACTCAATTTGGTTTCCGCCAAAACAAATCCACAAGCACTGCTGAAGGTCGTGGAAGATATTGTTGAAGGCCTTGAGAAACAGGCAACATTCCATTCTCTCCATGTGTGATTTGTCCAAGGCTTTCGACTGTGTCTCTACGACCTACTTTTAGAAAAGTTATCATATTACGGGGTTAGAGGAACACCTCTCAAACTGATGTCATCGTACTTAACAAACAGACAACAACTGGTTAAAATTCAAAATACAACATCTGAACTCAGGATATTGAAACATGGAGTTCCTCAAGGCTCTGTCCTTGGACCCTTACTCTTTTTTATTTATATAAACGACATCTGTCAGCCATGCTACAGGACACTACCACCATTCTTTTTTGCTGACGATACATCACTTATCAATGCTTCTCCAGATTTTATAGCCTCAAAATTTAGCTGACAATTCGATTGACTTTGCTAGAAATTGGTTCTCTGCTAATTTCCTACAACTCAATGGTGATAAAACGCAACAGCTGGTTATTTCCAGTAACAATAAGTACACCTCAGGAGCACACTGCAAGCTTCTTGAATAACAATCGATGACACTCTCAGCTGGTACTATCATACTGAAAAACTGAACAGCGAGCTTTCTAGTGCATTATTCCTCATAAGAAGATTGGATATGTTGTAGGTTCTGAATTATTGAGGCAAATATATTTTGGTCTGTTTCATTCTCGAATTAGTTATGGAACCATTTTATGGGGAAATTCCAGCAATGCGGTAATTATCTTCAGATCCGAAGAAGGCTATTCGCCTTCTAGCTGGTGTTGGATCCCGTGATCACTGTCGTCCCCTGTTCATTGACATGAAAATAATGACACTACCATGCATTTATATTTATCAAACCCTCTGTGAAATACACTCAAACAAAGGGAGTTATACTCTTTCGTCTGATATTCACAAATACGAAACCAGATCGGCAAACCAAATAGCTCTTCAACGCTTCAGGCTCACTAAGTCGAAATCTAATTCTCTGAATTTGAAACTATATAACAAGTTGAGCTTAGAAGTTCGCGCCTTGAATGAAAATTGTTTTAAGATTAATTGTAATTTACAAATTTTTAAATTTTATAAATAAATGTTTTTATAGTGTAGAAGAATTTCTGAATGCATGAAAAATTTGTACATGACTTTTACCATTTATATATTTATTTGTTTTATTTTACAACAAAATATTTTTAAATGTTATTTTTAAACACATGTATATGTCGATAAAATGAATGTTTTTGCATCTTATATATTTTACATATTATCTTCCATAATTAAATTTTGTACAAAAACCAAATAAAGTTATCTATCTATATTTAACTGCAACATTTCCAGACATTAATCATCCTGGTCAAATAGGTTCTACATGTGGTCCACATCATGCTCTAGTGGTTAGAGATTTTCTGAATGAAACCTTTCCCAAGCGCTGGTTTGGACGATGCGGTCACATTCAATGATGCGGTCAGATTTATAATAATCTTTATTTCAAATAGGCATCCTAATATACAAAAACATTTTTCAAATTGGATGGACAGAGTCACAGTCCAACTTCATAGCGATACATTGTGTATGCTCGGAATCATCCAAGCATTCAGAGAATAGAAAAAAAATAACAATATTAATTACAAATACTAGATATATATGATATTATAATATCAATGTTAATATGGATGTTGTATCTTCAAATGACTAGTAAGTCCTTTTTTGAATGTCATAATAGATTCACTTTGTTTTATCTCAAGCGGGAGATTATTGTAGTCCAATATAACTCCTATGGATTTTTTGTCTGGGGTTACTTGAAAAGTGAAGTATACATAAACCGACCTACCAATTTGAAAGACCTTAAAGAGATAATTCGAACTGAAATTCAACGAATTGTCAATTGTCGATGTTGTCAAACGTAACCTAAGAATTCATCAGATATTGTCAACTATGTTTATTTTCACTAGGTACTGACTACTTTTAATATTTTCGTTGCAAAATAAATAATGAAATGAATGCTTACAAATATGTTTTCTTTATACTTAGTATACTATAACTTATAGTGTTATATATGACGTATGTGGTATGGTTGATCTCAGAAAAGTGTTGTTTTCTGTAATTGTGTTCCAATCTTTCCCAAATGGCAGCATAAACGAATAGCGACTGGCTTATATGATTCACGTATACGTCTTGCCGATAGCAATTGCTACGAGGCTAGACGTATTTATAATGAAAGATTCCCTAATCGAACGCCGAATCACCAGACATTTAGAAACCTTTTTCGGCGACTTATGGAGTCTGGATCCTTCAGAAAAGCTCCAGTGGCCTGGCATACCGTTGACTACTAGGACACCAGAAGTTGAAAAAGGTGTTCTACATGCAATCGAAGAAGATCCACAGAAAAGCACGAGAAAAATTACGCAAAATATGAACGTACATCACAAATTAGTTTGGTTAATTCTCAAACAAAATCAGTTGTATCCTTATCACATACAGCGTGTCCAAGCATTGTTGCCCCGTGATTTCCTTCCCCGTGTAACATTTTGCCAATGGATACTGCAGAAAATTGCACAAAACCCTCAATTTGCTGCAGAGATATTATTCACTGACGAAGCACATTTTTCAAAGAACGCCATAATAATCATGTGTGGTGTGATGAAAACCCTCACGCAATAGTTCAGTCCAGGTTTCAAAACCAGTTTTCATTGAATGTGTGGATTGGTATTGTTGGGGATTATTTGATTGGTCCCCACTTTTTCCAGGACTCTTAATAAAAATTCTTATCATGATTTCCTTGAAAATAATTTTGCCGGAATTACTTGAAGACATTTCACTGGTACTGAGACAAAGCGCATTTAACAATAGTTCGTAAATTTGTAAATCAGCGAATTAAAAAAAGTTGGATTGGTCGAGGCGCTGAAGTTCCAAATCAATTCTGGCTTCCAAGGTCCCGATTTAAATCCGATAGAAATTTTTGTGGAGTCACTTGAAGGCCGTAGTTTATACGGTGCCAATAGAAACCAAAGGACAACTTCGTCAACGAATCTTTGCTGGATGTGAAGCTATCCGAAAACACCAGGTATAATGGAACGTGTACGTGAGTCCATGTGACGACGAGCCGACGCATGCAAAATGGTTTTGGGTCATTTTGAAAAATTAATTTGATTATTACCCTCAACTAACTGTTTTAGTATTAAATGGTCTTAAGTACAGAATTAAGTAAAAAAACACCCGATTCCCATTTTAAAATGAAATTGGGAAAAAAATAATTTATTTAACAAAAATTTTGAATTTAAAATTTTGGGCATTCCAAATCACTTCACATTATTTCAAGTCCCAAAACCCGAAAACAGTTGCTGGCAGCGACCTCTACCAATAATATTTTTTTTTACAAAAAAAATGTCAGAAAAGTCGTTTTTTCCATAGAAAACATGATACAGATACGTACAAATGACTAAAGACATGGGTGGCGCCACCCCAAGAAAAAACAAACTAACATCAAATTAGATTTTGTCATCGAAAAATACCCCCAGATTACAAACTTTACTCGACTATCACAATTTCTTTGAAATGTATTCACATAAAATAAAAATAAAACAACTTTGACACCCTGCATCCAAAACGAATAACTTGGGACATATTTTATAGGAACTTTTCGACGTCAGAAACAGTTCAAGTTTTCTACATGTACTTAAAAAAAACACCCTGTACATTTTTTGGTTTTTGATGTTGATTTATATTTTTTATCTGTGTAAAATTGCATTTTTATGATTTTACATTGTAAACTTATTGTCACATGATAAACAAAACATCAATACAATATACGAGCCTGACCATTTACCGCTTTTTTTATAAAATAATTAACCCTTTACTTGTTGTGGTGAATCCAGACTGAACGCGAAAAAAGGAAATGATAACAGCCCCAAAAAAATACATCGTGTATCTTCTATTATTTAACACACGCATACAAGGTTTCAAACAAACCCCCCATACAAACAGTATTTTATTCGAAAGGTTTCCTTGTGGATATTTTATCGCGTCTCACCCTTTTTATATGGACATGGGTCAATTGAGCTTTTGTTTTATTTCAGGTCCATTGAAAAATTTTCAATGAAGCATCTGAAAATTCAAATTTAATTATTTTAAAATATAAACATACATGGTAAGGCAGAAGCAGGCCTAAGAAGGTGAGGAGGTACTGATTAGAGTAATTGGGATATTTGAGGGGAAGAGGTGGTATCAATATATTTCTCACCATTTTTTTCTACCCCCTTAGTAACATATACCCGTTTTGAAGAGAATACATTTTCCGGCACTAGCAATAGAAAACTTTTCTTTGGAGCAATGTTCTGTAATAAAAAATTTATTTATTTTTTTATCTGTTCTAAAAAAGATTTCCAATTAGAAAAGGGAAATTTAAAAAAAAAAAAAATTGAAAAAACTAATTTGTAGAAACTCAAGACTAATACGAATTTTCAAAGACTAAAATAGGGGAAGCCAATACAGGAATGTTATTTAAAGTAAAAAATTTTTCATTTGTCCAACGCAATAAATATACGTTTATCACACAAATTATAGTTAAGGGGGGTTTTTTTAAAAATTTGTTTGGGGGGATTTGAATGAGCGGGGGAAAGAGACCCTGACGGGGGGAAATTTTAAAGTTTATCTGACGTAAAGACCCCCTAATTTTTGTTGACTATTTTGAAGCAATGACCTTGAACATTTTCTTCTTTTATCCAGATTCACTGAAAGTGATGTTCGCAGGTCTCCAAAGGATCACGAAGGGTGTGATGACTGAACTTGACGGGTTAGTTTCGAAGAGCCCCCCCAAAAAGCGGGGAACGATTGTTGATATTTCAGAAGGCACGCCCATGAAAATATCTATAAAATAAACCGCCTTTTTTTTCTACGGTGTTCCAGAAAGGGGGATTGGGGACATCACGACGAGACGAACCCCCCTTTTTTTTTGGACAGAATCCAAGCCTCAGGATATGTTTAGGTGACGCCCCAAAAAATAGGGGGAACAGTTTGGACAGGTCGGATTTTGTGCCTTATGGGATCTAAGCAGCTGGGGGGGGGGGGAAAAAAGGTTTTGGCAAAAAAAAAACCTTTTTTTGGGGGATGTTTTTTTTGGCAATGGACCCCCGGATTTTGGGAAAAAGGTTATTGCTGATAGTAATCCCCAAGCATCGATATGGATGATTCAGTGGTTGGTTACCCTAAAAGTTATGGGGGGCACAGGAGATCGGCTTTTTTTAAAAAAGACATTTTTTGTTTTTTTTTTGGATTGAATTCCCCCCAAAGTTTTAGATCCCCACTGAGAATTGTTGCAAATCCATATTTATATTATTAAATTTTTTCCCTTTTTTTATTTCTGGTTTCACGGGCTGATATGGGGGCCCCGGAAAAGAAAAGGGGGATGGAGGGTACTATCATCGGCAAAGCGTGTACGGGGCATGAAGTTGTTTTTAACAGGTCGTTGATGAAGTAGAAAAGTGTTGGTGCGAGAATAGATTTTTGGAACACCAGCTTTTTGAGTAGAGTGTCAGATGAAACCCATCGCCCCACTACATGGAAGACCTTAAAAAACAAAAAGTTTTTTAAGAAAGGCTTTGTTTTTTCCCGTTTATGGGGTGTGCACTTGATAATAAGGGCCCAGATAACCGATGCATATTCAAACTTGATCTCAAAAAAACATATACAGATTTTATGTGTATCCTTAGGGTTTAAAAAGTCACGGCCCCCGTTTTGAAATCCATACAAAGGTTGGTGGGGTTATATTGTCCCGTGTTTTTTTAAAAGGGGATCTGGGTCCAAGGTCCTTAAAATTAGATGGTCTGTCTAGAAAATTTTTACTTTTAAGTCAAATATAACAGGTTCAGATCTCTGTATAAAAACATTACGCAACATTTGGTATGATTTTAACGTTAACTTATTACGATTGCCCCCATTGATTTTTTTAATGTTTCTGATATTTCTCCAATCAGATATTTTTATAGGAAAAAAATGTTAAGATCATCAGCATACGGGGGGGAAAAATTTTGATTAATTATATCCCCAAAAGGGGTTGATGAAGTTTTTAAAAAACAACGGGGCCGAGGTTTAGATCCTTCGGAATACCTGAGGGGCAAAGATTCGGGCCCAAAAACCTTTTTAACAAAAATACTGCGTGGGTCCCAAGATAGTTTTTGAATAATGCAAGTAGCTTACCTGATAGGCCAAAATTCAAGAGTTTTTGCAGTATTGAAGTAGGGTTTCTCTATCAAATGTTTTCATATCCATAAGATAACATCGCCCATTTTTGATAAATTTTTTTCTTATATGCTGTGAAACCCGGTAAATTTGTTGTCTTTGGGGATCAATTCCTACGAAATTGTTACGTTTGATAAATTTTTCCTTGTAACAATATTTCAAAGCCCTTTTCAAAAGTTGCAAAAATTGAAATCGGTCTGTTTTTTTTTTGTCAGTCGGGGGCCCTTTTTTTTAAAAATCGGACATACCGGGAGCTTTTCCACATAGGGGGAAACCCGTATGTGAACGAATGCAAAATTAATTAGATTTTTAAAGGGGCATAATACGGATAAAAGAATACAGCTTAAATCCCAAAAAGTATCCTTTTTTCATATGAATATAAGAAAGTAATAAAAATTTGATGAACTAAAATTTGCAACCCAAAAGAAACAGTTTGATTTTGGATACTACAGAAACTTGGAGAGTAACCAACACATCACTATTCCATATTCATGGTATAATCTTTTTTTATAAAAGACGGCACCTCAACCAAAACGACGGGTGATTAGGGGAGATAAAAATATAGAATTTTCACCCCAAAAAGTGGTCCGTTTTGTTTAAAAAGGGATATATAGACCAGGTCCTACTTCATAGAAAATTTTTTAAACTTTTAAAAACGTGTGATCGCGTGGGGGTTTTATATAATATCGGGGGTATCAAATCAACAAATCAATGAGGAAAACTCTGTTCCCCCATATATTAATGCTTTGAGGGGGGAAAAGGTTTTTCCCCCCCAAAAAAACAAAACACTAGGGGGGGGGGAGTTCATGCATCGACCTTTTTTTTAAAAAGCGAAAAAAAAAAAATTTCCCCCAAAAATTCCAAAGTTCTGGAAACAAAATAACTGACCATTTATCTGTTATTAACAATATCATACTACCAGAAAAAAAAAATTGAAAAAATTTTGGGGAAAAAAAAAATAAATTTTCAATAATCACAAAAAAATTTAGAGAAAAAAAATTTTACAACAGAATTGGGCAGATATATATTCGGAAAATGATATCAATGAAAGTACAACTAAATTCATCAATAAAGCCCAAATTAACTGCAGCTCTACAACTACCATTGAATTGAAAAGGAAATAAAAAACAAAAAAGAAAGAATAGATAACTGCAGGACCCTTTTTTAAATCAATTTAAAAAAATATACTATAACAAAAAAAATGAGAAAAAGGGTAATACAGAGGATAAAAAAATTACAATTCAGTAAATATAGAAATAAACTGAATCATTATTCAAAAAGGCGAAAAAAAAAAAATTTTAAAGAAAAAAATCGAAAAAAAAAAAAATACAAGTAAAAATTTATGGAAATGTATAAAAGGAATGGGCAAACAGTGAAGAACCAAAAAACCCCCATTGAGAAAACCCAAAAACCCCCGATGGCGAAATAATTAGTGAAACAAAAAAAGATATCCAATAACTTCTGCAAATACTTTTCTGAGATAGGTAGCAAAAGGGAAAAAAAAATAACTTATCAGCCAAATTATATAAAAAAAGAAAACTCGAACACTCCACTTTTCCCTCTCAAAAAAGGGATGAGAGAGGTTATTGAAATGATCATTACCTTAAAAAATCACAAATCACCCATATTAACTTTTTCTCATAAAAAACCCCCTTTTAAACGATGGAAAGTTTCCGGATATACTAAAAAAGGCTGTCATATTCCCAAATTTTTTAAAACAAGGGAGATCAGTTAGTAAAATATTCAAAAAGTTATACGGAATCAACTCTTTTTTTCACTAAATACAAAGTCCTACCAGAAAACAGTGCGAACCCCGAACAACCGCTCCACGGATCGATTGCAAGCTTGACGAAAATGATAAACAATGCCATGCAAAAAAAACAACCATTTAATGCATTTTTTTGGGCCCTTTGCCAGAGCATTGATACAGTTATCAGAACTGCTACTTCGGGCCTCAAAAATTTGGTTTTCGAGGATTTCCCCCACAGAACTCATAGAGGGGAGTCTCCATAGTCTAACCGTTAAAAAAAGTTTTAAAATAGATAAAAAAGCTCCTAAAATATGAGCGATCCGTTTTGGGGAAAGACGTCTAAAAAAATGTTTTTTGGGTTTATTAGCACGAAAAAAAAATTGCGATTGTTATTAACAAAATAAGATTAAAAAAAAAAGGTATTTCTTTTTTTTGTTAATAATTTCTAAAATAATGATTTTTTAAGGAATTATGAAAAAGATCCTGAAAGAGGGGGAAAAATTCCCCAAAATCTATCTCTATTATTTATAATTTTTTTAACGCTGAAAATAGGGCTCCGGAGGTCAAACGGCATAGGGGAACATTTAAAAAGCCGTTATATCACCTAAAATAATTTTTTTTTGTTTTAAATAACAATTTAAATATTTGAATAAATTATGGTAATCTTTGAACTTGAACAAAAAAACTTTTTTAAAAAAAAAAAAAAAATTTTAATGCCGATTTTTTAAAAAATTACACCATTGTTAATTAACTAATTTTTTCCAATCTCCGTTTTTTTTAAATTACGACATGAAAGTTTAAATAAATTTTAAAATTTTCCCCTCCGTGGAGCTCTTTTTTTTTTTGGTACTCCCAAAAAAGCAATGCAAAAAAATTATTAAAAGTTTATTATTTTGTTAATTATAATTTTTTTTAAAAAACAAAGAATGAAATGTCAAAAATTTTTTCAAAAATTTTTTTTTTGTAAACTTTTTTCTGTTTTTTGATAGGTATTAATTAACATTGGAAAAAAAATTTTACGTCATTTGTTAAGAAATTGTTTATAAACAGACTATTTTTTGGGGGTTAAAAAAAAAAAATTTTTACCATCTTATTGCATAGGTAAAAATTTTGATTTAAAAAAAAATTTTTTTTCCCAAATAAATTTTTTTTTTGTTATACATGGTTTGTTTTTGTTATTTTTGAAGTTTTCAAAAAAAATAAAACTTTAAATATTATTTGTTTATAAAAAATTTTAAGTTAATAAACAATGAAATTATTTAAAAAAAAAAATTTTTCCCTCTGTTAATTCATCAAAAAAAGGTCAATGATGTTTTTTAAGAATAAAATAATTTTTTAACTAATTATTTAAACAATTGAAATATAAAAAACTATTATAAACAAAAAAAAAAATTATTTAAAAAAAATTTTTTTTTTAACCCTTTAACCTATGCAATAAGATGGTAAAAATTTTTTTTTTTTTACCCCAAAAATATTTCGTTTATTTATAAACAATTTTTTTAACAAATGACGAAAAATTTTTTTTTCCAATGTTAACAATACCTATATTGGGATAAAAAAAAAGAATAATAAGATATTACTAAAAAAAATTTTTTGAAAAATTTTTAAAAATTTCATTTTTTTTAAATTTAAAAAAAATTTAATTTAAAACAAAATAATAAATTTTTAATAAAAAAAATTTGCATTGCTTTATTAAGTACCTAAAAAAAGAGCCCACGAAGCGAAAATTTAAAAACCAATTATTTAAACTTTTATGTCGTAATTTAAAAAAAACGAGTTTGGGAAAAAAAATTAAAGGTAATTAACAATGGTGTAACTTTTGAAAAATTTTGAATAAAATTTTTTTTTAAACCGAGGTTTCTTTCGTTCAAGTATCTAGATTACCCAATTTTATTCAAATTTTAAATTGTTATTTAATACTAAAAAAAAATTTTTTTTAAGGTTATAAAACGGGGTTTTCCGAAAGGACATCTGGCCCCCTTACCAGGATAAAAAAAATTTAAATAATAGAGATAGAGTTTTTTAAATTTCTCGTTTTTTGGGATTTTTTTTCATAATTCCTTAAATATCATTTTTTTTAGAAATTATTAACAAAAAACTAAATACCTTCTTTTTTTTTAATTTTTATTTGTTAAAATTTCGCTTTTTTTTTTACGTGCTAAAAAACCCTTTTAAAAAAACTTTTTTGGGAGCTTTAAAATTCTTTTTAAACCTTTTTTTGAACTTGGGGATTAGACTACTATAACTTATTGAGGAGCTGTTTACAAAACAAGGGGAATCAATGTGGATAGATAGAACTTTTTAGCGACTAAAAAAACAATGGGAAATTTTGCGTTTTCCCTCAACGCCCCCGGAGCAGGAAACGAAAGGAACGAAACGAGAAATAGTTCGCTGTGCAAAATAATACGGAATTTTTTTACAAATATTTAAATTTGGGATTTCTCAAAAAAAAACAAAAAACGGTTTCCCCGAAAATCAAAATTTTTTTTTTTTTACTATAAATTAGTAACAATTAACTAAAAAAAAACTTTTCTTCTTACCCTTCAAATCTTACAAGTAATAATCTACCAACATATCAGGAAAAAAAAAGCGGAGATCCCCTCAAATCTAATACACCAAGCTACGATCAGTAAAAAAAACCCAAATACGTAGGAAAAAATTCATTTAAAAATGGGAAGAAAAGTCTAATTTTGTAATCAAGAAACTATAAATTTTAAAAATTCAAAAATCTATCAAATTTCATGGACCGAAATATCTCAAAATATCATATCACGCTCTAGTGGACTTTTGCATGGGGATCTACGACGACAACGTAAAGTTGAAAAAATAAAAAAAAAGTGTATTGAAAAATATTTAAAAGGGCCAAAAAAGATATTCTTCCGAATTTTTAAAACAAAAAATTGGGAAATTAGATATGTGTGATTATTTGAAAACAATATTTTTGGGAAACAATACAAACATAAAAAAAGAACGGGGAAATTTCAATTAACCATCCCTATAACACCAGACATAGCAAAAAAGACTATTGGGAAAAAAATGTTTTTATCGGGGCCCCAAATTTATTAAAGTCAATTACCACAAGATATAAAGAAAATATACTCATAAAACCCTTTTTAAAAAAAAACGGATTTCAAATCGGTTAGTGAGTTTTCCCTTTACCCTTTAAATATATCGGTATTTTATCAAAAATTGTTTTCCCAATATACCAAAACAAAAATTCCCTTAAAAAACTAGCCCCGATGTATTATAAATTTTTATTTCGTTATTTGTTCACATATAAAATTTTATAAATCAAAGTTCTTATATATCAATTTCAACTTTTTGAAAGTGGTTCTTTATATTGAACCTTTTAGGGAAAAACGTTTAATTCGTTTTTTTCTATTCATTCCACTTCACATGGCACTTATTTTTCACTATATGCTGACGGGTTTCCAATTCCCCCTACTGAGAAGGAATCTTTTATTTAGAAACCTATCGAGGGGGGAGATTTTCGGGTTTCTTTCTGTCCTAGTACCGCCATTTAAAAGTTTATCTTTTTCCGGCGTCCCCATAGGTGTTAAAGCTCGATGATGGTTTGTTTATTGGGCCCTTCCACTTCAGCCAGAGTTTTTTGGACCTTTTTGGTTGATTCTCCCCAGGGGGCCCAAAGGCCTGAAACCGGTATGGGATTTTTAAAGGTGAACACGACAAAAATTTAAAAACATAATCGAGCTTATCAGAAAGAAACATTTGCATTCAATGTCCATTGATAATATGGGGTAGCATGGTTTTTCGGTGAATATTTTTCAACTTTCTCCTGGTATTTCCGGGAAAGTAGTTTTTTTTAAATTGAGATCTCCCCATTTTCTGGTTCAATTTTATATTGAACCTTTAGGGAAAGAAAATCCTTTAATTCGATTTTCTGTTCATTCCCCCTTCACATGGCCCCTTATCTTTCCATATATGTTTAAAACGGGCTTCCCAAATTCCTATGAGAAGGAATTTTTTATTTAGAAACCTATCAAAGGTGGGGAGTTTTTGGGTGTTTTTTTTGTCACTAGGTACCGCCATTTAAAAAGTTTATCTTTTCCGGCGTCCCAAAAGGTTTTAAAAAGGCTCGATGATGGTTTTTTTTACGTTGTGTCTCACTTCACCCCAGATTTCTTTGGACCTTTTTGGTACACCCCGGGTACTGTTGGGGGCCAAAGAACCCTAAAACCGGAGCGGTTTTTAGGTGAACACGACAAAAATTAAAACATAATCGAGTTTATCAGAAAAAACATTTGCTTTCCAATGTCCTTTGGGAAGTATGAGGATTTTAAAGGTGAATATCATTCAACGTTCTGCGTGGTATTTGCCGGGAAAGTAGTTGTTTTTAAATTGAGATCAAAAGTTTTTGGTTCAATTTTATATTGAATCCGTTAAAAAGGCCGTTTAATTGGATTTTTCTATATTTATATATTTAGTTTTTTATATTCCTTAATTTTCCAAGTATATAACTACCTCCTCCTAGTCTGTTTAAACAAGTTAAAAAAAGGTTAATTCTTTTTCCCCCGGCCTAAAAAAAAAAGTGGAAGCTCATTCGATTAATGACTTTCATAAAATGTTTCTAAACATTTATTAGCACATAAAAATTGCAATTTTTAAATTAACAAAATAAGTTTTAAAAAAAAAAGATATTAAAAAAAACTATTAATTTTTAAGAATTTTTTGAAAAAAAGACCCTTTAAAAGGGGAAAATTTCCCCAAAACTTTTTGAAAAGAATAAACCCCCCGTTAAAAAAAAAAATTATGTTGTTTTTTAAAAAAAAGTTAAAAGATTGTTAATTAAAAAATTTTTTATCCAATCTCTGTTCTTAAAAAAAAAGTCGACATGAAAGTATTTTTGTTATATATGGCCCCTTTTCGTTTTTTTTTTTATTTCCCAGGAAAAATAAACTGGGGGTGAAAAATTGTTTATAACAAATTGTTAACAATAAAAAAATGAAAATTAATGATATAAAAAAAAATTTGTTTACCCATAAAAAAATGCCAATTATGTTTTTTTAAAGAAAAAAAATTCCCTCAAGTTATTTTTTTTAAACAAACGAAATATAAAAAAACTATTATAAAAATTTAAAAAAATGTTTTTAAAGGGTTTTTTTTTTTATCATTTTGTATTGATAGAAAAAGGAAAGAAATAATTTTTTTTTAAATATTTACTTGTCTTTTTTTTTTAAAAAAATTTTTTTAAAAATGACGTTTTCTTTTTCTACATTGTTAATGCCATTGTTAGATGCAAAACAGCTTTTAAAATAACATTTTCAAAAAAAAAACTTTTCAACTTTTTTTTTTAATTTTTAAATTTTTTTTGTTGATTTGTTAAAAATTTGAAAGGATGTTATAAAATCAGTTTGGGAATCTTTCGGGACGGGAAGATAAATTTTAGTCACTATCTTCCTTTTAAAAAAAATTATAACAAACAAAATATAAAACTTTTGATAAACTTTCATCACGTGATCTTGTTAAGTATGTCTAAAAGAAGGGCCCCAAAAAAGCAAAAAATGTAAAAGGTAAAATTATTTAACTTTTATGTTGATTTTTGTAAAACGAGATGGGAAAAAATTTGGGTTAATTAACAATCTTATAATTTTTTTAAAAAAAATCAACAAACATTTTTTTTTCTAACTGGGCTTCATTCTTTCAAGTATTCTGATGACACCAAAATTTTTTTAAAATTTTTTAAATTGTTTTTTAATACTAAAAAAAAAATTTATTGTGGGGATATATTGTCTCCAGGGTGTTTCCCTATCCCGAAAAGGGCCGGACACCCTTTTTTTTGGCTTAAAAAAAATTTTAAAATAATGGAGATGGGAATTTAGAACTTAACTTTTTTGGAAATTTCCTTTTTTTAAGGATCAAAATTTTTAAATATTTGTTTTTGGGATTTTTTTTAAAAAAAAAACTGAATTTTTTTTTTCATGTTTTTTTGTTAATAAAAATTGCAATTTTTATGTGCTAATAAATGCTCGAATACATTCCGAATCAAATAAAACTATCGCACATATTTTTTTGGGCCGGAAAAAGACTTTTTTAAATTGTTAATCAGGGGCTATCATGTCATTATATTATATTAGATTTTTTTGTACTATTTTTTTTTGATAAACCATATTTCTTTAAAATTATATTATAGTCCCCCCTTACAAATATATAGATAGAATAACCTGTCCCCCAAATTGAACTTTGGACTCTTTCTCATGTTTTCCATATGTGTTTTGTAATTATGCATTGTACTATTTTTATCTAATTTTAATGAAAAAATTATTATTATATAGCCCTTTTATTAAAAAGTTTTCAAATATCAACTTTGAATTTTTCGAAATATCGACAGGGGTAAACTACCCCATCAACGGCCTGCAAATCAATCATCTCTTTTTGGGATATTATTTGAAAAGCCTTCCAGTAAAACGATAACAAAAATCAACTTGTTTAAACATTTTTTTAGGGGGGGAGTTTTTATTTTTTTTTGAAATATCGACAGGTATAAACCACCCCCTTTGACGACCTGTAAATCAATCATTTCTTGGTATATCCCAAAAAACCCCCCAAAATTGTATATCAAAATTTTCAACTTTGGGTAAACATTTTTTAGGGGTGGGTTATGAATTTTTCGAAATATAAACTCCCCTTTGGGCGGGGCCGTAAATCAAACAAAAACCTGGTATATCCTTTTAAAAGCCTTTTGGTAACATATCCCAAAAATCAACTTGGGTTTAAAAATTTTTAGGGGTGGGTTTTTATTTTTTTTTCTAAAGGCAAACTTTCCTTTGTTTTCCATTTTTTTTTGTCCGACCATCTCCTTTCGATTTGAACCCCATTGCCATTCCCGATCCTCGGGCCCTTTTATTAATTTGTTTAGACAATTCCCAAGAAATTTCAATTTAATTTATTTCCCCACGCCATTTCCCTTTGGGCCGATAAAACCCTTTCCGCTAGAAAAAGGCCGCTAACCCCCCGATCGGCCCTTTCCGATGATCTTGGAAACGTGAAATAAAATTTTTGTCGACAATTTTATTGAAACCTAGGGGGAATGAGATGCCACTCATGCATCAACGTTACAAAAATGATTTCGGTTAAACTTTTGGGGAAAAATTCTTCTTTACCCCATTCATCTATATGAGTTCTTAATTAAGACTGTATTACATAATCATATAACCATCTGAATAAAAATGCAATTTTTTCCCCTTTCAGATTTTTTCTTTTAAGTAAGGATCCTTTTAAAAATATTTATCAGATGTAGTTCAATGTTCCCGGGATAAAAAAAAACTTTCCCATAAAATATTTAATTAGAATGTTTTTTCAACATAAATACCTTCCCAAAATGTTATCTTGAGCGTGGAAGATAGTGACAAAATTGGTCTTTTTAGTCGCAGATGATTCCACATCTGATTTTTTTGTACGCCCTTTTTATAAACTTCAGACAAATCGAAAAGAATTTCCGTTAAAATTTCAATGATGATAGGGTTCATGTCTTCTTTAAATTTTCTGGTAGAAATTTTATTGTTTTGCTGAAACATTGTAACGAATTCCCCGATTGCTAATCATTCCTCGCAAAAAAATTTGAATCACATTTTACAAGTTCCTTTATCGTTTTACTTCAAAAAATTCCGAAGGGTTATTTTTTTTTTCTTGATCGTGTAGAATCACTTTTTTGTTTTTAAAAAGCAGGGGGAAAATTTTTTCAAATTTTTGAGAATTACCCCTATCGATTGGGAAAATTTTCCGCTCTACTTGGAAAAAATCTTTTTAAAAAAATTTTTCGATTGAAAAAAAATAATTAAAATCTATCTTTATCTAAGAGTTAAACCCCCTGGAAGGAAAGTGTGGGCCCCCCCTTCTTATTTTAACCGAATAGTATACTTTTGCCTATGCCCGATTGATATTTTGGTTCATGAACACTAATTTTTTTAACTTACCGAAGATTTTTTGGGTTTAAACCTGTATTTTCCTTCGGTACCCTTAAATTTTATTGTTTAAAAAAAACCCATATTTTTCTTTTGTTTAAAATTTAGAGTATTTTTTTAGAAAATTATATTTCATTTTTTCCGGAAAGGGCTCAAAAAAGGGAAATTTTTTTATTTCCTTTTTAAAACATTTACTTATTCAAATTTTTTTGGGCTCTTCTGGTACATTTACTCACATTTAAAAAATTTTCTTTTTTTCCAAAAAATTTCGAATTTTTTAAAAAAAGTTTTGTGAAGTTTTTTTTTGTTTTTTTTTTAATTTTTTCTCATTGTTAATTTTTTTAAAAATTTAAAAATTTAAATTGGAAATTTAAAAAAAGAAAATATTTGATTGCTACTATATTTTTTTTTTTGACTGTAATCTTCCAGTCTTTAAAAATGGACTGAGGGGGGATTTTGTCCCTGCTATCATTTGACTCTCTAGATTAAAAAAATTTTAAACATAAAAAATTGAGGTTCAAAGGATATCCTTCGTTCTCCCCATTTTTGTACAATTATTTATTCCTATCATCTTCTTTTCATGATATATACCACGGAGTGAAGCCACATAATTGGGGACGAAAAGACTGGGAAGGGGGTTATCAGCACGTCAAAATTTAGCCTGGTCCGTGAAGATAAAACCAATTCACGCCAACAAGGGGGGCTAAAAAACAGATACCCACCCACGACCAGATTCGTCGTCGTACCGCTGAGACCAGATTGTCGTCGTACCGCTGGGGACCATCTTCGCCCAAACCAGCTTCTTCATCTCCCCCCATTGAAGACCTTCTCCGGGAGGTTTTACCTTCAAACTTAGGGGAAACTTTGTAAAAGTTCAAATTTAATCAAATTAAAATTTTAAAGTAATTTAATTTTGAATTTTTTCCCTTGATTTTTTTTTTACTCTCCAAGGGGGGGCAATATTTTCATAGTTTTTAGAATTTTTCATACTATCCCGTCACTGTCAATATATTTCTTAGTCTGGAATAAATTTGTTCTTGATTTCCTGGGATTTTTGCCTTCCCAAAAGCTTTGGTGACATTTATTTTTGTAAATTTTGTTTATCTTTGGTTTTTTTCTTTGGGAAGCCTGGGCCCAACCCGGGAAATAGTCAAGAATTGGGTGATAATTTTTTAAAATGGGGCCCAAAACAAACCAGGAAAATCATTAATTGAATCTTACTCAAGGGCCCCAACCCGTATCAGTCTGAGCAAAACCTATCAGCAAAGGATTTCAACCCTTTTTAAATTAAACGTATTTCCCAAAATTTTTCAAAAAAAAAGGGTGTTACAACATTCAGGATTACCGACGTAAAATATATATATTATTATGATGCTGCTATTAATATTATAATTATTTTGATTTTTTTTATTTTTTTTTTTTAAATACCTAGTCATCCAAAAAAAAAAATATTTCATTTGTTATGACACGTTAGATTAAATGATTTATTTTTTTTTGAAATTTTTAAAAAGGAAAAAAACTTATCATAACCCGCAATAATATATCCATGTTTTTTCCCCTTTTTTTAAAAATTTTACCTGTATTTTTTTCCCCATCCCAAACCTTAAAAAGGTGCCCTTTGGAAAAAGATATTTTTTCCTTCTCAAAGGTAGGGTTCAAATAGGGTTTAAATTGTTGCTCTGCTTGAAGTCAATTTTTTAATGTACTGTTTTTTGGAAATATTTGTGGTTATGTGGTCAAACAGATAAATAATGAACCCCAAAAAAATAAATGATATTTGTTTTTTTGAAAAGGAATACTTAACTACCTTTTTTAAAATTTTTCCAACCAGTGAAATAAAGTTGTCAAAACCTTTTCTCATTTCGTAAAATAACTAGTGAATATACGTGGGTTTTAATTTAGTTTATGAGCATGAATAAGAAGAATGTTCAAAAAGAATGGATAAAAAATCTCAAAAAAAACCCCCAAAATAGTGCCCGACACGAATACGCTCACTTTGTTTAGTTCTGGGGGAAAAAAAAATTTTTATTCTTTTTCTTGGGGTGTTCTCGTGAATCCTGGAAGTGTTCTTTTTGTTTTGAGATTGAGTTCCACTTTTTGGAAGGCTCCTTTTATTGGCAACGTCGGATGGGACTTAGGCTGTATTCTGAAGGTAAGTGGTTTTTTTTTTATAGTTTATATTCCCCATTTTTTGGTTTTGTTTTATATTGTATAATGGCCCATTTGCTTTTGTTCTTCTTTTTATTTTTCCCCATTTGTTTCCCAAAAAAATTTTGGGAAGGCCTTTTGGAAAAATTTCTTCATCCCCCTCCAAACTGGCTATTTTTTTTCTTGGCAACCCCACTTTTCACAAATTTTAGGTTTTTGCTCACCTTTTTGGGGGAAATTTTTTTTATTCTAAACTATTCTATGGATTTTATTCACAATTTACATTTTTTATAGCTTACATAATATTTACAGAGTTTGTTAAAATTCATATTTGACAATTTTCTGTACTCAAAAAATTTTTTATTTTATTATTTTCCATCAAAATGTTTTTTTTTACATGTCGCTGTCATGTGTCCCTGATTTGATTTTTTCCATACAGGATGGGTTTTTAAATTGAATACCATTTTGTCTTTTTGAGATTTGAAGTTTATTCATGAATTTTGGTTTCTATATTTTTTTTTAGGGGTTTTGCACATTGAATGTTTTTTTTAAAAAAAACTTATGACAATAGAGAAAACCCCGTGCTGAACTTTTGAGACATGTGGGTTTACTAGAAAATGGACAAGATTCCCGAGAAGAAAATGTATAGAAAAGGAAAACAAACATAGAGGGATTTTGTGGGTATATAAGTATCATTATATCACTTTTTTTTCTTTTTCATTGAACTTTATATTTCTCAAAAAAAAAAAATAAAATATATATATATATATATATATATATATATATATATATATTTTATGATGTGATATATAAGTATCATTATATCACTTTTTTTTCTTTTTTTCATTTTTAACTCATATTTCTCATCATAACAATATATATATATATATATATATATATATATTTTATATATATATATATATATAATTTTTTAAGAACTTTTTTTTCGAAAAGGGTTTTTCAAAATAAGAAATTTTTATGGTTTTTCGAAAAAAAAGGGAAACGAGGGGGCCCCGTCTGTTTCAAAATTGCACACCGGGAAAAAATATAATAACCACTATTAAAAAAAGTATTGGCAATCAAAAAAAAACCCGTATTGGGGGCTGGATCTCACTAGGAAAAAAAAACCCCGACACTGTTTTTAAATTTCCATTATCAAACTGCAATTTTAAATATAAAGTAGATACCTACAATCAAATCAGGTACTTACACGTTTTTGTCGGTTTTATTTGGAAGGGGGAAAAAAGGGATTTGTCATTATTAAATTGTACATTTGGTACTATCAATTAATTTTACTTATTGTTATTCAACATCGTCATTGTGGTAATAGAAAAAAGCCAGTTGCTATTATTCAAACAAAAATTTATGACAAAAAACATGATGTCATTGCAATTAAAAAAATTTGTTGAAAATTATGAACAGGGGTGTTCATAAAAAAATGTGAACATTCGACTGAAAAAATAAATTTAGTTACTAAACTTCCCTCGTCGTTTTTGGGGGTATTCATTTGGGAAAGGGGGTTTCCAAAAGAATATTGAATAAAAAAATTTTCGGTGAATTGAAAAATAAGATAAAAAAGAAGTTATTTTTGTGAATGTCTAAAAAACAACTACTTCCCCGGCTAAAGCCACGCTGGACATTGAAACATCTGCTAGATATTTTAAAAAAACCCCAACTAAAAGAAAAAAACTGGGAAATTTAAAATTTTTCATTTTCATTTTAGATTTGGAAAAAATTTTTCTTTCCCCATTCATATTTTGGTTCTTAAAGACCGGAATAGAAAAAACAAATAACTATCTGAATAAAAAAAGCAAATTTTCAATTTTGATTTTTTTTAATTAGGGGGCTTTTTCAGAATATCTAGCAGATGTAGTTTTAATGTCCGGTTTAGCGAAGTAGTTTTTGTCGGGCATTCACAAAAAAAAAAAATTTTTTTATCGTGAAAATTTTTAACCCCCAAAAATTTTTTTCAATATTCAAAAAAGCCCCTTTTTAAAATGAATACCCAAAAGGTTTTTCAAAGGGAAAAAATTTACTAAAGTTTTTTTTCAGTTGGGCCCCATCTGATTTTATAAATCCTTCTTTTTCAACAAATAAACTATCATACCCGGCAGGTTTTAATGTCCAAAAAAAACTGGGTTTTAAAGTGTTCTCCAAAAAAATTTTTCTAACTTTTTTTCCATCTTTGAAAGTGAGATTGCTTTTGAAAAATGTTTCCTATTTCTTTTCCCGGGATTCCCGATGATCGGGGAAACGTGAAATAGATTTTTGTCGTCCCAAAAAGGGAATTTAATACGTTTGTTTCTCGGTCAACGTTAAGAATGATTTCTGATGAGTACTCTTTTGGAAAAAATTCTTCTTTACCTCATTCATATTTAAGGGGTTCTTAATTGAGACCGGAATAGAAAATCAAATAATATCTGAAAAAAATCAAATTTTCAATTTTATATTTTTTTTTTTGGGGCTTTTCGAAATTTTATAAATTTTGGTTTGCCCAGCGAGGTTTGGGGAAATACTGTTTTTTTAAAGTCACAAAAAATAACTTCATTTTTCATTTTTTCAATTCACAGAAAAATATTTCTATTCAATATTCATTTGAGAATGTTTCCCTTTTTCAAAAAAAAGAACTTACAGTTAATAACTTTACCTCTTACAGAATGAAATTAATTACTTACCTCAATAAATTATTTTGCTTGGAAATTACAAATACAGGGTTTTCAAAACTATGGTGTAAAATTTAAAAAATGGAGTTTCCCTCTGAAAAAATCAGTAGGATATTTTTTTCCGTGGTGCTAAGATGCATGCAGGGCAAGATTCTCGAATTAAGTGAAGTGTTTAAAAACATTTTATCAAACATTACAAAAATTCAATATTCTTTTAATGGAGTATTTTTCAACATACTGAAAATATTTGCAAAACATTGACATAAAATAGCAGTTCCATTCCTTCATCAAGAGAAATCTGAATCAGTTTCAAATTGACACTATGGTTGTGAAACATCCTGTAAATTTTGGTGATACATGCCCGTGATCTTCCTAATGACACTGATATTTATGAAAAGATCAAAGTAGGCTAATTATAAAATGAAGACTGATAGTAACTAACACTCTGTGTTTTTATGAATATCAATGAGACTCCAATTATGACAAGGAGCAAGTTATTTGCACTTAGTGCGGCCGCTGATTGAAGTTTGAAAACTTTGATAATGGTAATTACTTTGTTGTCAGAGTTTATTTATTCATAGCAAATACTGCACTTTAGTTCTCGTAAGTGAAAAATGTATTACTGTAATCAAAATAGTGTCAAGAGCACTAGTGCATTTGGACCATTTTTCTCGGTGTATACACGTCTAATTTCACCCGCGAAAAATTAGTGAATGTGGCGAAGCTGGCAAAAATCCTTTATTAGCAAGCAGAACCTACCATAAAAAATATCCAGAAGCAAGAACTCGATTTGAACTCACTGGTAGTGTGTCTTATACCAAAAAGGAAATTGTTTGTGTTCGGATCAATGAGGAAAATGAGTTACAAGTTTTATTGTTGCTACAGGACAATTCTCACTCAAGTACTAGGGAAATAGACCATATTAGTGAGGTTAAAATCACTCACTTGGCGGGAGATCCATATTCAAATTTTTCAACATGGGAGTCTTATGGAGGTTCAACTTTGAGATGAAACCACGCTATCTAAAAGTGAATGTTAGTATTCGCTGTGTGCAAGACTGGTAATGCCCTCTAGTGACTCGATAGCTGAAGTTTTCCTGTTTTATTTCCAATACTCACTAGGTAACAATTTCAATTTTTTAACAAGTTTTAAATACCTAATCTACCACGATGTAAACAATCATATGGTCACTAATAGTTACAGATGCATTGAACGTTTTTTCTGACAAAAAAAAAAGTAAGTAAATAATAAAAAATATAAGAATTGATACGATAGTTCACCACATTTGTAGATAATACATATCAAAATATAATAATTTGAATATAATAAAGAAATACTACTTCTCTGTACTGTTATGTACGGCAAGTAATTGCTTGCTCGTTAGTTTATTAAGGTCGCAGGTTCATAAGGTCTTGAAAACATAAAAAGTGAAGGAGCCAAGTAGATTAACAAATTTAAAAAGTACCCATATAACATATAAAACCAGTGAATAAATAAAATGTTCTGATATGTTAGAAAGTCTTATATTGATAAGATTTTTTCATTTATAAATATGATTAGTTATTTTAGTTAGCATCAAATTCACTTAAATTAATATTGAACAGAAGCAAAGAAGCTGTTCGAGCTGTTTAAACTGAATTTGGTTCTGGCAACTTTAAACAGCTCTGGTTACGCCTATTTATAAAAAAAAACGGCAACGTAAATGAAATCAACAACTATAGAGCAATAAACATAATTAACGTAATGGCAAATTTTTTTTAACAAATTGTATGTACCAACTTAACAAGTGCTCTAAAACCAAATATCTCTATATTTCAGCATGGATTTGTCACCGATAAATCTACAGTCTCAAACCTTTGCATATTGTCAGAATATGCCTCCGAAGCAATAAAAAACAAAAAGCAACTGGATGTCATCTATACAGACTGTGAGAAAGCCTTTGACAAGGTTGACCACGGGCTGCTCCTAGATCGACTAGTTGCCATGGGAATATCACACTCCACTTTTCTGTTTTAAAATCATATCTGTTGAATTGGGCCCTCACGGTGAAGATAGGCAAAATACTTCAAACAAGATATACAGCTACCTCTGGTGTACCGCAAGGTAGTACCTTAGGTCCACTATTATTTACATTGTATATTAACTCCCTGCCCGATTGTCTTTCTGAATCTATGGGACTGCTCTTTGCTGATGATTTTGAACTCTTCAAAATAATATCTTCTCCCCAAGACTGCCTCTTACTACAGACAGATATAAAAAATATTAGTCGTTGGTTCAAAGATAATAAAATGTCAATTAACATAAAAAAATGCTCTGTAGGGACCTTTACACGGAAAACTAACATCATTGAACATACCTATAACATAGACGGGGTCGAGTTGGAAAAAAGGAGGGAAATCAAAGATCTGGGAGTTAACTTTCAGAGCGATATGAAATTCAATTCGCACTACACCAAGACGGTTAATAGAGCATTTAAAGTTTTAGGTTTCATCATTAGAAATAGCGAGTCCTTCGAACTGGGAACAATTATCAAGCTCTATCATGCCTTAGTGAGACCACATCTGGAATATGCAGCACAAATCTGGATGCCTTCAGCCCAAACACACATAGACCGCATTGAGAAAGTACTGTAACGAACCTAGGCGGACCTGTCGCCTCACATGTTGCCATAAGAAAAGTGATGAAGGAAGTGTTGCCTGAGAAAAGACATATAAGATGCCGGAATTGTCGCAAAATTGGACATGTGCGTAGCAAATGTCCAACATTCATCGACTCCGATGCAGGCAAACTAAGAAAGGTCGATGAGAAGGGGCAATCGTCGGCAAGTGTCCGGCAAGCCCCGGTTAACAACGCATATGTCGCTATGCTTCAACGACAGAACAAGGGTGTCTTCGTAGACGGTCTCATCAATAACGAGCCTTGCACCATGCTGCTAGATACAGGTGCGACTAGGACAATTCTCGGGCCTTCCTTTGCCAGAACACCGGAACGGATTGAACCGACAACTTGGAAGCTACGCACAGCAACAGGGGAGCCAGCTACTGTATATGGCGAGCTACCGATTGAAATAATTTTGGGCAACACTAAAGTGAAACATCAGGCACTTGTAGCGGACATCGAAGACGATGCAATCATCGGAATGGACATCATGAATTCCAGAGGGTTTGAATTGGATTTCAAAGACGGCGTCCTACGTGTCAACGGAGAAGAGCTGGTACTTCATGGGAGAAGTGAAGAGTTGATCCGTGTGCTGTTGGCTGAAGATGTAAGCGTACCTGAGAGGGCTGAAACCATTCTGGAGGCTCGCCTGGACGGGAGTGCGAGCAGTGGAGACGTTGATGTTCGGAGCCCAAACTTCATGATGAGAAAATTGGACGAGGGATTGCACTAGGGAAGACCTTGTTGCGTGCTGACAAATTTGTCGCCGGTAAGGGTCATGAATGTCAATTATTTCCCAAGTGACCTTGAAGAAAGGAACAATTTTGGGGCACTGCTCGTCAGTTTCATCCGTGATCCGGGGCGTACGAGGTACGATTAGCCAACCCAAACAACTTGCCCACAGAACTAGAAATTAGTGGCCATCTCTTCCAAAGACATAAAACCAGCTCAACAGCCCAAACTAAGAGATTTAGTCAAAAAGTACCAAGACATCTTCGATACCGGACAAGGAAACGGGGTCGAACTAAGTGGTCCAGCACAAGATTGATACTGGGGTGCCCGACCGATCCGGCAATCAGCAAGAAGACTTCCTCTGCCAAGAAGGCAGAGGCTGACAAAATAGTCAGCGATATGGGAAAAGAAGGAGTTATCGAACCGTCTGACAGTCCCTGGTCCTCTCCAGTCGTACTGGTGAAGAAAAAGGATGGATCGACACGCTTTTGTGTAGACTATCGCCAACTTAATAATGTCACGAAGAAGGACAGTTACCCTCTCCCGAGAATAGATGACACCCTAGACACGTTGGCTGGTTCCACGATTTTCTCGACCCTTGATCTGAAGAGTGGATACTGGCAAGTAGAACTCGCTCAGGAAGATCGAGAAAAGACTGCTTTTACCATCGGCTCAGGATTGTGGCAGTTCACCGTTATGCCATTCGGGCTCTGTAATGCTCCCCGCCACATTCGAAAGATTGATGGAAACAGTACTGAAGGGACTCTCATGGAACACGTGTCTAGTGTATCTCGACGACATAATTGTGGTCGGCAGATCGTTCGAGGACCACGTGAAAAACTTGGGAGGAAGTATTCCTGCGACTGAGGAACTCCGGATTGAAGCTGAGCCCTAAGAAATGCCACCTGTTCCAAAAGAAGTACGATACCTCGGCCACGTTGTCTCTGGGAAGGAGTAGCAGTGGATGACCAGAAGATCAAAGCTGTTAAGGATTGGCCCATCCCAAAAGACATTCACCAACTTCGAAGTTTCCTTGGTTTGTGCACATACTATCGCCGATATGTGCTGGGGTTCGCAAACATCGCTAAACCACTGACCAGGCTCACGGAAGGTCAAACAAAGTTCCAGTGGTCCGAAGAATGCCAAGACTCGTTCAGGAAGCTGAAGGGAGCTTTTGATTAACGCACCTGTTCTGAGCTATCCCTTACCCAACGGAAGTTCATTTTGGATACGGACGCCAGCAACGTGGGACTTGGAGCTGTCCTATCTCGAGATCCAGGAGGGGCAGGAGAAGGTCATTGGTTATTTCAGCAAGACGCTCAGCAAACCAGAGCGCAATTACGTGTCACCAGGCGAGAGCTGTTAGCTGTTGTAAAGGGAGTGGAGCACTTCTACAAGTACGTGTATGGAAGAAGATTCCTGTTGAGGACTGACCATGCAGCCTCAAATGGCCTACAGTTCAAAAATCCTGAGGGTCAAGCAGCACGTTGGATCGAAGACTCAAGAATTCGATTTCGAGATCGAACATCGAGCCGGAACTAGCCATAAGAATGCAGATGCCTTGTCAGAAGACCATGTCCAGATGATTGCTCACATTGCCGACGAGCAGAAGAGAAAGAAGCAACACTTTGTAGAACCGCGGCAATGGATGACAACTGGAATGACAGCAAGATCCAGAAAGACCAAGAGAGAGACCCGACCTTGGCTTAGTCGTCAGCTGGAAGAAGGGCAATCGAAGACCATCATGGCAGGAAGTCGCAGGTTACTCGCCGGCTGTTAAGTCCTATTGGGCACAATGGAACTCTCTTATTCTGGACAATGGGATCCTGAAACGTGTGTTGGAGGCCGATATTGGTGGGGAAGACAGACGCCAAATAATTGTTCCCAGGAACAGAAGAGAGGAAGTGCTGCGGGAAATCCATGATGGAGTCGCCGGAGGACATCTGGGAGTGACGAAGACCCTGCAGAAAGTGAGGCAACGGTTTTACTGGGCCAATTGTCAAGCTGACGTCCAGGACTGGTGCAGGAAGTGCGCTGTATGCGCTGCTAGCAATGGACCTCGAATACGCCCCAAGGCCCCGATGCGTCAGTACAACGTAGGCAGCCCGTTCGAGAGAATCGCCATTGACATCGCCGGCCCGTTTCCCGTATCCGACCACGGGAATAAATACATCCTTGTGGCAATGGACTACTTCAGTAAGTGGGCGGAAGCCTATGCCCCTGCCCAACCAGGAAGCCATCACCGTCGCCGACGTCTTGGTGAAAGAATGGATATGTCGATTCGGTATTCCAATGGAGCTGCACTCGGATCAAGGCAGAAATTTCGAATCCAACCTTTTTCCAAGAAATATGTCTACTGCTGAACATCCGCAAGACAAGAACCACGGCCCTACATCCGCAGTCCGATGGAATGGTGGAACGGATGAACAGGACGATCAACCGCCACTTGTCCAAGGTTGTCTCTGACCATCAAAGAGACTGGGACCAGTATCTTCATTTGTTCCTGATGGCCTATCGATCCGCAGTACACGAGTCAACCGGTCAAACTCCTGCTAGTATTATAATGGGCCGAGAACTGCGACTGCCTTGTGACCTGAAGTTTGGGATACCGCCAGGACAAGACACTGCGGGAAGGACTACGTCAGCAAACTTCGGCAGAGAATGGACGACATCCACGAACGAGTCGGTTGAACATCCAGAGTGCCAGCGATAAAATGAAGAAGACCTATGACATCAAGGCCGACGCTGGAGGATTTAAGGTTGATGACCTGGTTTGGCTGTACAACCCCAAACGTCGTCGTCGACTATCACCAAAGTTGCGGAACTCGTGGGAAGGCCCGTACAAAATTGTGAAAAGGATAAACGACCTTTGGTACCGAATCCATAAGCCACCCCGAGGGAAACCAAGGGTCGTCCATTTCAACAGGTTGGCCCCATACGCTGGAAACCATGACCAAGTTCGCACCCTCAAGCCACCGGAGGATGATATGACGTTCGAGAAGTTTATGTCCCTTGTATTCAAACGGGCAGAAAGTTCTACATGGGGTTACTAGAGAGGAGTCACGTGACCTTTTCGAGGTGCCTGCTGACTACGCACTAGCGCACTGTGTGGCAGAAGATCTACGAATCTCCAGGGCATTCGCCGTAGTGTTCTCCAAGAAATTTGGTCAACTCCAAACACTGCGGGAGCAGAATCCAGAAGTTGGTGGGTGCTACAGTTGAAGAAAGGCCAGAGAAACATCTACTACCTAGTTACCAAGAGGCATTCCCAAGATAAACCGTCCTATGAAGATGTCTGGAAGAGTCTCACCAAACTAAGAGATACTATGGTGGACCAGAACCTGGTGGATCTAGCAATTCCAAAATTATCCTGTGGTATTGATGGGTTGGACTGGAGAGTCATAAAGTATGCTGGAGGCGATATTCAGATCCAGCGGCGTCAAGATTTTGGTTTGCTGTAACCCTCTTCCACGACCGATCATGAAGACCGTGGAGTGTTACTTCCATCGAACTTCACGGTGCAGATATGGGGAGTCATGCAGATATCGTCACACTCCAAGGATGAAATTTCGGGACGAAATGTCTTTAAGAAGGGGGCAATGTAACGAACCTAGGCCGGACCTGTCGCCTCACATGTTGCCGTCGACAGCGATGAGATCATCCCCGGAGATGTTCGAGAACCATCCAGTGCGCTCTGCCGCGGAAGACAACGGTCAATATTGGAAACAATTGGAACACGCCGGTCGCCAACGGAAAGAATTCGAAACATCGAGAATGCTGTATCGGAGATAAATAGGCAACCCTCAAGTCTCAGAGACAGTCGGAACGAGCCCATGCGATCGAGCTATTCAGTGGCGTAGTAATATAAATTAAGTTGTAGATTAAGTGTGAAATAAATTATCAAAACCAAGTTAAGTTTATTTACGTTACAGTACAAAAGAGGTTCTTAAGATACCTTTATGTCAGGAAAAATAACACATACCCATATATGGTCTCATATAGGTGCATGCTAGATAGCTTCGATTTCAAGAGTTTGTTGGATAGAAGAAATAAACAGGCGGTGTTATTTGTATACCATTTTTTATTACACAAAATACAAAGACTGTGATCTAATTAAGTACATATACATAAACGTCCCTAAAATCAATTTAAGAATTTTAAATTATGATGTATTCAAAACAGATCCAGGCAGTATATCACCAATAAACAAAATGTTATTGATATGCAATCAATCTCTCAAGCAAGCACACATAGATTTATTCGACACAAACCTGAAAGAACTGCAAAAAAACTGACTGGGTTTGCTTTATTTAGCTTAGTATAGGTATAGTCTGTAGAGTTGTTTGTTATTTTTGTTTTGCTACATTTGTTATTTTTCTGTTTAGATGTATATATATATATATATATATATATATATATATATATATATATATATATATTATATAATTTTCTTCCCACTACCATTACTTTTATTACCAATAGGTGTTTGTAATGAGAAAATAAAAAAAAAAACGATATCATCACGTTCGACAATAGATATATCATCAACCAGTGGGTAGAAAAATGTATTCAATAGCTATTTACGAAGTAAAAATTTAACTTCAAATTCAGTTGATTTTGCAGATATTACCCTGGCTGTATAGTAGATTACTTTAACTTTGTTACAGAATTTTACCAATACAAAATAATTTTCATTTATTATATCATCGTCGCGCAATAAAATTGGAGCTGTTTCTCCTTCGCTATCGTCCAAAACGTCATCTGAGCCCAAAACCACTGTATGATTTGAATCAGAACTACTCTCGTTAATTTTTCGTTTACGCTGGGGTTTACTTTTCACGTTATGTTCTGAAAAAACTTTCCTAATCACTTTCTGTATTTTCTTCTCTTCTTTGTTTTTTTTTACGAAGCCCTCTTTCATACTCCAGCTGTTCTAACCGATTCTTCTCCGGAGTATCGGTGTAAATCCGAGATTTTCCTTCCTTATTTTCACCGTTTTTCTTTTTCTTAATACAGGATCTAGGAAAAGGTCGTACAAGACTGGGGTGGGAATAGATTTACCACATTTCTTGACTGACCCTAAAATTAGTAAAACATAATTAGAAAACTTATTTGAGAATGTCTAAATGAATAAATTAGTTACCAAAAACTGGTGTTATGGAAATAGGAATAACAGTAGATGGTATATCATCTGCTGTTGAAGTTGATGGTATGGCATGGTCTGTAGGTAAAGCTGGAGTAGTGAGTATATCTGAAATATAGGATACTTTAACGCCCACTAAACCACTAATATTTATACATTTACCTAAAGATACTAATGTTGGTGTGACAGACGAAGTGGCTGGGGCAACTTCTTGAGAAGTGTCGAAAACAGGCTCCTCTATTGTATCGGCGCCAGTTACATTTGCGTAGCTAGCAATAAAATCGTCGTATGTAAATGCGAGCCTGTTTAATGATCAAATTCCTGGTTTTTCGATTGCTTTCATTATGTTTTTTTGAGTAAAAGCAGATTGAAAACCAATTTTTGATAACTCGGCAATTTCTCTAATTGTAATAACTTTCCCAGGATGCGATGCCCGCCAATCATTGAACCCAACAGAACAATATGTCTTGAATGGTCCATAATCTTTTCTTATATTTTCGTACCATCTGAAACACACCATTGTTTCAATAATAATACCTAGTTTTTTACGCGGTTTAGGATGGGGCAGATTCGACCACTGTCTGAAAGTGCCCCTTGTTTAGGTGGCCGAATCTGCCCCATAGCACATTTTTATAAATATTCGTATGTAGAGCTCATCCAGTATTGAAACGACCGTTTGGTAGGTAGAGAGGGGGAAAACACGAGTGGATACGATTTGCTGTGCTACGGCGAATCCTCATCAGTGTCTTGGCATGCAGCGTTTGGAAGGTTAGGTTTGTTTAATTAATAAATAGGTAGTGCAATTATTTATTCAACTTTGCAATAGTTTACTCGTTACCTCGCCAAAATGCCCAGTGGTAAGTACTATTCAGTAGCGGAAAAAGAAATAGGAGTGTTAGGAAAGTTATAGGAGTGTAAGTTATCTACGTCTCGTGAATCGCCTATACCAAATAATTTGGTACGCCTATGGAATTTGTATTAATAGCCATAGTTAGACAATGGTTCGGGTATCTTCGATAAAAATTGGTTGTTAGGTGGGGGAAGGCCAAAGTGGTCGTTTCAATACTGGATGAGCTCTACTGACAAAATGCTTGATTTCAAGGTTATGTCATTCTGGCATACAACTTTCGAATGATAACAAAAAGACACAATAAACAAATGAGTTAAGTAATGCTTTAAACTTTGTTGGTATTGCAAAAAGTAATACGTGAAAAAACTTACCTTGCAGTGTACTATTTTATAATTAATTTTTTATTTTACTCTGCCATTTTACGCAAGTAATACAATATATTTTTCTTAAACGGTAAATTCAAATGCATTGCGAGTTAGGTCGACTGGTTGAAAGTGCCCCCTGGTCGAATGTGCTCCCCTTTCCCCTAAGTAGCTTTTCCTCAAAATGTGTACATTAACAATCATCCTTTCCTGTTCTTGATTGATGAAAATTACTAGAATTGTTTCCTTTGTGATGTACTCCATGCGCTAAAGCATAAGGAATCGACTGGAAGAAAGTTGGTTGAGTTATCTTGAATGCTTCTGAAGTTACCAATTTTTCTGTGGGTCTATGCACGACGCTATGTTGACACAGATTGACAAAGTCAAAAACAATTGAGATAAGGCTAAGAAACCTGGGTGTATTATATCGACAATTTAGTAGCAAATACAAAAAAGTAACAAAAATGGGGGGTTGCCGTTTAAAAAACAGAACAAAGTTGTGTATCTTATTTTTTAAATAGAAATATTTTTAGAATGTGCCTCATTGTCGGACCTGTCGTTTGAAAAAATCAAGTTGATAGCTTGCATAGAAAAAAAGTTATTATAATTTTTAGACTTTTGAAAAAATATTCCTATTTTCAAATTCGAACACAGTAGCTTCTTTCCCGTTCTCGAGTTCTATATCATTAATAGGACAAAAAGGATTAATTTTCTTGATTTTCCCATTTTCAAACTTTTCGTTAGAAAAGTTTTGCGTTCATCATTGGAAAAACCTAATTATTCTCCACATACTGAATGAATTTCACAGGGGCTATTTCCTCGATCTCGGGTTAGGTCATTATTTTGCTACAAAATTATCTTGATTTTCCGCATATTCAAACTTTTCTTCCGTATATGTTTCCAGGACTAATTAGTACATACTGTATTTGAAAAAAATAACTCACACAGTCTCAAACATATTAAGGAAAAATAGATTTTTTTGTCCTATTTTTAATCGCCTTTCTTTAAAAAATAAAGTGGTTAATGACAAAGACCTACATCAACTCAAAATCATGAAGGTAGAAACCAGTACATTGACTTTTTTATGAGTCAGCAGTTATCAATTGAAGATAACATGTATTTTTTCACAATGATACAATCGGTACGTTTCCAATATGCGTATGATAGGAATATGAGAAATATTAGTAGAGTGAATAACGTTAAAATTTTAAGGTTAGTTCCAACTTCATTTACATGCTTTCACATATATTTTCCATTATGGAACCCATGGTAGGTCCCTCTGTTTGTCTCTTTCAAAAAGGGGACCTCCTCTGGTATACCGAAAAGTGAGGATGTTTTGCCATTTAATTTAATTCAGTAACTGTCGATAAGGAACCCAGTCAGCATCTAAAAACTTACGAAATAATCAGATGTTTTATTCATGTATTACCATTCTCTTGCTGCTCGTTCGAACGTTGTTGAAGATGTGTGAAATATTTGCTATTGCGGTGTGTTAAAAAGTTGGTTTTTATTTTCCCCTTCCCTGTTTAAAATCTGGAATGCAGGGTCTGCTAACCGAAACCACAAATGTGCGGCTGGTTTTATGTTTGTTGACTCCGTTGATTTGTCGTTTGCTACCAAGTGTTGTTCATCCTTGCACTTCTTCACCGTACTGATGAGGGCCGAAAGCCCGAAACACGTGTTTAAGGTTTACACTTTTCTTTGAGGGCTATGTCCATTAAATTTCTTCCATTTTGTTTTTAACAGTCACCTCGATATAACTCCCTTTCATATATATATATATATATATATATATATATATAATATATATATATATATATATATATATATATACAGTGTGACCCATTTAAAATGGAACCACCCCTTTAGAATACGCATTTTTCATTCAATCTCAAAAATATTGTTTTCTAATATTAAGCATCAAAAACTGTATCTTGACACAAATTTTCATAACTTTAGTTTCATTTCCAAGGCACTCTATGGTTTTTTTCTTTGTCAAAAACGGCAAAAGTTTATTAGGCAATTTTTCTTCCCAAATTTGACTACACCACTGGATTCGTAGTCGTTATAAATGAAAACCATGAAAATTTGATAGCAAAATATTGGTTAATAACGAAGTTACAACAACTTTAATTTTGGAAACAAAGTATTTGAATATAATTTTTATTTAGATTGCAGACATATTTGAAATCTGGCAACACTCCTGATACAAAGTAGAGCACAAGTGAATTTGTTCAGTGAAAATCCGAAGTCAATAGCTCATTCCGTTCAACAGTTATAACTTCTGAAAGTATGGTAATGTGAGCGATTTGTGGTGTACTAAATCACAGCCTACTATTGATTTAGTACAATACCTATGCCCAATGTATTAGTTCAGCTTTCCTCAAATTATTGATACCTTCTCTTAAAGCTTGTTTCAGTTGAGTTTTGCAGAATAAAAAAGAAACATTTTTTTGTCCTGCTTTCTGTTTTATTATTGCATAAATAATTTCGATACTTTAAAACTTGATTCGGTTCATTTCGTTTTTATCAGCTATTGAAAACTGCATAACTTGAAAATGAATTTTAAATTTTCTGTTATTTTCAAATACACTTATAACCTAAACTTAAATAAATGATTTTGAGGGAATATAATTCACAAATCCAGTGGCGTAGTTAGATTTTTATTATAAAATCGCTTCCACCAGAAATCGCTCACATTACCATACTTTCAGGAGTTATAACTGTAGAACGGAATGAGCTATTGACTTCGGATTTTCGCTGTACAAATTCACTGGTGTTCTACTTTGTATCGGCAGTGTGACCAGATTTTAAGTATGTCTATAATCTAAATGAAAATTAATATCAAATACTTTGTTTCCAAAATTAAAGTTGTTGTAACTTCGTTGTTAACCAATATTTTTTTATGAAATTTTCATGGTTTTCATTTATAACGACTACGAATCCAGTGGTGTAGTCAAATTTCAAAACAAAAATTGCCTAATAAACTTTTGCCGTTTTTAACGAAGAAAAAAAATCATAGAGTGCCTTGGAATTGAAACTAAAGTTATGAAAATTTGTGTCAAGATACAGTTTTTGATGCTTAGTATTCAAAAAAAAATTTTGAGAATGACTGAAAAATGCGTATTTTACAGGGGTGGTTCCATTTTAAATGGGTCACACTGTATATATATATATATATATATATATATATATATATATATATATATATATATATATATATATATCTATATATATATATATATATATATATATAATATATATATATATATATATGTATATATATATATATATATATATAGTGTGTGGAACAGCCAAATGGAATAAATTCGGTATTTCAGTAATTGTGCACATTTCAAAAAAATCCCGAAATATGTCAATTTCAGATTTTGAAATGTCATCCTACAATCACAAAATTTCATCCCTACTTTCAACCCCCTTCGAGTGACAGTTACAACGCCCAAATTTTCAAATGGGAAGTAGAGGCATGTGATACATCATTCAAAAGGTCTCTTCATTCTCTAAGGAAAAATTATATTTTTTTCGAATTCTTTGCAGAAATAAAAAAAACATTTGAATGACGTATTTCGCTTCAACACGCTAAAAACTGATACTAATAGCGTTTCTTGATAATGAGAGAGTAAGAAATAGTATATTGTACACTATAGTTTTTCTACGACTATTTTAATCATATCATTAGAAATCTGTTATCTTTTCATAACAGTTTCTAACATACACTGTCATGCCGTCATCGAAAATACAAATATTGAAAAATATGATAAAAATCGAACATTACTCTAATTGATTTCATTAAAAAAAATACAATTTTAGGAATTGAATCCACAACCTCCAGCGTGAAAAATCGGGACAACCCTGAATTAACACTCCTGTCCAATCTCTGTCTTATTTATGGATTGAAATTAACTTCTACAATATCAGATTAGGTGGTATCAAATTTAGAATATCACTGTTAGCATCACCACTTATTTAGGTACCGTCCTGATTATTTCATGTTTTGAAATTAATTTTATGAAATGTCAAAAAGTTATCATCAGACAGATGTTAATAGATTTGATTCGGTTTCATATTATGTATCATCATGAAATTCGTTATTATAATGACAGTCTAGTAGCCCATTGAAAAATGTACCATGGTAATGTTAGTTTTGTTGTAGTTGTGGGATTATAACCGCATGACAGAGCTGCAATTTTTTAACATGGTTCGTTTAACAGAAATGCACAAAATAACAGTTCTGCAGATGATTGGTTACGGAGACAACACTCGAACACAGATCGAAGTTGCTCGCCTATTTCACGAAAAATTTTCGGATTTTCCGCCTATATCCCAAGGGACAATAAGTAAAATAGAAAAGCAATTTAGCGAGCTTGGACATGTGAGGCAGATGAAAAAAGCACCTTCCAAAGCAATAATTATTGATACCAAATTGGATGTACTGCTTGAGTTTGAGAAAAACCCACATAGCAACTGCTTCGAATATAAAAATAAAATAAAATGCATCCCTATAAAATGATACGAACTCAGGAGCTCATGGAAGTTTATTTTGAACGAAGAACGTATTTTTGTGAACAAATGATGGAAATGTTAGATAACAATGTGATCCAATTGGAACATGTTTTGTATTCTGATGAGTGTACTTTTACGCTTCACGGACATGCTAATCGTCAAAATTGCCGCTATGGTCTACGGAAAACCCTCACTGGATGAGAGAAGAAAATACACAATACCCTCAAAAGGTTAATGTTTGGGCAGGGATAGTTGGAAACCATGTCATCGGTCCGTTTTTCATTGATGGCAATTTGAATGGGGATAATTATTTAGCAATGCTCCAAAATAACGTTGTGCCAACTTTGGCAAACGTATATCCTGATCCAGAAAACCCACAAGTTCCAGCGAATATGATATGGTTTCAGCAAGATGGACACCGCGACATTACCAAATCAATGTCCGGCAGTACCTACACCGACTATTTCCAAATCGGTGGAAAGGGAGGCAAGGATGGATTCAATAGCCAGCACGATTACCTGATCTAACGCCATTGGACCTCTTCTTATGGGGATATGTGAAAAGTATGGTATACAAAACTAAACCATTAGATTTAGTTGACTTAAAAAGAAGAATAACGCTTGCGACTAGGTCGGTCACACCACAGATGTTCCATAACCTCAGAAGATAGTTTTATTTAAGATTAGGATATTGCCAAGACGTCTGAGGCGAGCATTTTGAACACTTCCTACGTTGACATTGAAGTTATTTTTTGTTTTTTACATCATCAGGAACTGAACTAATGATTTTATTTTTTCTTGTTAATTTTTGAAACAAATTCGAAAAAAAACACATTTTTGAATAGAGAATGAAAAGACCTTTTAAATGATGTATCACATGCCCCTACTTCCCATTTAAAAATTTGGGGTTTGTACTCGAAGGGGGTTGAAAGTAGGGATGAAATTTTGTCATTGCAGGATGTCATTTCAAAATCTGAAATTGACGTGTTTCGGGATTTTCTATAAATATGCACAACAATTGAAATAATGAGTTTATTCCATTTGGCTGTTCCACACTGTAAATATATATATATATATATATATATATATATATATATATATATATATATATATATATATATATATATATATATATTATATATATATATATATATAAAGGGGTAATGGGAAATGGAATAAGGGGATAGAGGGATAACCAGATAACGAGAAACATGATAACGGGGAATGGCATAAGGAGAAACAGGATAACGGAAACGGGATAACAGAATCAGGATTACAGGGAAAGGAATAAAGAGATAACAGGAAACAGAATAACGGTAAGCGGGCTTAACGGGAAACGGGATAAAGGGATAACGGGGTAACAAAAACGGGATAGCGGAAAACGAGATAACGGGAAACAGTATTATATATATATATATATATATATATATATATATATATATATATATGTCTTATTGAACTCATGTAGCGAGAACTGCTGATTCGGTACAATAACAAATACAGTAATAACTAATATTGAAATAGCAGTTCACTCATTCATAGTATCCCTTTCAATTCATAATTGTTACTCGATTCCAATAGACTAGACTATATCTTGAACACTCGAACCATCTCCTGTTATTCAGATATCTTTAAAAAATGTATATAAATGCAATTCAGTAATCGCTAACGAACGATTGAAGATATTCAAAGTACTGCGCTCCTGAATTATCTTGATATGTCGGAACCTGCAGAATCCTTCGAATCAGACGCCGAGGATGAACAACATTTTGAAGACACCAAAGATACTCTGCCTCCAGAAGATATGCCCTTGGCTCGGGCTCTCAACGAAGCCCAAAGAGCAGTCGACGACTTCTTCAACAACCATTTCGTCGAAGCCAAATGTCTGATGGAACCCTTTGACACCGTAAGCATGTACCATGCCCTGGGACACTCGGTGTTCCTATTTTTCGAAGCAATAATGACTTTTGAGCGAGAGTCCATTTCCATTGCTTCCAATGCTTTGAAACGCTCCCTTACGATAAGCAACAGGTTTAGAAAGAAAAACACATTCGAGGAGTCAATGGCAAAAGTGGTAAGGGGCAACCAATTCGAGCAGTATACAGAGATAGAAGTACATGCTGAGCTGTGCCATGCTGAAAGCCTACTACTACGAGCCATTCTTTCTGTCGTGGAAGACGAAACGTTATCAAGCCTCATCAAAGCCGGATTCAAAATGAGATCGTGCTTCAACTCCTTCAAAAACTGCCAAGAAATTCTATTAGAGAGAAACTGGGAAGGGGTTCCCACAAAAAAACACTTTGAAAGTGGCGTGAAAGTTGGAATAGGAGTTTTCAATCTGATGATTTCGCTTCTGCCAGCTAGAGTAACAAAACTTCTGGAATTGATAGGTTTTTCTGGAAACAGGGAACTGGGCTTGAGAGAACTTGGTGAGGCTGCACAACTGGGCGGTCTCAGACAAATACTATCTGTTATGACTACCCTCGCTTATAATTTGATAGTGCTGCAAGTGCTTGGTCACGGAGAAGGTGATATGAAGGCTTGCAAGAGCATATTGGAGAGTCAGTTCGTGAAGTATCCAGAAAGTATGTGGTTCCTTTTTTTCCAAGGTCGATTGGAATTTCTACAAGGCAATCTCGATGCAAGCCAAGAATGGTATGTCAAGTCGTGGAAGTCGCAAAACATTTGGCCCCAGTTCCACTACGTCTGTTTCTGGGAGCTTTTTTGGGTTAAATGTGTGAAAAATGAGTGGAGAGAAGCCCTAATGTATTGTGACAAGCTGCTTCAAAACAATAACTGGTCTAGGAGCTTGTACAGTTACAATAAGGCTGTTGTGATGTTGATGATCAAAGACGAATTATCTCCCGCAGAATTGGGGGAGATTGATGGCCTCATGGAAAATGTGCTGAAATACAAACAGAAAATTGCTGGAAAATCTTTGCCAATGGAGAAATTTGCAGTCAAAAGAGCTGACCGCTACTTTAAACAAAACCGTAGCTTAGTGCTGCCCATTATCGAGCTGATGATGTTCTGGAATATTTTCAAAATATTCAAGAAACCCTCACTTGCCACCAATATCTTGAAAATAATAGAAAAGTATCTCAAAGAAGTTAATCGCAGCTCCAAATTCAGTCCTTCTGAGTACGACAACGACAATAAGGCTGTCATTTTACTCGCACAGGGAACTTGTTTGAGGCATATGGGAAGCCCTTTACAAGGGATGGAGTGTTTGGAAGAGGTGATTTCCTTGAAGAAAAGTTTGGTGGAGGACCATTACGTCATTCCATATGCCATTGTTGAACTCGCGTTGATTGAATGGCAAAATGGGAAGAAAGATTGGGCTATTGCAGCTCTGATAGATGCCAGGAAAAATTACACGGGATATGCAATGGAGTCTAGACTGCAGTTCCGAATACATACTGCTTTGAGTGAGTTCAAAGCAGATGCTTTGTAGTAAGGATAATGTAGCTATGTAGTTTTGAGTTAAAATATCTAACAGTCCTATCGAACCAATTATTATTATTATATAATTGAAAAATTAATGTGTTTTTCATTTTTCCCCGGTTATACTGGGTGGGGCAATAATGCGTCCGAGCTTAATAGGTAGAAGTTCTATGATAGCTAGAAATCTGAATAAAAAAACACAAATTGAATAAAAAATCTTCAACTAGAAATCATTGGCGAATATAGAATGCGACAAAGGCGGGGTCAAGTGTCTTCTTTTATATCGAATGACATGTGTATCTGTACATTTTAAGAAGCTGTAAAAGACGTCAATTGAATTTTTTCATTAAAATTTTTCAAGAAAAAAATTTATCAAAAAAAAACTATTTTGCCGATGTCACCAGTTGTACATGCATGTAGTATAGCTATTGTTAGACCATCTCTTTTTTTTTTAAAAAAAAAAAAATTAAAATATATACTTATACTTTTTCAATCCCGCCACTGGTCACCAGTGTAAAAGTAGTCAATAATATACCGCACTTTTGAACAAAAATAAATTATTCATACTTACTAACACTATCTTTCTCTGATGTCCCATATAGTCACACTATCTGGTTTTTTTGTTTCTAATAAGACCAAAAGGATACATATAAAATTTTGAATATTATACGGGCAGCTGTCACCAGTGGAATGGCCAAAAATAGATTTAGAGACACATTCCACAAATTTTGAAAATAATTTAATTCACCAGATTTTGCAAAATTCTTGAAAGGCACTGATTAATTTTAGTCACCTGTCCTTCAGGACAATAAATTCGGCCTTGGCTTAACATGCGAGGTCTTCTTTTGAACAACTTTTCTTTTCCAATAAATCAAATAGCATTTTTTCCTCAAATAGAATTTTTCTAAATATAAAAAGATATATATATATTTTTCTTCTCAAATAAAATGACTTTTACATTGAATTCAATTTGCTTTACTCAATTTTCAAATAATACACGAAATAACTTTAATACTTCTATTGAATAAAAGCATTAAAAAAAATATGCCATCGTAAAAAAAATTCATCGAAAAACAATAACAATATAATAAAATGAACAAATAAAATCATATCTAGCTTCAAACAAAGATTGAAACCATAAATTTGAAAACATCGATCAACACCAAATTTATTTCAATAAAAGAGCTCATACTTTTATTTTTCAAACAAATAAAATCCATATTTCCCGTAAAACCCTCATATTTTATGTTTACCGATAATTCCCTAATTTTAATAAAACTTTTTATGCATTGGCGTCAATACAAGAACTGGTAATACACCTGCATGAATATGAACGATTTTTGTACATGTGGTTCAACCCAAGAATAAAATTAAAGCCAGCGTTAAACTACTTTTTTCCTAAAAGTTTTGCACTTACCATGTAGAACAATTGTTGCCTCCAATAACCAATTTTTTTAAATAGTTGTCCCAGTTTTCTTTCCCATGTTTCATAGACATTCGTATATATTCATTTTCGATCTACCGATACAATAAAACTCCCATACTTAAACACCACCCATTTTGACTCACGAAAAACTCACTCAGTCCCGAAATTTCACATAAATATCCCTCGACGCTTCAAAAGTTTAGTCAAACAAAACATTATTCCCCACCGTCGTATAAAAAAAAACAAATCTGTTACCAAACATTTTCCACCGAACCACTACGCCCGTGCCTAGCACGCCTGTTAGAGTCAAGCCCGCAGACCGAATTCATTTATTTCATCAAGTTAGCGTCAAGGCCAAGCCCTATTTTAAAATCCCTGATTGGTATTTCTTTTAAGTGGTACTTTTGCATATTCAAATCCTATTCGCTACTAATTATTGCGTATTTTTTCTAGATGAAGTGTTTTCCCGAATAATTCTTGTTATTTTAGCACAACGGCAATTAGACCATAACACTTAACTGTGTGAGGAAATCCTAACACAACGTCCGTAGTTAAATGAACAATTAAACTCTAAACCGATAATAGATTATTTTTCAATCTCCCATCGAAGATTGATGGTTGACTTCCAGTAACCACCATATACAGAAATATTTCACTTGCAATAAATTCAACAACGTTTATGAATATTATTTCAATGAAAGAAAATAAAATTTCTAAATGACTAAGATATGAGCTCTTCCATCATTTCTTACATTAATAAAATTTCAATTTCATAATTTACCAGAAAAATAGATACTTTCATTAAGGCCAAAAATTAAAAAAAAAAAACAATAATAACATAACACCTTACAGGGTGTTACAATGCCTCTTTCCATCGTCTTTCCAATACTATATTATTATCTCCCAATCACTTGGAAGCAATTTTTGTTGTTGAAATAATGCTATCTGCAGATGCTTATTATGGATTAATATTAAGATGAAAAGGGAAACATTCTCTATTAAACAGAAATATTTTTCTGTGTATTGAAAAATCCACGATGAAATAACTAATAAAAACCTTTTTAAAGACAAGTTTTTATTTAAGTCATCGCTGACAATGATTTAATTATTTTTTGTTGAATAATTTGTTTTCCAAAACCTTGTCGTGGGAAGTGTTTATAAAAGTAGGTACCAATTAAGTTCATTGGACAATGATTGGTTGGTAAGTAAGAACTTGTCGAAGTATTTAATTTCTACAAAGTATTCATAAAAGTAGGTAGGACCTACCAATTAATTTCATTGGGCAATGATTGGTTGGTAAGTAACAACTTGTCGAAGTATTAATTTTATTACAATTCGCGCGACAAGGCTTTTAAAACCAAATAATTCAACAAAAAATAATTAAATCATTGTCAGCGATGATTTAAACTTATTTTATACGTTTTAGTACACGGCTTAAATAAAAGTTTGTCTTTAAAAAGGCTTTTTATTAGTTATTTTATTCTTTGCTTTTTAGTTAGTTCGCTTTAAACCGTTCATTTCTAATAGAGCATCGTTATTACAAGGTCTCTTCCCTGTAAGTTTTGAGCTGAAAAAAGTTATGATCTCCGAATCCAAAAACTCCCACACACACATTTTGAATAGACTCTGACCATAATCACAAAACACGTCCGCCATCCTGAAGTCGCATCTTGAATTTGTAGATTTTGACAAAAAATTCATAATCTCCGAACCTGAAAACCCAAACATTCCAATGTTGACTAAAATTTAAAAAACCCCATCTTGAATATTTTGACAAAATATTCAAAATCTCGTATGGGGTCGGCTTTAGAATAGCCCCATGGTAAATCCTGCCTGTCGTAAGAGGCGACTAAAAGGATAACCGTAGGTGGAAGATGGTCTCATCGCCCGGTGAAATACCACCATATCGACTTTGTGTGCTGTGAAATGGACCATTCCATGTTTAAGTGTTCGGTCGATACTTTCCGGTCTCCCTCTTTCCTTTTCCCCAATTCCTTCTTTATTTTCAGGTAATAGTAATAATGATGAACAATAGTAATAATGATGAAGTCTCCTAGAGTAAAACACTCCGGAAGTAAAATACCTCTCCATTCGGATTTCCGGGCGAGAGGTACTCGAGGGGACTCAACATTAAAAATTAATTTTTGCAACATCCGCGGACTCAACAAGAACATCAATGACGTCCACCATCACCTACAGACGGAAAAACCGGATATTCTGGCTCTAACAGAAACTCGTCCACCAACAAGGTCCATATGCTTTGTCCTGGTTACGAACTCCATTCTCGATTCAGGTTCAAAGGTGGAGTTTGCCTTTACGCCAAGGCTAACCTTTCATGCCAGCGTGAAGAGAGTTTGGAACCGAAAGACTTTGATGTGATGTGGTTCAAGCTATCTGATACCAAACTGACTAAGTTCCTCTGCTGCCTTTATCTATCACCTAATGAACCTTCATATAACGACCTCTTTGAGTTTTTATCACTCAAACTGGACTACATTCAGGAGAACCATCCAACAGCTGAAACCATAATCATGGGAGATTTTAATGTACATAACGCTGCCTGGCTCAAATTCTCTAACAAAACAGATGATGCAGGTCGTCAAGCCGAGGCCTTCGCCATCACTCATGGTCTAGAACAACTGGTCGAGCTACCAACCCGCATCCCTGATGTCAACAACCAGTCTGCCAATACACTAGATCTTTTCCTCACCACCAATCCTGACCCGTATAGAATAGAAGTTTGTGCCCCACTTGGAAACTCTGACCACACCCTCATCTCCACAACATGCTCTTTCCATTTACCATCGAGCTGCACAATACCACCCCGTCTCATGTGGCATTACAATTCGGCCGACTGGGAAGGTCTTCGTATGTTTTTCTCAGCGTTTCCATGGAAGAGAGTTTGTTTCTCTTCAGTAGATCCAATACGATGTGCTGAGACAATTTCTGAAATCATCATGTTGGGGATGCAAACTTACATACCGAATACCGAAAGAAGAACATCATCCGATAAGACCTGGTTTAACAGAAACTGCTCTAGAGCTGTGGCTTCCAAACAGGCAGCATACCATCGATGGCTAAAAATCCGGGCCCTGAGACCAGGCAGCATATGTCGAGGCTAGAGGCATATGTAAAGAGACAATAGAATGCTCAAAAGATGCCCACAAAGCCAAAATAAGATCAAAACTTGCTGAATGTCCTAACGGATCCCGTTCATTTTGGTCTTTCGCCAAAGCTGTGGGAAGAAATTTCACTTCCAGCTCATTTCCTCCCCTAACCAAAGAAGATGGAACACTAGCAACGACTGCCCAGATAAAAGCCAATATCTTTGCGCACCTATTTGCTGGAAATTCCACTCTAGATTCATCGGGAAAACAACCCCCGAACATTACACCTATTGACAGTCACATGCCCGAGATCACCTTTCGCCAACGTACTATCAGAAAGATTTTGCTGGGTCTCAACACCAACAAAGCCTGTGGATCTGACGGAATCCCGCCGATTGTTCTCAAAAAATGTGCCCCGAACTAACACCTGTTCTTTGCAAGTTGTTCAACCACTCTTACAATTTGGGGTATTTCCGTCCAATTGGAAAATTGCAAGAGTACAGCCAGCCCCTAAAAAGGCAAAAGGCCCTACCTAGCAACTACAGACCTATCGCACTGCTATCTATTATTTCAAAGGTCATGGAAAAAGCCATCAACATCGAGCTCATGAAATATCTGGAAGACTCAGGAATTGTCAACGATAGGCAATATGGCTTCCGCCATCAGAGATCAACTGGTGACCTGCTCGCTTACGTCTCACATATATGGCAGCTATCTATTGAAAAGCATGGAGAAACTTTAGCTGTGGCATTAGATATCTCCAAGGCATTCGATCGAGTTTGGCACCAGGGACTCCTCGCCAAGCTTCCGTCTTATGGCTTGCCCCCTCAGCTGTGTTCTCTGCTTGCTAGTTTTCTCTCAAACAGGTCTCTCCATGTAGTGGTCGATGGAGTTTCATCTGACACTCTACTCATAAATGCTGGTGTTCCGCAAGGATCCATTCTCGCACCAACACTATTTCTACTTCACATCAACGACCTGTTGAAAGCAACTTCATGTCCAGTACACAGCTTTGCCGATGATAGTACCCTCCATACCGCTTTCTCTTCTAGGGCCCCTATATCAGCCCGTGAAACCAGAAATGAACGAGGAAGAAATGTTAATAATATAAATATGGACTTGGCAACAATTCTCGAATGGGGATCTAATAACTTGGTAGAATTCAATGCAAACAAAACACAAGCATGTCTTTTCTCTAGAAAAGCCGATCTCACTGTGCCTAACATAACTTTGTCAGGAGTAACCATACCACTGAAGCCATCCATATCGATGCTTGGTATTACTATCAGCAATAACCTTTCCTGGGAAAATCACGTGAGGTCCATTGCCAAAGTGCATCCCAAAACTTGGTTTTCTGTTTCGTGCCAAGAGCTATTTCACCCCCAGTCAGCTGCTTATGATCTATAAGGCACAGATCCGACCTGTCCTGGAATACTGTTCCCATATTTGGAGTGCGGCACCTAAACATATCCTGAAGCTATTGGATTCTGTCCAAAAAAGGGCAATTCGTCTCGTCGGTGATGCCTCGCTTACAAACTCGCTCACTTGTCTGGAACACCGTAGAAAAGTTGGCGATTTGTCTCTATTTTATAGATATTTTCATGGGCGATGCTCTTCTGAAATATCAACAATCGTTCCTGCTTTGGCAGTCTCTTCGAGATTAACCCGTCAAGTTCAGTCATCACACCCCTTCGTGGTCACTTTGGAAACCTGCAGAACATCACTTTCCAAAGACTCGTTCATCCAACGAACAGCGAGGCTTTGGAACTCATTGCCTAGGGAGGTGTTCCCCGAGGCATACAACCTTCAGAAATTTAAGAAGAACACCAACTCCTACCTTCTTTCCCTAGGTTCCCACGATGTTCTCTGAACATTACAGGATATCCCTTTTCGTGGGAACCAGAACATAAAAAAAAAAAAAAAAATTTTGAATCGAATCGGACCATAATCACAAAACTCCTCCATCTTGGGGCCGCCATCTTAAATTTATGAATTTTGACAAAAATTTCATAATTTCCGACCCCAACAACCCTCACATACTAATTTTGAATCGAATCGGACCATAATCACATGACTCGTCCACCATCTTGTAGCCGCCATCTTGAATCCATGAATTTCGACAGAAAATTCATAATCTCAGACCCCGAAAACCCCCACATACCAATTTTGAATCTAATCGGACCATAATTACAAATCTGGTCCGCCAACTTGGAGCCGCCATTTTGTTTTTTTCTCTAACAAAAATTCCAAAACGCATTGTCACCGGAATTATGAACACCTGCCAAATTTCAAATTAATCGACTAGAAGTCGGTCAAAATTAACTTCCAAGATTTGACCCAAACTAACGAACGAACTAACTAACAAATGAAACTAAAAATAAAAGCTTGTAATGTAATAAATAAATAAAAAATTAATAATTAAAAAAACTGTTTAAAGACAAGCTTTTATCAAATGCACTAAACAGTAATAAATAATTGTTTTGGATGTGTGACGTAGGTTATTCCGTGAGTTATAGATTCAAAAGCTTGTCACACAAAGTTTTCAATTCGAATACAAAAGCGACACGCTTTTGAATCTATAACTCACGGAACCTACGTCACACATCCAAAACAATTATTTCATTACTTTTTGGTGAATTTGAATGTAAGCTTGTCTTTAAAAAGTGTTGTTATTGATTATTTTATTTTGTGCTTTTTAGTGCTTAAGTACGCCTCAATCTATGAATTTTCGTTAAAACATCGTTGTTATGAGTAAGTTCTGAGCTATCTAGTCCTTCAATGAGAAGAGCATCTAAAGATTAACTCCTCCGTCATCTTGGAGTTGCCATCTTCAATTTATGAATTTTAACTAAAAATCAATAATCTTCGACTAGAAAAATCGAATTAAACGGATTTCTTCACATAAAGGATTCAATATAAAATTGAACCAGAAAATGGTAGATCTCAGGTGAAAAACAACTACTTTCCTGGCAAATACCACGCAGAACATTGAATGATATTCACCTGAAAATCCATGCATACTTCCATAAAATATCAATGGACATTGAATGCAAATGTTTCTTTCTGATAAGCTCGATTATGTTTAATTTATGTCGTGTTCACCTAACAATCCGCATACCGGTTTCAGGCTTCTTGGCCCTCATCAGTACGGAGTAGTCAACCAGCCAAAAGTCCAACGAACTCTGGCTGAAGTGAGACACAACGTAAACAAACCATCATCGATCTTGTAACACCTATAGGTACGCCGGAAAAGAATAGAAAAATGGAATTAAACGGTTTTTTAAAGGATTAAAAAAGTGGAATGAATAGAAAAATCGAATTAAACGGTTTTCTTCACATAAAGGATTCAATATAAAATTGAACCAGAAAATGGTAGATCTCAGGTGAAAAACAACTACTTTCCTGGCAAATACCACGCAGAACATTGAATGATATTCACCTGAAAATCCATGCATACTTCCATAAAATATCAATGGACATTGAATGCAAATGTTTCTTTCTGATAAGCTCGATTATGTTTAATTTATGTCGTGTTCACCTAACAATCCGCATACCGGTTTCAGGCTTCTTGGCCCTCATCAGGTACGGAGTAGTCAACCAGCCAAAGTCCAACGAACTCTGGCTGAAGTGAGACACAACGTAAACAAACCATCATCGATCTTGTAACACCTATAGGTACGCCGGAAAGATAAACTTTAACTGGCGGTACCTAGTGACAGAAAGAAACACTCGAAAATCTCCCACCTCGATAGGTTTCTAAATAAAGATTCCTTCTCAGTAGGGAAATTGGCAAGCCCGTCTAGCATATAGTGAAAGATAAGTGCCATGTGAAGTGGAATGAATAGAAAAATCGAATTAAACGGTTTTCTTCACATAAAGGATTCAATATAAAATTGAACCAGAAATGGTAGATCTCAGGTGAAAAACAACTACTTTCCTGGCAAATACCACGCAGAACATTGAATGATATTCACCTGAAAATCCATGCATACTTCCATAAAATATCAATGGACATTGAATGCAAATGTTTCTTTCTGATAAGCTCGATTATGTTTAATTTATGTCGTGTTCACCTAACAATCCGCATACCGGTTTCAGGCTTCTTGGCCCTCATCAGTACGGAGTAGTCAACCAGCCAAAGTCCAACGAACTCTGGCTGAAGTGAGACACAACGTAAACAAACCATCATCGATCTTGTAACACCTATAGGTACGCCGGAAAAGATAAACTTTAACTGGCGGTACCTAGTGACAGAAAGAAACCTCCGAAAATCTCCCACCTCGATAGGTTTCTAAATTAAACATTCCTTCTCAGTGAGAATTGGCAAGCCCGTCTAGCATATAGAGAAAGATAAGTGCCATGTGAAGTGGAATGAATAGAAAAATCGAATTAAACGGTTTTCTTCACATAAAGGATTCAATATAAAATTGATTTGAAAATTTGATTTTCACCTGAGATCTACCATTTTCTGGTTCAATTTTATTTGAATCGCTTTGAAGAAAACCGTTAATTCGATTCCTATTCATTCCACTATGGCTTATCTTTCACTATGCAACGAGCTTTACCCTGAAAGAATCTTTGAAACTATCGAGGTGAATTTCGGAGTGTTCTTCGTCTAGTACCGCCGTTAAAGTTTCCGGCACCTAGGTGTTACAGATCGATGATGGTTTGTTCTTGCACTTCAGCCAGAGTCGTGAACTTTGAACTGTTTTCCAGCTCGAGCTAGGGACAGAAACGAAATCGAATCGGCTTATCGAAAGAACATTTGCATTCAATGTCGATATTTATGGTATCTGATTTTCAGGTGAATATCATTCAATTTCTGCGGTATTGAATGTGTTTTCACCGAATCTACCATTTTCTGGTTCGTCTATTGAATCGCTTATTGGAAAACCGTTTATCATTTTCTATTCCCTTCATGGCACTTATCTTTCACTATGCAACGCACACGAGATCTTTTTAGAAACCTATCGAGGTAATTTCGGGTGTTCTTTCTTGCTGGTACCGCCGGTTAAAGTTTCTTTCGGCGTACTAGGTGTTACAGATCGATGATGTTTGTTCGTTGTGTCCACTTCAGCCGATTCGTTGACTTGACGTTGATATCCGCTGATGAGGCAAAGCTGAACCATGTTACGTGACAACGACATAAATAAACTCGCTATCGAAAATTGCATTCAATCGATATTTATGGTATGCTGTTTTCGGGTAATATCATTCAATGTTCTGCGTGTTTCCGGAAATGTTTTCACCGAGCTAATTTCTGGTTCAATATTGATCCTTTATGTGAAGAAACCGTTTAGTCGATTTCTATTCATTCCACTATGCATTATCTTTTGCTAACGACTTACTCTACTGAAGCTTTTGAAACCTATCGAGGTGAATTTTCGGAGTGTTCTTTCTGTCGCTAGTACCGCCGGTTATTGTCTTCCGCCAGGTGTTACAGATCGATGATGGTTTGTTTACGTGTTCTTCGCCAATCTAACGTGATGTTCCTGCTGATGACAAAAGCTGAAACCTATGCTGGTGAAACCTATAAATAATCAGCTTATCGAAAACTTGCATTCAATCATTGATATTATGGTACATGGATTTCAGGTGAATATCATTCAATGATTCTGCTCATTTACAATGTGAGAATTACCACTGGTTCAATTTTATTGAACCCTTTGTAAGAAACTTAATTCGATTATTCTCCACTTCACATGGCACTTATCTTTCAATCTTCGACTACATTCATAATCTCCGACCCCAAAAACCCCGACATACCAATTTTGAATAGAATCGGACCATAACACAGATATCATCGGCCATCTTGGAGCCACCATTTGGATTCTATGAATTTCGAAGAAAAATTCATAATCTTCGACCCTGAAAACCCCCACATACCAATTTTGAATCGAATCGGACCATAAACCTAAATCTCGTCCGCCATCTTGAAGCGGGATTTTGTTTTTTTCTCTAACAAAAATTCCATGAGCCGCCATTTCAATTTCATAAATTTTGACCCGGAAAACCCCCACATACCAATTTTGAATCGAATCGGACCATAATCACAAAACTTGTCCGCCATCTTGGAGCCGCCATCCTAAATTTTCGAATTTTAACAAAAAATTCACAATCTCCATTCCTGAAAACCCCCACATTCCAATTTTGAATAGAATCGAACCATAATCACAAAACTCGTCCGTCATCTTGGAGCCGCCATTCTGTTTTTTTTCTCTAACAAATATTCAATAATGCATTCTCACCGGAATTATTATTACCTGCTAAATTTCAGTTCAATCGGATGTCGGCAAGTGCTCCAAAAATGGATTACAAAATTTGAACCGGAAAAAATGACAGAAAGGATGACATACGAACGAAGCAAGTTAAATAAAAGCTTGTAAAATTGAAGTAAAAACAACTTTCAGAATTACCGACCCATCTCTGTAATAAGTAATTTTGCAAAAATTTTTGAACACACGTTAAAAAATCGATTAGTTCAATTTTTCGAATTTCATCATGTGATAACAAAAAAGCAATTTGGTTTTATTAGTAACTCGAACACAGAAAAAGCTGTCATTCATTTTACGAAAACCATCACTGACTCCTTGGAAAATTCCGATAAGTGCTTGGCAGTTTTCTTGGCTTGGCTAAGGCCTTCGATACGGTGTCACATGACGACCTAATAGACAAACTATAGGTACGGTATTCGTGGGCCAACATTAAACATTTTGCAAAATTATCTATCTCACAGAAAACAAAGTGTCAAAATCGACAGTGAACTCAGTTCTTCAAAAGAAATCACAGTTGGTGTCCCACAAGGCACAGTTTTGGGGCCGATATTATTTTTAGTGTATATAAACAGTATCGGCTGTATAAAATCTATTGATAACCTTATCTCATATGCAGACGACACGACGATGATTTTTTCTGGCAAAACATGGCAACAAGTATATCAAAAAACATCAAATGGCTTGAAGGATATCCAGATATGGCTTAACTATAATCTCCTCAGTTTGAATCTGAATAAAACCAAATTTGTTTACTTCACACTTCTTAAAAACGATCAACCAATCGAAAACATCCTAAAAATACATACCTCTGAATGTCCACAAAAAAACAATGTGATTGCCTTTCGATAAAAATAGAATCAAAAATAAAATATCTTGGTGTAGTTCTCTATCAGCATATGAGATGGAATGAACATGCCCTATATGTTACAAAGCGACTCAGCAAATGTATAATTTAAGAGAAATCCTAAACATGAAAAATCTGATGATTGTATACAGATCTTTGGCGGAATCAGTTATTAGGTACTGTATCTCCGTATGGGGTGGTATATTTGACTGCAACCTGCACAGTCTCCAAGCCATGCAAAATACAATAATAAAAATTATTCTTCGAAAAAAAAAGCTTTACTCAACAGAACAGCTCTATAAAGAAACTAAATTGTATAACATAAGATGTATATACATCTACCATTGTCTTATTTGGATGTATACTAATAAATATCTTTACCATAGCGATAATATAAAAAATACTAGATCTACCGAAAATCTGAACGTAATAATACCCATTTTCAAAAAAACTCATACACAACGAACAATTTTCTATTTCGGTCCTAAATTTTACAATACACTCGATCGCAGTTTAAAAGAAAACCGCTCATTTAACAAATATAAAACTGAAATAAAACAATTCATCAATCTTAACCATCTAACACTACTGAAGTTACTATAAAAAAAAAAAACTTACGTATATGTATGTATGTATGTATGTGTTTGTATGTGTGTATATGTGTGTATATATGTGTATATATATATATGTATATATATGTTTATATATGTGTCTACACGTGTGTGTAAGTATGAGGATATATGAACGAACCTTAACATTTAATATACATTTTTATATAAAGATATGGATCCTTACCACATCAACCATTCTCAAGAAAGGAAAAAGAGAATAAACTTATAAATAGAATTAGTATCGATTTCAGCAGGAATTCCAATTATTCATATTTTCATTGTAAATAATATATTAATATGTATACCATTCATTTTATCTACCTAATATATATCCTGAATTATTCCAAGGAGCTGCACAAAACAAGCATCTTGAGTGCTTAGGTGAACCCTTGGAGTTATAAAGGATAACCGTCATAAATTGTATGTATACAAATGTCTTGTTATTATGGTTTACGAATAAATTGAAAATTGAATTGAATATCTAACGGAAAACAACTACTGCCCCGGCTAAAACCACGCTGGACATTGAATTACATCTGATAGATATATTGGGCACAAAATGCCCATAACATTTTGATACTAAAATTCTGGGTGGGTCACCAACTTGACGCACCTGTTTTTAGGCCAATCAATAGAGATTTTCCGCTCTATTGATTCTGTGATAAAAATACTACCAGGAAACCGACTGCGTCATCACACGAAATACGGTTCGTAGTTATATCCTGTTATGTTTCCTACTCCCAACTGTCATTGCTTTATTCGTTAAAAACATTGAAAAACTTTTTTTAATTTTTGATCGTTTTTGACTTGTACCTTGAAAACTAATGAAGCAATCTCGATACTCTCAATAGACGAATTGTAGAGAATTAAAATGCAAAGAAAATTAGCCCTAACGCGACTCGATCGGATTATTAGTAACGGAGAAAAACCGGTAAAAAACAGCTTTTTTATAAAATCTAACTCCGCGTCTTTCAAAGTTGTGGTGCAAGCTTTTCATGACATAGTATGATTAATATGTATTTATGTGTGAAAAAGGCCCATTATTAGTTTTGGCATAATTGCAATCTGAATTTTTTATTGTACTTTATTGCAGCAGACCTGGATGCGTCATAGGTGGTCCGATTCCAATTTTTCAAAAAGATTTCGAGAGTAGAAGTATAGTACTACAAAACGTATATTCTCATTTTGCGTTAAAATGCTGCAAAATAGGTGAAAAATACTTGCAAACATGTCCAATAATGGGCGAGTGCGTGAAGGCGGCTGAGTAGTGGGGGTAAAGCAGCAGACGCGGGGAAGCGTATGTGTATTAATACAAGCGCGCTGCGCCCGTTATAAATCTGCTGCTCTACCCAAGTATTTCTCACCTATTTCGCAGCATTTTAACACAAAATGAGAATAGTCATTTTGTTGTACTATACTTCAACTCTCAAAATCTTTTAGAACTATTGAAATCGATCGGACCACCTATGTCATCCAGGTCTATGTTAGTTTTTTTTTTTAATTAATACAAATATTTTTTTATTTTTTCCTTTTTTCTTGTTTTTTTTTATATTTTGAATATAGAATATTATTTTTTATATTTTCAGATTTCTTTTGATATTGTGTAGATACAACTTTTTATATATTTTCACATTGTTGGGCGTACAATTGCATATTTGTTTAGGTCTTGGGTAAGTACATTGACTTCATTACTTATTTGTTCACATCCTAATAGTTTGTGTTCCATATCCCCAATTTTCCCACAATGGCGAATCTATCATATTAATTTTGAACAGATGAGATGGAATCAAAGCATGGTTAAGCCTAAATCTACAGATAATAATAATAAATAATATTTTGAAGAAAAACAAAAAAAAATCTATTGACAGTGTTTTACAATTCAGTACCTACATTTGCAATGGAGGACCCAGAAATTAACTAAATCTGAGAAATGAAGAATCCAGAAACTATCTAAATATTAAATAAAGGAACTTACTAATTTTAGTATTGACGGATAATTAAGGTTTTAGTGTGCCCACGATTATTTTGTTCATGACCCTAACAACACAGGATGTCCTATAGGTATGTCCTGTTTATGTACCGCGCTACAAGGACATCATTGGGACATTCTGGGGATATCCCGCAGAGGTTGTCCAAAGGACATCCCATCTGGTATATCCATAGGTTGTCCCATTAATGTCCCTGGTATTTCTGATATCCATTCTCATATATAAGAATCGTCAAAACTCATCAAAATGTTCATTGAAAATTCAAAGTTGATATTTTGTTTGAAAATGTTTGTTTTTCTTCTGAAAAATAATACCCTGTCTCTGGCTCGTCAGCTTTCAACCAACCAAGTACACAGTGAAAAGTGGCAACGCTGCCCATCGAATGTTTCGCCATCATGTTGCAAATTACGTAAATGGTTCGACCAAGTTCTATTGTCTCCTCACAGCAGCATCTTATGGGTAGCAGACATATCTGTCATTACTCTGAATATTAAACTGTTTAAATTTGATTTTAGGCATTGTGAGAGGTTTTTCATTATTTGGAAGATGTGAGAATAGTACCCATATTTCTATTCTAATATTATATGATACGAATACCAACATTATTTGATTGATATTCAAATAAGAGCGTTTGGATTATATTTTTGCCAAATTACAAAAAACCATAAGTTAAAAAATCTGAATGTTTTCTTAAATTATTTGACGTTTATCTAAGAATTTAAGAGAAATATGTCGTATAGTTTTTAAAAAATCAAGGAAAAACATCACAATTAGCAGTTTTATTTTTTTGAATTTTGTTGACAAAAGTCGTCAATTTTTTTTTATAATTTTTAATTTGTCGTTTCATTTTTGAGGGGGTGTACATAAAAACCTCAATGGTGGTGCACTACGGACTTCTAAATATGAAATCTATGTAAAAATAAATAATAGTTTGAAAAACCTAAAAAACACGCTTTTTATGAAAAACCGAACTAAAAAATAAATAAATAATAGTTTAAAAAAACTAAAAAACCTGCTTTTATGGAAAACCAAACTGAAAAAATGGAAAATAAATTTTAATAAATTTGAATTAAGAATAGTGTAAAAAAATTTAATAAATATAAATTAATAATAATGTAAATAAGAAAAATATTTATTTTATTATAAAAAAAGCGTGGGGTGCTTTTACAGATTCAGATTACGCACCCCACGCTTTTTTTTAAATAAAATATTTTTTTTCTTATTTACATTATTAATTTATATTTATAATTTTTTTTTTTAAATTTGGTTTCTATAAAAGCGTGTTTTTTTGTTTTTTTAAACTATTATTTATTTAGTTTTTAGTTCGATTTTTTATAAAAAGCGTGTTTTTTAGTTTTTTAAACTATTAATTATTTTCTACTTTTTAGTTTGGTTTATTTATAAAAGCGTGTTTTTTATTAAACTATTAATTTTCTAATCTACTATTAATTCCGTAATTTCTATTAGTAACTGTAATTATTTTCCAAATCATTAATGTGTACAGCTGTATTAATAGTCAAATCTCGATTTTAGAAGTCATTCAAAGATTTTAACGTTGTCAATTTATACAGTGAGCCGCCATCTTGGAGTTTCCAATTTCCAAAAACCCCCACATACCAATTTTGAATAGAATCGGACCATAATCACAAAACTCGTCCACCATTTTGGAGCCATCTAGAATTTTCCAATTTTTACAAAAGAATCATAATCTCCGATCACAAAAACCCTCAGATACCAATTTTGAAGCGAATCGGACCATAATCACAAAACTCGTCCACCATTTTGGAGATCTTGAATTTTTTTATTTTGACAAAAGAATCATAATCTCCGACCACGAAAACCCTCAGATACCAATTTTGAAGCGAATCGGACCATAATCACAAAACTCGTTCGCCATATATTGGAGTCGCCATTTTGTTTTTTCTTCACAAAAATTTCTTAATGCATTGTCACCGGAATTATGTACACCTGCCAAATTTCAAATCATTCGGACGTCTGGAAGTGGGTAAAAATCAAGTCCAAAGGAGTCTGTTACAAACAAACAAACATACAAGTGAAGCTAATATAAAGCTTGTAATAACAATATCGGGCAATATTTTTAACAAGTCATAATTCCTGTAACAGGAACCAATTTTCCTTTTGGCTTCATTACTTGATTCCCCAAACTCCTGGAAGGATGGAATAAATGAAAATCTCATTAAAGCAGATATAAACAATTTTAATCTCCAAAGCAAATACAAAGCTATATAAAAGTATGCAACAGTCTAAATAATATCCTCTTTCCTTCTTCCCATACATTTAAAATCTTTCGATAAAACAACTTAAAAATATACTTGAGACATAGATGATGATGAATCTAGCTGACTAATTCATTAGTATTTAATAGATATTTCGATATTTTAATAGATAATATGTTTCAGATCTTCTTACAAGACAATTAGTACTTTGAGTACATTCATTAATCGTGGAAGATACACAAAACATGCTTAGTACGGCTTACTCACGTTTTAAACCAACGTGAAAAACAATTTCATGTTGCTGAAAAATTGGTGATTTTCAGTCTATTTTACTTTTAGCACTGACACTAAGCGACTGCCTCAAAACAAACTTTCTATCACATTTTTCCAATATTTCAAATCTCAAATACATCATTGGAAAAGTCACAGATAAAGATATTATTCTGAAATCGATCAAAACATATCCCTCAGCCAAAACCCTGCAAATGCAAATTTTAATTGCGTGCTCACTTTGCTATTGCATCAGATAGACAACACAGTAACGTATGTATATATATATATTTTAAAATTACTCATAAAACGTGTTCACAAAACTTTCAAATTTCCGAAATATGTTACAAAATTAAGATATATATTTAAAAACTAGGCAATCATTTCAGTTGTCCTCGATAACAAATCAGTTGAAATGAAATAAAACTAAATCGGATCACAAATCTATACTTTAATACATATTATTCATAAATATATATCGACATCTTTTGTAATACATCCAAAATAAAAAATGTATGCATTGCACTGATATAAAATTATGTATTACAAAAAACGAGCAACAAAAAGAATAAAATACAGTGATTAAAATAACAGCTTATATACAATGATTGTATTTTTGTAATACAATCGAGAGTAACTTCAAGGATGGAATAAAGAAATATAATAAATTATTTCGTGACAACACACTTTGGGAGAAATTATCTCTTTTTTCAGTTGGAAATCTACTGCTCCTTCTTTTCTTCTACTTTCTTTCCCATTGGAATTGCTGCTTTTATTCTGGAAATAGGATTCAAACATCAATTACAAACTTCTATTACATACATATTTTAGGCCTTCATTTGAGAAAATCAAAGAACCAAATAAAAAAATACCTATACTTTGTTGCCTAATGTGAGAGAGTCTTCCCGGTATTTCATAGGCGTATGGTATGAGGTTAAATCTAAAGTAGATATAGGACATCATGATTGAAACATATCTAGAATTTTCAGGAGTACCCAAAAATGCAATAATATACTGGGTGTCCCATTGGAAAAAACAAAAGTTTATATCATAACTTTTTAATGCAACGTTCAATTGTTTTTCTATTTACATTTCCTGCCGGTTCAGAAAAAATGCTACAACTTTCCTAATTTAACCATTTTTCTAGCTCTTCAAATGAGGAGGATATCTATTGGTCCAAATATAACCAATAACCCTGTAAAGTTGGTACCAGCTTAGTGACTGTTAATATGATTAGCCCCAAACAATGGACAACGCTCAAGTGTTCTAAAAGAATTATCTGTAATTTCCTGTTCCTGATTATCTTTTCCTTACTTCAAAAGTTTTTTTCAACAAATAATATCACGTAGATATAAATCCGTTCCTGTGATAAGAGATAACAATATGGTCGGATTTGTTCCACAAATGGAGGGTTTTTCTAAGAAAACGATTATAAGCTTAGGTAAAGGCCCAGGTTGTTTCACCACCAAAACTCAACAATCCGAGTTATAAAAATAGTTTGAATATGACTGGAGTAGGTCTGTCAACAATATACCGACTTGTGCACAAGGATAAATGCGGCCCCATCAGGTCTGTAATAAATGAGGATGTAACTGTAATAAATGAGGATGAAAAGACTACCATCAGAAGAATCATACACTCGTTTTACTTAAAAACCTACCTTGAACAAAATAATGTCTGAAATGAAAAAGGAATATTTTATTCTAGGAAAGTAGGAAGAAAGTGTGGAAAAAATTCAAAACAGAAAATCATTTTTAATAGAGAAAGACGAAATAATCTGCTGGCGTCGACGATATTTGAGGGCAGTTGGACAGTTTCGAAGGAAAAACAGGATTATCTATTATATGGACGAAACTTGGTTAAATAAAGGATATACCGTTGGTAAAATATGACAGGATAAAAATATAAAATGCATGAGGCAAGCTTTCATGGAAGGATGGTCCACTGGAGTAATGTTTTTGAAAAAATTACATCATTCATTGGCTTGCTTTAAATAAGAAATCATTTCACAAAGATATGCAGAAAGAGGAGCTACTGGAGATTGTAAAGTTGAATAAACCTCTTTGAAGGAAATTTGTTGTCGACGAAATGGCTTCGAAACGAAATATGAAGGTACTTCGCATTCCGCTATATCACTGTGAATTAAAGCCCATAGAATAGTGTGGGCGCAAGTAAAAGGGTTTGTAGCAAGGCATAACACTACTTTTGAAATAAGAGACGTTGAAAACCTCTTGCAAGAGGGAATAAAGACAGTGGATTGCGAAAACTGGAGTAAGTGCGTCGAACATGTGATTGGATTAGAAGAAAGAATGTGGGAAGCTGATAACATGCTAGAAAACACTGTAGAGTTATTATTTCTCTGGACCCCAATGACGATAGTTCATTGGACTACTCGGAATATGATGGCTAAAATTTAAAAATTAAGTTGTATTGTAAATAGTAGATTTTTTTTATAAATATTAATATTTATTCCAATTTATCTATTTTTATATTATTATTTTTTATCTACTTAATATTAGAATCATTAATATGTCAATTATATGCCTATCTTTATAATTTAAATCATGTATAATTATTATTGTACTTATTATTCTAATAAACTACCTGTAGTTAAGCCGCTGTCACATAAATTTCATTCTGAAAACTCCCTTTTCTATTATTATGCTAATTAAGGTGACCCTGGGGGTGTGTACCTCTTAAATAACTGAAATACGGTATTTTTAAAAACACTCATTGCAAGTTTACAATACAACATTTAAGTTGTCCACCCTGTTTAATGGGTTCTGTCATTGCAAATTTACATTTTATCACTCTCTCACATTAGGAACAGAGTATAGCTGTCAGCTCTTCTATTTCTTCAACATTTACAATATAAATGCAAGTTTGACACGTGATTCACTCATGTACTCATTTATTTGATATCGAAAAAGGGGATGTTTTGTTTCTAGGGATTTTTCATTAGCAGGATTCCATCAATAAGAAGTGAGAATATAGAGATAAAATTCAAAATTACAAATGGGATAGAGACAGAACCATGTATTTGAAACGAAAACTGTGCATTGCACAAATAATCTTGAGTCTTGAATAATCATAAGTTATTTCCCAAGAAACATACAAGTTTATCGAAGGCAAAAATCAGGATCAGAAAAGCATGAGAGAATAATAGAGAATATAAAATTAGAAAAATTAGTACAAGTCAATGAAATAGGTGTTTTTCAAATGAATGTTCAATTGTAATTTGCCATTTTTTTAATGGTTAAATTTTCGTCTCTAGAAAACTTTGCTTATGGGGTAGCAGTAGAGGGTAGCTATATCGCTCTCTCATTGTGAACCTATAGCATTTACGAACATTTTGATTTGTCTCTTCAAATTAAAATCAGCTAAAAAGTTTACAATAAGGACTGGTCCCAAAAAGTTTAAAAAAACTAAAAAAACACGCTTATATAGCAATGTGGATTAAAAAGTTAAAAATAATAAGAATAAAGTCAATGGCCAAAAAATTTCCTCTCCTGTAATAAAAGCGAGGGGTGGTTGATATCAGTGATCTTGAGTTTTTTATCGCTAGGTATTTGTTAAAGAGATTCATTATTAAAAGTAAGTAAAAAGCAGTATTTTTTTAGTTTTTTAAACTATAAATTTATCTTATACGTTTTAGTTCATATTGCTACAAAAGACTATGGGAGGAAAACTCTTGGATTGATTCATCCACGTGGGATGGAAGTTTTGACTAAATTTCGGTGAATGTGCCAAGACCAGCTGGTGCGTTCACCATATCTTTGTAATGCAAATTATTTTTTTCCGATGATCTTGATGAGAAAACCTGGTCATAGCTATGAAATTATTGTATTGTCATCGGTTCTTAATACTTGTGCAAAATTTCAAATAATTCGGACGTCTGGAAATGGGTGAAAATTAATTTCAAAGATTCTGTTACATGTATGCAGTTAATAAATGAGTGTTAGTCCTAAAATACGAGTAGAGATCCTAAAACATTTTCTTTTCACTGGAGACATTATTCAATATGAGAGATTGTTGCCTATCAGACAGTTAATTTCTAAATAATTCTATACACAAATACCATAAATTGAAAATTGTGTTAGTAATTCATCACGAGAACTAGTATTTAATGTCTTTTTGGGATCTAAAAATATGCCGATGGTTTTTTCCCAAAAACCATATCGTGATGGTAATAGCATTGCATTTATTTCTAAAAAGTGTATATTATGAACAATAATGACTGCAGGTCGTTAACATATTTCGAAAAGGGTTCCTTGAGGAACTTCATAAGTAATAATTGTTTTTTCACTGGAGATGTTATTCAATTTAACTCTTTCAGGGGCATCTCTAAAAACATGAAACTGCATCTATGTGGGCAACAACTAAATAAGTACTATTTACTCATTTTATTTCTTGAAATAGGCTGAAAATATAAACAAAAATTATTATTTTTTAACTTTTCTACCGAAAACTACCGAAAAACGCCACGGCAGACGCCTTTTTCCATATATATATTATTTGAACCACTGCGCATATGGTCTTGTTAGGAAGTGGTACAAAATGTGGACCATTGCCCCTTCCCACAGATTGTTGCCCATCAGATAGATAACTTCAAACAAAACAAAATAATTCAAGACATACTCCATAAATTGGATCTTAAAATATGCCAATAGTTATTATCCGATAAACATTGTTTCTCATATGTTTTACATGAAAAATTGCATTGTGTTTGCCTACCTTTTCCCGAAAACCATAATGTGATGTGAATAGCAATTCATTTGTTTCTAAAAAACTATGTATAAGTACATGTTTTCATACATTTTTCGAATAATTTTTAAGAATAATAATACCAAATATCTATCATATGGTTTAAAATAATCATACTTACTTGGTTGTGATTTCAGCTAATTTGGTCCTCACAATTTCCAAATTGGAATCAATTTGAGTTTTATTTGTTTCGTAAACTTTCGGAAGAGTAAAAAGAGCAACCCAAGCTGAAAAAAAATTTTTAATTGAATCAGAAATCCAATAATTGTTGTGGGTATGAAAACCGAAATAGTTTCCATTTCTTTGAATTACTCTAATTAATAAAACATCCCAAATTACAAATTCTTTTTTTAATGGCCTAGTAAATTATTTCAGATTGGCTGACAAATTATTAAGATTCATGATCTTCAAACAATGAAATTCCGCACTGTATATCGTGAGTCTACATTATACAAATACTTCTGAAACAGTTTTTGGCCTTCAAATACAATCCTAACGGATTTATCTTAACACCCATTTTACGAACTGATACACGATTATAGAATTTTCCGGTATGAGTATATAATTGAGTATATTATCAAGAATTCACATGATTTTTTATCATGATCACTATCTAAAGATCTGTGGCAAACAGAGCCAATTCTGTGGTTTGAAAGTTCTCCATTTAATTGTTATATGAATTAATATTCTCATATCACTTTCATATACGAGGTGATTATATAAAAATATATAACCAATTAAACAAATTATTCATCAAAATATTGAATTATCCACATAAACAATGTTTAATCATACTTTCAAAAATTAAAATCTAAATTGGTTTCTTGAAAATGAACCAAATATTTGTATTCATTCCTGTGCATAATTAAAATTAGTAATTTTTAGCTCCAAATCACATCCAGCTGATAATGTTTAAAATTCCCGACCTATTGACTCACGATAAAAATTATCAGCATCATAATAGAATGTTGCACTGATAGCAATTGAAGATAGATCTGAAAACGTTAGCAACCCAACTCAATTCGTCCAAATCAACATACTGCCTTCATTTCTCCTGACTACATTAAACCATCGAATCAGCCATTTTCAAATTATGTACTCACCAATGATAATCAAGGTCATTCCATTGAACCAAGCTCCCAAATAGGTGAGTGTCCACAATAAAACTCCAAATTTGATGGAATCGACAAGATCTTCAACCAGGAACAATCGACGGAGTTCCACAATGGCAGCATTGACGTGGGCCACTACTACCTAAATTGGCAAAAAATGGAAAAAATTATGTACTGATTGATATATTGCTTTGTCCAACATGTCTCAAACTGAGAAAAATCAAAGATAAGCTTGAACCTGTAAACACTGACATTCTTTGTTATTACTGGTTGTATCCCAGAAACTAACTGCAACTGTTACCTATATAAAATTCTCTATTCAATTTAAAATTTAACACCCAAGCCATCTATTTCTCAAGTGAGTACCCTGGCTGAAATAGATGTTCCGGAAAATGCCAGTTTGAAAAAAAAACGGCAAAACAGGACAAATCTATTTGATTATTTTGTCAATTTTCCCAAGTCTCAGTTTTGCACCGCATGCAGTCAAATGGAGTAGGAACGTACTGAGGGAATTTGTTTCCAATTTCGAATCCTGAGGTATTGAAATTACCCTCTCCACAGAATAATTTAATAATTTTTATAAACTCCTAACTAATTTTTTTTTGAAATACGTTTTTGTCTGGAGTTTCTCATGACTTTTCCTCCTAGCTGGTAAAAACTACCCCTCTCGCTCTCACAATAGGCTATATCTCAAAAAGTAATGGAAGTGGGAGAATAAAATTCACAGGAGATATTTACACTTTTAATAATCAGTAATTTGTAACCAAAAAAAGTGTTATCATTGATCAAATGTGAGAGAATGAATTATACCGAAATAATTTTTGACACCAAAATCGTTTTTGATAATTTGTTGGTAAACATTGTTTATAACTTTATTTATTTTTTGGTAAGAATTGTTTATAACTTTATTTATTTTTTGGTAAGAATTGTTTATAACTTTATTTATACACCGTTAACGAGCCTAACGCCAAAGAATTCATTTGGTGGCATTCATTCATCTCCCTAAGTTCATTTATGTGCTCTTCCTCGCTCAAATAGATTATTTGAGCCAGCGGGGGTGAACAGCCCTTATATAGGGGTTAAAATGTATTCCTGTTATCATTAACTACTAGTTGAGGTAGGTTTATTAAACTTTATACACTGAATTATCAATGAGAAAAATTTTAAAACGAAAAAGATCAGGATTAAACAAAGAAAATAGAGGAAATTCAAAGGGGTGGCAAGGGGTGAAAAGTAGGCCAAAAAGTATTCCCTATGGAAATTAGGTTTTCTGGCCCCTGAAGAAGCTCCATGCAAAATTTGGAAGCTTAAGATTGAACCCAAGTGCAGTTTTCAATTTTTCAACTTAGCCGCTCCCGCGAGTTTTTCAATTTGTTTATTTGGTCAACACTGAGGCCCTACTAAAAAAGTCTTCCACTCGGATTTTCCCGATGTAAATTTTAAAAAAAATTGTTTGACCAACCCTCAGAAGTTAATGAAAACTTGTACGAGTTAAGATCACGGGGACCTTACCTTTTATAGACCATAACAAAATAAAGGAACACAAAACTAAGCAAATAGGAGACGTAGAATTTTTGCGATGATCGATTTTGAAGCCCAAAATTTTCAAAAATAGGTTTCAAGTAGTGCGCCTCAACCAAATCGTCTTCTGCTTTGTCAGATGATTAATAGTCACTTTCTAAACAAAATTATTATAACGGAAGACATATGAAATTGTCGAAAAAGTCGATAGACATTTTCCCTTTGTACTGGAGTGGGCCCCGCCTGATTTTAAAAATATTTGGAATTTGGGGTTTTTGAGGGATGGACTTTCATCTCACCAAACGGAAGACTTATAGCTTCTCATCGCATTATCTATTTTACTAAGGCATGGTTTACAATAATTATTTCATTCTATTTCCTTACAACATTCCGAAAGTTCTTGAACAATGAGCCTCAACCGTGTTCTTGTACAAAGACAAAAACAAAATGTGTGAAAGACACTATAACAAAGTGGACTTTTAAAATTTCATATTCATCACGTGAACATACATGACCCTTGAAATAAAAAATAAGAACAATTTTTATGAGTATTCAATGCCTAAATTAAATTACCTCTGAAATTTCTTTAACTTTGTCCTGGGGCAACGAAACGTCCAACTCCAAGTATTCCTTGAAAGGATGTCCATCTCCAGTCTTCTGCACGGCTTGCACTATGTTTTTGTAGATCCTGAATGCTATGGTCACGGAAAGACTAATGAGGGAAAGGTAAGCGACCACGCTGATGAGGGAGAAATATGTGAGAGCTAGAAGGACCAAGAGGACACCTCCGAAGACAGGGCCAGACTTCTTGGGGTCGCGCCAGTAGATCAGGCTTTCCACTGAAAAAGAAAAATTCAAATGTAAACCCGTGTCAATTGTAATTTGAGCTACATATTAAATCATCTGCAACTTTCAACTGCATAGGATTTAACTGAAGACCTCAATAACTGGTTAATAATAATAAGTCGTCGGCCTTTTATATGGTGAAAGAGAGCGTTTACAAAAAAATGAGTCTACTATTACATATGAAGAAGCAGTGAAGATTTTTGTGAGGTAAAGGTGGATTTAGTCAACTTTTTTTTGCAATAGTAATAGCAAAAGTGATAACGTTAAGAGTTGAAACTGTCGGATCAAATGGTTTCATTTAGTCAACTATTTCAATTTTAGCAATAACAATAATTTTAAGAACGCGACCTTCAATATTCCAACTTCCAGAACTTTACGGCTATCGCTAAAATATTGTCTACAATGCGCATGTCATGACAACTGACAATACGAATACATGTTCCATAGTTACATGTGAATTTTTAACTCATTAAACTGCTGAGACATACTTGCAATGAAGTCGATGCTTTCCTTTTCGTTCATCTCCATGATCGCAATATAAACAAAACTCATATTCAAATTGAAAATAGCCAAATAATTTATATTTACTAGAACACAGAACTGAGCGAACTGTCACTTCTCGTGCCTGTCCTGTATTCTTAAAGTTATTGCTAAATCTAAATTCGTTGTATAAAATGGCTTCAGTAAACAGTGCTTCTCAAAAGTCCCCTCCCCCCCTCTTATTTTTGGAACGATTATACATAAGCAAGTAAAATTTGGAAACTGAATATTAAAGGTTGTAAACTTCCCTACTAGTGATGATAGATGACGAAATCGTCAAAGATGACGTCACAAGGCCATTGTGACCAATAATTTTAAATGGAACCCTACGGCAAGCGACACCTCTTTTAAAAGGTATCGAAAAACCTATTCAATGATACAAATTTTGTTTGTGTTTATGGCAGTTTTGGCAACTCGCTTTCAAAAAACGCAAAGCTGTGATGAATTAAATCAGTGGATACTAAAATTCAAAATTCAAGCTCCGCCTCTGGATAGTTGTCAAATAAGCTGACGTTTTGGTTAGTCTCCCTAATTCGACGTTTTTGTAATTGTCCAAGTTTTTGTACATTTAATAATTTGTGTATTGTTGATCGAACGTTTAACTGTTTTAGCAGCTTTTGGTACTTTTAATATTTTTGTACATTTTAATAATTTGTTAAACTGTTGTGAGCCGAACGTTTAAGTGCTTCAAGAAGCGAAATGGTACGTACTTTGGGTGATAAAGTAGCAGCGATCCTAATTCTTGGTGAAACTGGACAAAATATTCATGCAGCAGAACGCATTTTTAATGAGAGGTTTCCCGATCGCCCCGTTTCGAGGACTTATAAAAAGGAGCTTCTTCGTAAGTTTGAAACAACGGGTAGTATTAATGATGCGAAACGATCTGGCAGACCACAAATTTCTGATAAGAAAAAAATTTATATACTGGCAGAAGTAATAGTTAATCCTACTTCTTCAACAACTCACGTTGCATCTACCTGTGAAGTCAGTCGAAGTACAGTACACATGGTGTTGAAAAAAAACAAATTTCATCCATACAAATTCAAATAGTTCATCAACTCTCAGACGATGACCCAGACCGAAGACTAGAATTTTGTGAAAATATGGAAACTAAAATTGACCAACAGCCAGACTATGTCAAAACAATTTGTTTTATTGACGAAAGTACAATGGAAATGTAAATACACAGAATGTGAGGTATTGGAGTGACGCAAATCCTCACCTGTTTCGTGAAACACATACCCAATTTCCCTAAAAGGTGAATGTTTGGACAGGTATCCTGGGAAACCACATCGTTGGGCCTCTTTTTTTAAATACTAATTTAACTGGTGAGGTTTATCTGGAGCTGTTGCAAAACGCAATAGAACCGTTAATCCTTGAAATATTGGAAGATAATCCAGATGAATTCGTCAATTTGGAAATAACATTCCAACAGGATGGTGCTCCTCCACACTATTACGGTGCAGTAAGACGGTATTTGGATGAGGAGTATCGTGGTAGTTGGATTGGACGACGAGGTTCAACGGAATGGCCAGCTCGATCACCGGACCTCACACCTTTGGATTTTTTTCTGTGGGGGTACCTTAAATCGAAGGTTTACGCCACTGAACCTGACAATATTGACGTTTTAAAACAACGTATTGTTGCAGAATGTGAGGCTGTTTCCGCAGACACATTTGCAAAAGTACTAGAAGAGTTTAAAAATAGGATATTTCACTGTCAGGAAGTAAATGGAGGTCACTTCGAGCAATTTTTTCAAGTAGATACTGATTCTTAAATCTGTAATTAATATCATACTGAATGGAATTTAAATTTTAATGTTTACTAATGAGCCATTAAAAATGGCATAAACACAAACAAAATTAGTATCATCGAATAGGTTTTTTCGATACCTTTTAAAAGAGGTGTCGCTTGCCGTAGGGTTCCATTTAAAATTATTGGTCACAATGGCCTTGTGACGTCATCTTTGACGATTTCGTCATCTATCATCACTAGTAGGGAAGTTTACAACCTTTAATACTCAGTTTCAAAATTTCACTTGTTTTTGTATAATCGTTCCAAAAATAAGAGGGGGTGGAGGGAACTTTTGAGAAGCACTGTATAATTAATCTTACGTTTATCGCTATTCTAATTCCTATTGCTAAAAAATGTTGAAAAGAACTCAATTCAACTGTACTAAATGGGGAAGCAGTCACCAAGACAATTTCTGATATTTTCACTAGAATAAATTTATTAATTTAGATAAAATATTTATTGAAATTCCAGACATTTCGACATATCAGAAATGACTTTATTTAAAATCTGCCGCCCCATTTTCAACTATTTTTGTCTTCCTGCCATTTATCGACCGAGTTCATTTTTGTCATTCTTGGCATTGGATAATCTAATCAAAAGGACTTTTGAACCACATCTGCCGAGTTTTCAAGCTTCGAATGCGACAATTTTAGATACGAGTGAGATTCTCTGCATTGTATTAAAGGTGGACTTGGCAAACGTTCAGAAAGCTTCGCCAATTTCCTTTAACAAATAGAACTTGAAAGTAACTGTTGTCTATACATCATTAGTGGGCATTCAACTGTTTTGGAATATAGCCATCGAATACAATAGATAAAAGAATATAAGAATTTATGAATGTTTCTGATACAGTTATCTCATTTGCATTACTAGTGTATGTTAACCAGCATGTGAATCTAACCAATTTGAATAATATTTCGTTTGATGAGAGTCATCAAACTGACGATGCGAAAAGTAGGATGTTATGGAAGCTGTAAAGTAAATCGTTATTAGGTACGTCAAGGTGGTACTGTCGGTTTTAGAATAACTGTTCCTAATTTAATGAGATTCGGCATAAAATTGTAGAATATGATAAGAAAAAAATATATAAAAAAATATTTAAAGACAAGCTTTTATACAAATGCAATAAAAAGAAAAAAGAATTTCATTCATTGTTTGATCTAGGTTATTCTGTGAGTAACAGATTCAAAGCTTGCCGCGGATACAAAATAGGTAATTTTGAATCTGTTACTCACAGAATAACCTAGATCAAACAATGAAATATATTATTTTTTCCTTTTCAGTGCATTTGCATAATAGCTTGACTTAATTTTTTTTTTTTAATTTTTTTTTTCAACTTTTTAGTTCTGTTTTTTTTAACAACTAATAAAAGCTTTTTTTTGGTGTTAAATACTAGTTTAGTAATTTCTATCTAATTTATTTTTGAATTTTGACAACAAAAATCATAATCTACTGTCCCGAAAATCCCTAGATACCAATTTTGAATAGAATCGGATCCATAATCACAAAAATTGTAGGCCATTTTGTTTATTTTTCATAACAAATTTCATAATGCATTGTCACCGGAATTATGTACACCTGCCAAATTTCAAATCAATCGGACGATTAGAAGTGGGTCAAATTTAACTTGCAAGATTTGATTACAGACAGACAGGTGAAACTGAAAATAAAAGCTTGTAAATAATATTTAACCCCAAAAACCCCCACATACCAATACCATACCATAATCACAAAACACGTCCATCATTTTGGAGCCGCCCTATTAAATTTTTGAATTTTGACAAAAAAATCATAATATCCGAACCCGAAAACCCCTAGATACCAAATTTGAATCGAATACGCAAATATATTTGTAGGCAGCATCGGCAGAAGGAATCAGATTTTTTATTACCGACGTGTCAAATGTCAGTAACATTTGCGTTTGTTGTTACGTTGAGATCCAATAGATACACACCAATAAAATCTATGTTGGAAATACTAATTGGAATTGTGTTGAAAAAAGCTCACTTCATGGCATGGTCTTTATTTTCAAACTCACTAAAAATCTACTACCTGATTATCTGGACCCTTTCGTAACTTATAACAACGAGATACATAATTATAACACCAGAAGCACAAATAACTTTTATATTCCTAAAACACGATTGGGAAGTAGTACTAAATCCTCGACTAAATCTTTGTTTATCAAAGGATTGGATGACTTCAACAAACTACCCACTGAAGTAAAAAATAGTGTGTCCTTACAAATTTTCAAAAACCAACTGAGAAAGCTAATTCATCTTGTTGTTTTCTTGGGATGGTTATTTTATTTTTATCTTATTATATTTTATTTTATCTTATTTTAAATTTTGTTACAATAATTTTAACTTTTGTATGTCTATATGTTTGAATATATTTTCTTCAAATTCTCGGAATAAAGGTCTGATTCAGTCAATTCATATAATTTTTCTTAACGACGTTTCGACATGGTATTTGTCATCATCAGGTTAAAACACTAAAATAAAAAATTTGGAGTTTGAGACATATTTAACTTAACACAATATTGAAATGTATGCACTAAAATAATTCTTGAAAAACATATGGTTCGAAATATAACACGTTATTTAACTCAATATAAATATTTGTAACATTTATGAGTATTCACTTACAAATTATTTTATTTGAGTTTTGCGTTCGCATCGTACTAAGGTTATTGTGGGAGTGTGACCTGCGTCGAAGTTATCGGGAATGGTTTGTTTATCTTTCATGCATTTTTACCCTCTTCATAAGTAGGTACATGGGATTGTTCATATTGAGTTCTAATATAAGAGAATAAGTATTTTTTTGGCAGCATGTAAAGATCAGTTTTATTATGATTACTATAAACAACGTTAAAAGAGGTTGTTATAAATCTGGCTTAAGTTTTGATATCATTTCTATTGTTAATGCTATTGGGGTATTTTTTAATATGTATCATTTCAAGGAATGTTCTTACTCTTGGATTCTTTTCTTTGGTCAAAATTTCAACGTTGTTAGTGTCAAACTTATGTTGATTTTCTTTTTCGTGTTTTGATAAGGCTGTAATGTCAGTTTTTGAGTATTTGTGGGCTTGTACTCGTTTTTGCAAATATTGTTTTTTTGACCTATATAGGTACTTTGACAGTCTTTACAGGTATTCTATATACTGTATGAGTTTGTTTGTTTTTTGGTATTTCTGGTTTTAATTTTGAATAAATGGTTTTGTTCGTATTTTTCAGTCGATGTGCAATAGTTATGTTGTGTTTTTCCATTGTTTTATTAATTTTATTCGATAGTTTGTCTATGTATGGTAAAGGTATGTATGTTGTTGTTTTCTTACTTCATTATCATTATTGTAGATCGCATGTATTCGTTTTTTTATTGTTTTTTCTGCAAAGTGGCTGGGGTAATTATATATATATATATATATATATATATATATATATATATTGAATTTAGAAATATGTGTGCATGTGTGTGAGTGCGTATGTTTGTATGTGTGTGATTGCGTATGTTTGTATGTGTGTGATTGCGTATGTTTGTATGTGTGTTATGTATATGTATGTATGTATGTATATATGTATGTATATGTGTATGTATGTATGTGTAGATATTCGTAAACTTGATTTATGTGTTTACTATCATGCACTGTGTATATTTCTTTACTATCAATTTTGTATATTAGGACTTCCTACTTCAAATAAAGATTTCATTTCATTTTATTTTCTCTAAAAGGTGCTGGGAAGGTTATATACAAATATTTGGGAGGTATCTCTGACCGATTATGGGGATATAGATAGTTGAATATAATAAACTTGTAAGTAAATATGACAACCATTCAGAAAGATACTTCAAATTTGAAAGAAAATTGCAAATGTATTCAGTATACAGCGAAATCCCGTTTTCCCCTAGTTTGACATTCGAAGCGTGAATGCTAGATGTCGCCCACTTCGTGGTAATCCTGAATAGTAAGTGACATTTGGAATGAATGAAATATAAATTGTTATCATCCAATAAATGTATGTAGTTTCAGTTGTGAAAATCGAAACTTGATTTGAACCCAAACTAAACCATTGTTCGTATATGCTTGTAAGTGGATTATATCTTGTTTGATATTACTATCATTTTGTTTGCGACCGTTCGAAGAAAGAAATTGTAACCTACCGCAACAATAATCATTGACAATTAATTTTATTTTGAAAAAATCAAAATTACTAGTTTTTCTGCGGCATAATGTTATCGGTTCATAGTTTTTATAGTATTTATAAACATCCGTTAATGTTCAGTTATGTTTTATGAATGAATAAAATTCAGTTCTTCAAGTGTTGCCATGACGACACTTTACGGACAAGTCCGTAAAAGTATCATTTTACGAATTCCCAAAGTTGCCGTTTTGGGGAGCATATACAAAAAAAATATTTTTTCCATTTTAGTGCATTTGTATAAAAGCTTGTCTTGAAATTATTTTTTTTAATAATTTTTATTTTTCGAGATATATGCCAGGCAGGAGCAACCTAGTTGCGATATGTTTGTCTTTATTCATGCTAACCATATTTCACCTTCCTCTTCAACTTCTTCCCGGAATTTCTTATAGATTTTTTATAGGAATTCATCATTTTATTTGTTCAACTTTTATTTGAAATTGATTTTTACGAAATTTTTCAATGTATTTCATTTTTTATCATAACCTGAAGCTTCGTCGAAAAGACCACCCTACTTTAAATTGATGAAGCGTTCTTTACATTTTCCTGCAAAATTAGACACCCACAAGAAAAAACCTTAATACGACCTTGGTGATTGACACACCGGAAATCAATTCGAAACTGTATACATGTGTGAATCTGATATCCTTTTCATGGTTGTTGAATACAAACAAAAACATGTATCCTCAGATCAGAAAACGTGGTCATGTCTCGAGGCAATACGCCAGCTTTATAGAATTTCAGTTCAACCAAGCCTATACGCGAATAAAATATGTTACAATGTCGTCATTCGACATTTATAAGCCATATGCGAGCCTAGAAATGAACCAATTTTTAAACGTTTCAAATTTATTTTCGGTGCCTAAAAACATGTATTCCAAATTGTTGCTATATTTTGACACCTGAAGATGAATTTACTTAAATTCGAAACGTTCTCTCACTAGATTTATGGCCCTTGCTTCCTTTCGGCGCATTCGACCAAATTCGAAACGTTGAGAATGAAACAAAATTATTTCAATTTTATACTGATCGAAATCTCAAGCTACCCCTGGAAAAAGTGTTACATTTTTGCTCAAGTAGAAATCCAATGAAATTAGTTAATTTGAGGTAATCTTATTGAACAGAACCAATCAGAACAACATTATACTGAAAACAGATTCCATGGGCTGTTTTCACTTTATTGGGTTTTCACTTCATTAGGGTGCTATGGATACATTTTGATTTATTTCATATATTTAATAATTTCAAAATGTCACGATTTGGTTGTAATACTGACGAGACGATTAATGAAATTATCGAATCAAATACAGTGCGGTCCATAGGTATGGAATAAATAAATTTTTAGCGTTATTATGTATTTTTTTTTTAAAAAACCTGAACCAGGTCGATTTCTATTGTCAATTTGACAATTTACAGTATAAAAATATTACCCCCGTCTTGCACCCCCTCTAAATTATGAGCAACCCCTCAAAAAATTTAAATGAGAAGGAGGGTCGTGTGGCAGCTTGTCCGAAAGGGATTTTCATTATATGTTCAGGAATATTAAGTTTTTCAAATTTGGTGCAATTATATTTGAGAAAATTTTGATACTTTACGTAGAATGAACGAAATAATATCATATAATGTTTAGGAAGTAGTTTTCAATTTATTTTACAATTTAATTGAATGTTCATAAAAACTTTTTAACAAAAAATTAAACCGACGAAAAAATCAACAGAAAAGCAAAAAATAAAATAAACCTTCTTAGTCTTAATGATAATTGAGCTCCAAAACTAATGTGAGTAACTAATTTTGAGTCGGCGCCAAACAAACAATTATCGAAGATCATTACTTTGAAGAAATAATCAAAACGCCGCTGTGCATATCGTCTCGTGCTGATGCGAAACCGGTACGCACGCGATTGTGATTCTCTGGGTAAAAACGCTATTTGTGGTAGATGCACGATCCTTTTAAAAAAAAAAATGTGTCAGTGCAAAACCTACAAGTGTCCGGTAAAACTGTTAGTTTCCATCCGCCAACTATTCATGTAGTTACGTTTCAACGAAAAGTTAAATAATTTTCCCTACAATTCCATCGTGACTTCTCGAATCCCTAGTGACAAAAAGCAGTATTTACTTTTTTGCGGCCTGTGTTTCTTTTATCTTTTTGTTGGCCCAAGCGAAGGTGTATCACCTCGTCGGCCCGGCTGAGGTATAGACCAGGAACTATTGTGTATTTTCGGAACATGGAGTCAAAAGACGGAAACAACGCCAAGGATGCTTCACTACAAATCATTCTCCAGCAGCTTAATGCTTTAACACAAAGCATGACCGAAATTCGAAATCTTTTGCTAGCCCAAAATGAAAAAATTGAATCGTGTCTGGCCCAGGTAACAGTCTTGAAAGATGAAACTGACACTTTGAAGTCGAAAGTACAGAATCTTGAAAGTAAAATGCAAGAGACCAACCTTGAGGAGACATACAATGAAATGAGAGTGCGCTTTGAGCGTGAGAAAAACCTAATTGTATTTGGTCTGGAAGAAAATGTTCCAGAGGACGAGGTGGGGAGGCTCATAAATGAGCTAATCTTGCCCCACAATGTAGCCATCAATCATATTACTCGTCTGGGAAGGCGTAAAACTGACCATAATCGCCCGGTCAAAGTGGAGCTCTCTAGTGGCAAAGAGGTGGTTACTGTGCTAAGAAACACGTCAAAAATTCTCAGAAGCAAGTATCCTCGTATCAGAATCAAAAGTGATAAAACACCAAGACAAATGAAACAACTAGGCACTCTGTACGATGATCTCAATGCCCAAAAAGCCAGTGGAGTTCCTAATTTGGCGATTAGATATGTGAATAACATCCCAAAAATCGTCAGTGTCTCAGATTATCGCCAAGGGAATCCAAAGCGAGCACGCGATGAAGAAGTATCGCCCAGACAAAATCCACCGAAAGTTAGCAGAGCGCTTAGCAGGGGAGGGGCTAACACAGATACTCCCCCACAACATTCAAAAAACCGAGAGCGGGAGCTGGGACAAATCTAATATTCTGGAACATGCAAGGATACAAAAACATTGACAACTTTCTGCAGGATAATTCTGTTCATTTTGACGTTTTGTGCGTCTGTGAAACCTGGATGACTAGTGCGTTAGAGGTACCTTCAGGTTTGTGCTCTGAGTTTAATATCGTTTCCTCTCCAGCAACCAGGGAGAGGTCGAGAGGACGCGCTAGCGGTGGAATAGCAATCATATACAGAAAATATTTTTCAGTGCGTCTTCTCGAGTCATCTCCCTGGTGGCTCATTTACTTGTTTAAATAGCATTCCTGTGAATTCATTGTATGTTCGGTATATTTCAAGCCATCCTGTGACATTGGACAAATGCTCGAACTTTTTCGTATTTCACTAAACTGCATTTTGGATACATATAGCAGTCATATAATATTTTTACTTGGTGACTTTAATTGCCATGTTGGCGAGTTGAGTCATATTCCTGAACAAATTTTAGAAAATACTGTTTTTTTTTCTAACATGGTCAGCAAGCATAGAGTATCTAACTTTAGAGGCCACTGCCTACGTTCGTTCATTATGAACGAATGACTGTGTAAATGTGGCTATTAGCTACAACGTAGAAATTTGTACAACTCTTTATTATACTTAGGATCCATGTGGAATTACGCTCGCTTATTAGCCGAGCTCTTGTGAATAAAAATAATTGTATTTTTTTTAACACAATAAACTTATCTATCTATCTATCTATCTATCTATCTATCACTGCCATCATTTTACGCTTTACCTAATTCAATTGCTAGTTTGTTTGGCGCCGACTCAAAATTAGTTACTCACATTAGTTTAGGAGCTCAATTATTATTAAGACTAAGAAGGTTTATTATATTTTTTGCTTTTCAGTTGATTTTTTCGTCGGTTTAATGGTGTCGTCGGTTAAAAATGACTACCACTTCTTGACAATAAGCAAGTCGATCTTGGAATTCTCGTACAACATTTCAATTTCTTCCGTTATCCTAACTTTTAAATCTGCAATATTGTATGGTCTATTGAAATATACTTTTGATATTAAATTACCCCATAAGAAATAATCAGGTATTGTCTTATCTGTTTTGCTAAACGTCAGGACACCAAAAAAATATTCACAAAACATACATAAAAAATGTAATGTCAATCTAGTGTCCGCGAAAATCTTGGAACCATATGGAAAAAAAATCATCAAAATTTAATTCTTCATAAAAGTTGGTGCAATCAATTAGACTAAATACGCGCATAGCCATTATTATCAGTGGCGTGCTTCTAAGCGGGAAATCGGTCGATATTCTAAATTCACTATAGAGTAAAGTGACATTACTATGGAAAATATCGAAAAATGTTATTAAAAAAAGTTGTTTGCAATTAAAAGATATTCCCACTTATCCAGTTAGGTAGGTACACCTACCTACCAAGTCTTAATTTAAATATTTCTTTTGTGGTTATTAATTATTCAGCAAATATTTTTCTAATAAAGATTGACCTCTTTTTTAAGGATCCTGGCTTTATTTCATAATCTTTCCATTACTGTTTTTTTTGACTCATCACCAAGATTTTGTTAGAGAGCAGTTAATTGCTTCGACAGATAATTTATGCTAATTTAGTCATTTACTTGTCGATAATTCCCATTAAAAATTGAGGCCAACTCATCAAGCAGTTATTGAAATTAACTATTAATTTAAAAAAACCCATATGGTTCCAAGATTTTGGCAGACACTGTATATGTAGTTTGGTTGACAATACTATAATTTGTTATTTTGGAGCTGATCTGATGAAGGAGCCAGGAGGTGAATAGTGGAACTCAGTGGCTACTAGTAAAATATGGTGAATGCACTGAGGCCGTTCTCAGCATAATTTACAATTCAAAGATATGGCGAATGCACTGGTTCTCACCATATTCGCCAAAATTTAGTTATTAATAGTGGATGAATCAATCGAGAGTTTTTCTCCCGTAGTCTTTTTTAATCTTATGCAGCAATATGGACGAAAAAGTTAAAAATAAAATTTTAATTTGAAAAAACTAAAAAAACTCGCATATGTGGCAATAAGGACTAAAAAGTTAAAAATAATAAGTGTGGATTCATGCAGCACAAAATAACAATTATCAAATAAGAAATAACAAATAACAATTATCAATTAACAAGAATAAAAATGTAGCATTCATGCACTCAAAATAACAATTAAGAAATAAAAAGTAAGCATGCGCACAAGACGGAGATCCGAGGCATTTAAATTAGGTAATCCTACTTTTTCGAAATTCCATGTCCCCTCGATAATAAGAAACAAGTGAAAATTCAAAATGTCCAATAAACAATATGAAACAAAAACAATACCTCAAATATTAGAAAAAGTGAGGTTATTTTCATCATCGGTTTGACCAATCCGCGGTCATCTGCGTACTAGTTGCGCACTAGAAGAAAATTTCGTTAAAATAATGTAAAAAGATAAAAGTTGGCCAACTTCTACATGTTATTTCTCAAATGATAATTGTTATTTGTCTGCATGAACATAGTCATTGAAAACTATAGAGTTCAACTTATATTGCTAAATGTTATTTCTTATTTGTTATTTGATAATTGTTATTTTGTGCTGCATGAATCCACACTAAGAATAAAGTCTGTTTACGCCATTGTGACAAGTCTACGCCACTGTGGTTCGTTTATAACTATGAAAGACACTTGCCAGATGTTATGGTATGCAACGGCAGAATGTATCAACTAGGGTTGCAAGCTCGACGTGTATTCCTTTAAGTTCTTGTAAAATCACAGCAATAAACCATTTTCAATTTCGAGTTCGAGTAGTGATTATTACTAGAAAAAAAGCAATTCCATTCCATATCATACAGTCCACTCAAGATCCAACAAAGTCATTGACCAAAAAATGTTCTTTTATGTAAAAAAAGAGTATGGTGCTCTTCACTCACTTTTCATAATGATATCAAGATAACTAATATCAAGCAATGACTTTATACTTATTATTTTTCAACTTTTTAGTCTTTATTGCCATGTATGCGTGTTTTTTTAGTTTTTTCAAACTACAATTTTATTATGACACCGAGTCTTTTTTAAACCAATAATATGTTTCTAATACCCGATATTCTGTCATTTAATTTTGTTTTCAGATTGTGGAAGGTTATAATCCCAAAAAAAGTGTCAAGAATTCTGATGTAGGTATTGTGAAGTGATTAAATTGATTGATCTGTAAGATTTTCGCGCAGTTTCAAATGACGGTTATTATTGGGTGAGTGCGCTAGTAAGCCGGCCACCGCCATAAGTCGGCCACAATTAAGTCGGCCACAATTTTCTAGATTACCGGTAATTTGTCATCTTTTAGAAACATGTATACCAACATTTCTTTCCCTCAATGTCAAACTTTACTTTGGTAGTCCCCGCGCAAAAGAGGCGTGTCAGGCAGTTAGTGCTTCATGTGTGAATTCAAATGGTAGGAAACATCCCAAATACAGATTTGGAAGATAAGTTTTAAATTGATTTGTTAGTGCCAAATGCATTTTGGCCGATTTGATATGATACTTCAAAAAAACTTATATTTAAAAAAAACATAAATTCCTAATTAATAGTTTAAAATTAACATGGCCGGTTACTGGCATAACAATTTACCGAAGTAACTAATGGTCGGCCTCCCTGGCCGACCACTGGAAGAATGCCCATATTTTACTTCCATCTTTATCAAAAACTCGTATACTTAGATATCTTATTTTCACTCTAGCCATCATGTAGTGTGAAATGATCTGATTATTTGTACCAGTAGTCGGCCATGGGTGCAGTCAACGAAAACCAAATTATAAAAGATTGAGTTTGATGGCCGACAACTGGAATAGGCATCAAGAGCTCATTGCGCCAGTACTCGGCCGTAAGATTTTAAACCTCTCTCGGCAACATTATTGGGCTAAAAATTTTAAATTATTCATTTTTGATGATGCCAAATCAGCACAAAAGAAAGTTCCACCAATACTCTGAGGAGAGTATGAGAAAGGCTCTTGAAGCAGGTAGAAATTGAGCCAAAATAAGGCAAACATGCCGAGATTACGTATACCTTGTGCATCCTTGCAGGACCGGCTCAAAGGAAGGACTGCCGATAAATCTCGAAAGATGGGTCCATATTTGAGTAATTAAAATTAAGAGAAATTGGATAATTCAGCTAGCAAAATAAGATGGATCTTTGCAGATCTAGCCTTACTCACAAAACAATTGATTATTTTAAAGAACATTTGTAGTATCCCAATCCCCTTCAGAAATCTAGAAGACCCAAATCAGGATCATCAACGAGCGCTATATCTGCAAAGGCGTGGCGGTCTTATTATATTGAAAAGGAAAAAGAAGAAAATATGAAGAAGAGGAGACGAGAAGAATCTGAAAGAAGAAATACCGAAAAATCATCTAAAAACATAAAGAAACAAAAAACCAAAGTAAAAACTGAAGTACCTCAAGAAGAAGTGGAAGTGGTTAGGAAGAAACAATTAAAAGTGTTGTGTTTGGGATGATGAATTGGACAGTGATGCAGAATAAGAGGAGAAAAATGTTGGCTGTGACACGTGTCCAATGTGGTTTCACCTAATTGTACGAAGTTATTAGGACAGTCATATAATGATGTTAGACACCAAGATTTTTATTGTGATTTCTGCAGTGATGAATAATGCTCACCAAATGGATATTTATTATGTGTTTCTTCATAGTTTATGTAAAATTTTGTATTTTGTTACAGAATCTATTTATTTTGTTTTTAATTTCAATTATCTCAAATTATTTGCGACTCCCAAGTATTATATTTCATAAAACCAAATAAATAACTACAGTAAGAGATGTTACTAAAATTCCTTTGATCCGGATCTGGAACAAATTAGCTTTATTTGCCACGGCCGACAACTGGATCAAGCCTTGGCCGACTATGGGAATATATGCTGCCGACTACTAGCAAAGTGCTCCTTTTTCAAAAGAATAATATAAGAAAAAAATGCGTTAAATTCCAAAATCCCTTCATCCCAATCATTTCATAGTTGAAAGTAGGTATAGGTTTTACGATCATTGAAGTGAAAATAGCCTAACTTAAAATGGATTTATGCTAATTATTGTGTAAGTCAAACTTTATAAAAAAAGGCCGACTACTAGCGCATTCGCCCTTGGTCAAGTAAAATTTAAAGTTACCATCTGCTAATTATAACCTCAAAATTAAACTGTTATGCCATGTTACTGTATTCAATAGTTGAGCTCCTTTGAGTTTCAAATTTCTTGGGGTACCGAATCATTGATAGAAAATTGTCAATTGAAAGTCAATTTGAAACACGGAAAGGTCTTCATAACATAAGTTTTCAAAAATTTTTCCGATTACAAAGATAACCAGTTTCTCCCAAATTGTTCACCATTAAATTAATTAAATTCAAAACCGTAATTTTGCATCACTTTCCCTTTCACGTCGTTGTGAAATATCGTCCAAAAATTGACGTCGTGGTTGTTTTCTCTCTGGACTTTCTCATCAGCACTGAATTAGTAAAAATAATGAAAGTCATAAGTTCAACTGTGATTCCCCCTCTCGCATTTTTTCTAAGTAGACGATTTTTGGGTATACCTAACTTTTTTTCGGTTGAAAATAAAAATATGACCAATTCCGAAAAGTTACTTCTTGAAAAAATGACAACTGGCAGAATGAATCTTATGTGAGAATATTTTCTTTCCAACTTGAACCCCTTCCAGAAATATTTTTTGAAGTATGGAATATAGTAACCATCCTGTTCAGTTCACCGAAACAAATTATTTAGTAATATTATATTCAAGGAATGAATTCCAAAATCAAAGTCAATCAATAGGTATGAGGAAATTCTCGCAAAAAATGTCCGTGACCCACACGTTTTTACCAATAGTGATAAATGAAACATACGTCATTAACGAGAAACAAAGGATGTTATCAAGATAGAATGACCACAAAGGTCCCACCATATGTTCAAGTAATACCCACATGTACATTAAAGACCCGTTAGGTTGCTACAAGCTAAAATCGAAACGTGAAAATCTTACCGGGTCCTCTTTCGGGCAAGGGCTCATCGTCGTCCGAATATCTCTGGAGCTTGGTAGGTTTGCGGCCCATTTCGGTGTATATGCGTATCACGAGAGTTAAAAACGAGATTTACGAAAAATAAAACACGTGCATATGCTCCACGCTCACGAAAACGCCACCAAGATTGTCGGGCCACGGGTAGACAGTAAGCTGCGTTCGTTGCAAGTTGCTCTATCAAAACCTTCGTAAGAATTGGATCCGAGTGCGGCGTTGCCACACCAATGAAAAAAAAAACTTATTACGAATAAATGAAATTATAGAAGTACCCTCGAATATTTTTTTCTACCAATAAAAACGCCAGCCTAGGCAGAAAGAAGAACCGAAACAAGGCACTTTCTTCTGATAATTGCATTTCTGCAGACAAATTTGCACAATTTTTCCAAGATGTTATACAAAATCTAATTGAGAACTCTCAAACTGCAGACAACATAGCTTTGAATTTTGATGACTTCACTAAGAAAATTAATATAAATCATAAGTCACTCTATTTACATCCAACAAATGCACAAGAGGTTCGAAGCATTATTGTAAATCTTAGGAACTCTGTCAAAGGATTGTTTCGGTCTGAATGCCATTTTGTTAAAAACAGTTATTGACACACTAGATCAACCAATTGCAAACCTCATAAACCTCTGCATGAATAATGGTGTTTTTCCGAATATATTCAAAATATCGAGGGTATCGCCAGTTTATAAAAAGGGAGATGCCAACTTACTAGAGAATTACAGATCCATCTCCATCATACCCCTAATAGGCAAGATCCTCTAGAAATTATACTGAAGATGAGGATTTTAAACTTCTTTGAAAAAAATAACATTTTTTGTGCTAATCAGTACAGAACTGGAAAGTCCACTATCGAAGCAATCTCTGAACTTTGTCACACTATAGTGGATGGTTTTGACAATCAATCAACCAGCCACGCTCGATTTTATGACCTCACGAGAGCTTTCGATACAGTTCGACATGATTATCTACTGGTGAAACTCGAAAGATATGGCATAAGAGTTACCCCACTAGATCTCATCTCCTCATATCTAAACAATAGGACTCATTATGTTGAATATGGCGGTAAAAGCTCTGATGCCCATACTATGCCATATGGCGTTCCACAGGGCTCTGTACTTGGACCCTTGTTTTTTATCATTTATTTCAACGATTTGCCAATTAATCTAGGCCAAACCGTTAAACCTGTATTTTATGCTGATGATGCCATCTACTTAGTTACAGGCAATAATAACCAAGAATCTCTCATTTCTCTAGATCAGTCCGAGGCATATCTAAAGACTGGTTTACTATAAATTGTCTTACTCTTGATGAGACAAAAACTCAAAACATATGTTTTTCCACAACACTCCGTCACAGCGAACCAGTTAAACTCTTAGGTGTGTACCTGGACTCAAAGTTGGATTTTAGTTTTCATACCGAAGATCTGTGCAAGCGCCTAGCAAAAGCCACATCCGGAATGAGACAATTAAGGTCTCAGTTAGACGTTCAACATTTAAGGATGGCTTATTTCTCACTGTTCCATAGTATACTTACAGCTTAATAGTCTGGGGAAACTGCAGGAACAAAGAAAGAGTATTTGTAGCTCAAAACGAAGTAATACGTATAATAAGCTTCAGTAGCTCTCGTTCTCATTGCAAGCCACTATTCAAAAAACTAAATATTCTTCCATTACCATGCTGCTATATCAAGGAGTGCCTTTTATCGATTAATAAAAAATTATTGACTGATGACGTTACACGGCACAATAAAATACATACACATTCAACTAGAAACAGTGATAATATTTGCATACTTCTTTGTAGAATTAAGAAAACCCAAGATTCCTACAGATATATTAGAGTTAAGCTTTATAATGCATTACCACACAGCTACAAAGGGCTAACCTACAATAACTTCACGTTCACGATATGCTAATGAAGCATTGCTTCTATACAGCTGAGGAGTTCCTCCTGCACATGCCCTCCTGTGCATGCGAGTTAGATATGACCTTTTGATTTTATTTTCTGTTTTTTTATTTTCTTTATCTCATGCACATACCTATGTACCTTGTATTTCTTGTATTTTGTATCTTAATTTTAAATAAGTATTAAGTACCTGACGATTGTGAATTTTTTTATGAATAAACTATCTATCTATCTATCTAATAATAATGTTTATTTGTATAATATTTGACAACCATGAATTACATCACAAACTATAAAGCTATACAAATGAACAGAAGAAACCCACAAATTCGAGGATTGCACGTGGTTATTTTTTTGATATAGTATTTTGTTTTTGCTCGGCAATTTTTTTTCTTATATTGATTGATACAATAAATAATTGAATAGAAAAGAAGAAGAATACACAGTTAATAAATAAATGAAGAACCATCAGTGTGAAGGTGTAAAAAAAAATATATGAAATTCATTCGTTTGACAAGAATTCTACCCTTCTTCTATTATTGAATGGATTTGCAATCTGTCAATCTTGAGTAGATTTTTTTTTACTTTGTATTTGAAGAATTTACGTGTTTTATGCCCCTTTTGATGTCAGTTGGCAGAATATTATATCTTTGACATAGCGTCCTTCAGAATATTGTTTTTAGTTTAGTATTTCTTTTTTGTCTAAAATTATAGGATTAATCTAAATAATTTAGATTCTGCGTTCCGAATTGAAACGAAACAACTGTCAGAAAAATTAACAAACTGATATCAAGAATGTCTTTGAAAAGTTTCTCTGGAGGAATATTTCTGGTCTCTCTGGTACGTTCTCTCCAAAAATATTTTTTGTAATATTTCTAGTATTCTCAGAATTCTGTAGGTTAGTATTGATTCTATGAGAGTAAAATAGATTACTCTCATTTGTGTTAAATCCAGAATATACTTCAGGAATTTAAATTCATATATCAGACTTATTAACGTTCCAGTGACATGATTCACATGGAAATCCCACTTTGGAAACTGATCTATTATTACACCTGAATATTTTCTTTCAACTACACGTACTATTTGGTTGTATGCCCTGTCGATTTAGTTATATTCAATTGCTCACAGTCTGGCAAACCATCTTTTTTGTACGCAAATGTTATAAATACAGTTTTCTTGTAATTTACTGTTAGCAATTTATGATTGAACCAATCTGTAATTTTTTTTCAGGTTAAACAAGGTATTGATATATAAGGAAATTAGCACAGGTCCTAAGACGCTTTCCTTGAGGAACTCCATAAGTTACGTTTTCTTCGCAGCGTAAGTGGACATTTATTTTGACAAACTGTTTTCTTTCATTTGAAAAGATTTAATATCACACGTCGTATTCCTAAGTTCTGTAACGCCTCAAACAACTGTTTGTGGCAGACAGTTAAAGGCTTTTCCAAAGTCAAGGAAAACACAAAGTGTTGGTTGATTTTTGTTCGCGTAAACTTCACTAGTTAGTTTTTGATATTAAATTAAATTTCTTCAGATACCCTAGAATTGATAATTTTTTTAAACACTTTTGCTATCGTTGATATAAGTGATATTGATCTGTAATTGGTGATTTCAGTTTTGTCTCCGTTTTTGTGTATAGCTGTAACCAATGAGGTTTTGAATTCAGGAGACAGGTACTTTTTTCTAGAACTTTATTTATGATATGTACGAGTTGGTGTTTTATTTCTTCGTGGATTTCTTTCAGTGTTTCTCTCTTTACGCCATATATACCAGGAGATTTATTGCAAGTAACTACTAGTGATATAATTCTGAATATTTTGGAAACCACTTTGTGGCATAATTTTCGACAGCCCAAGAGGAATAATATTATTCTAAATTTGTCTCAATTATTTTAAGTTGTTATAGTTTATTTAATCTGGATTGTCAAATTATTTTTACAAAAATTTGGAGTAAAAACAATGAAGCTAAAACTTGAAATTTCTAAATAATATATTTCCAACAAGCTGCAGACGTCAACAAAATTTTTTTTGTGTTTACTCTGAACAGTTGAAACAGAGTAAATTGTAATTTCTATATCGACTTGAAATTTCTAAATAATAATTTCCAACAAGCTGCAGACGTCAACTAAATATTTTTTTGATGTTCCAACTCTGAACCGATGAAACAGAGAAAATTGTAATTTCATATCGCAAAATATGACTGAAATTTTAGATTTTTTAAGAATTGACAGTAACTTGATTTCTACTTCCAGGTGATACATATTAAATTTTTTGAAAATCGAAATATCTCGCTACCTAATTAAGTATAAAACTTTTGTTTTTGATTGTAAATATGGGAAATAAATAAACTAGGGTTAATTAATGTTTGCAAAATAGATAAATTACTTTCTGTGGTTTTATAAAACTTTCCTTGAACATTAACTTACACTTATTTCGAGTACAATCGTAACTTAGTGAAACTGAGGTTTCTCCTCAGGAAAAAGTTATATCGACTTTATTAGCTTTTCCCCATTTATTTATTTCTGGATAAACAAACAAGCTTAAACCAAATTATGTTCGCTCTCAACCTAATGTATACAGGATATTCTCAAAGGGACCTTTTCAACACGATTTATAACTCGTGAAAATAAAAATTCACTCCAAAAAAAATCACATAAGGGATATACTACTAATTGAAAATTGTAGAATATTCAAATACGGTCCTGGCATCCGATTCCCTCCAGTCAGAAGTGTTGACGAAAACAGTAAAGTTTTCAATTCACGATCAAAAATTTATTCCAAAGATTTGTGGTGTTCAAATGAGCATTTACCCATCGTTTTACTCGCAGTAAAGTATGGAAAGCGATATGTATAATTTTATCCATAACATTATCGAATGTTAATAGTAATATTTCTGCTATAGCTGCTATATATATATATATAAACAAGGGGGTTAGTGAATATATAAACGAATGCTGCTGAAAAATATTTTATAATCAATTTCCGGTCTTTTATATTTGAAAAGTAAAATTGTATTTTACGGTATATTTCTCCTTGGAAAAAGTAACATCCACTTGAATTTTGATCTCAGCTATTTTGCGTACAATTTAACAAAACAATTCTATAATTTTCAAAATGCCGACTTAGGAGGGGGTCCATAACTTTTGATGAAAGTACTTAAACCATACCAGTGAATTCACCAAATCTTTGAAATGTAAATGAAGCATTTTTACCAGTGACTTCACCAAATATTGGTAATGTGAATTCATTTTTTTGACGATCTTGGTGAGAATACATAGTAATGAAATTGTTGTATTGTCATCAATTCTTAATACGTGTGCAAAATTTCAAATGATTCGGACGTCTAGAAGTGAGTGGAAATTTATTTCTAAGATTTCGATACATACATAAAGGTGATGCTAATAAAGAGTGTGTTAAAAGGTGTACGTACATACCTTGATTGACGCGACTTGTTTCGGTGAAAAAAATCAACGTACATGTGGTCATATTTGAGAAAATAGTTACTCCCAAAAAAAAACATTGATGAATATTTTATAAAAAATCGGTACTTTTGGATTATTTGAAGGAGCCTCCCAGATTTGTTTAAATTTGGTGACTTATTTTGGCGCCATTAATAACACGCCTGGCCACTTTGATGACATTTTAATGAATGCGCGATAATACACATTAAATTGAAATCTAGCAATACCTTAAAATTGATTTGTTTGAAAATATGAACAGGATGTTCATAAAATCAGATGAAGAATCATCTGCGACTGAAAGATAAACTCTAGTTACTATCTTCCATCGTTCAAGATCTCTTGTGGGGTATTCATGTTGAAAAGGGAAATATTCTCAACTAAATATTGAATAGAAAGATTTTTCTGTGAATTTTAAAATCCACGATAAAAATGAAGTTATTTTTTTATCTAACAGAAAACAAACAACTACTTCCCCGGCTAAAGCCACGCTGGCCTTTGAACTACATCTATAGATATTCTGAAAAGACCCTAACTCAAAAGAAAAAATCTAAAATTGAAAATTTGCATTTTCATTCGGATAGTTAATTGATTTTCTATTCCAGTCTTAATTGAGAACTCATATGGATGAATGAGGCAAAGAAGAATGTTTTCCAAAAGAGAGTACTGACAAGAAATCATTTTTATCGTGGATTTTTCTTTTTCACAGAAAAATCTTTCTATTCAATATTCAGTGGTTTGCTGATTATTTATCCCATAGAAAACAAAAAGTTAGAGTCCAGGATAACATCTCGCAGGAATCGGATATAAATATAGGTGTTCCACAGGGTAGCGTTTTAGGTCCTCTGCTTTTTATTCTGTACTTAAATCACATAAACTTGTTCGTTAATGTAGACTTTGTAAACTTATTTGCAGATGATACACTATTGGCATGCTATGACACAAACTTAGATAGAGCTATTGAGAAAATGAATTCTGCACTCAAGGAAGTTAATGAATATCTCATGGCAAATAAATTGAAATTAAATACAACAAAAACTAAAGGTATGATAATAACAACTAAATATAAGCTACAAAATCTTGATTTAGATGAAGTAAATCTGCAAATTAATAATGAAAAAATTGAAATTGTGGAATGTATTAAATATCTCGGTTTCCAGTTAGATAATTTATTACTTTTTGGCAACCACTTCGATTATGTTTGCAAAAAAATATCTAAAAAACTATATTTTCTTTCAAGAATTTCTAGAAATTTATCCACTCAAACAAAAATCACTGTATATAATGCTATTATTCAACCTCACTTTGACTACTGTGCTTCTATTATTTTCCTTTTTAATCTAAATCAAACATCACAACTACAAAAACTTCAAAATCGAGGTATGCGCATAGTTCTAAAAGCGAGTAGATTCACGGAAATAGGAATCATGTTACAAACATTGCAGTGGCTTTCAGTTTCTCTACGATTGTATTACTTATCAATGATCTTTATATATAAAATACTAAATAACTTAGCACCTTCATACTTTAGTGAATTTATTAATTTGAATTCAGATGTTCATGATTATGCCACAAGAAACAACGCCAATTTGTATGTATACAGAACGAATAAGAGAAGTGCCATGAATTCTTTGTTTTTTAAAGGCTTTGCTACTTATAATAAACTACCAAACATAGTTAAATCTAGTCCATCATTGAGCATTTTTAAAAAACAGTTATTGGAATCCATACAAAATGTTTGATAAAATATAATGTCTGAAGAATATGTTAATTATTAAATTGTGCCTTATATTTGAACTAAATTAGGTTTACTTGTATTCTGAATTTTTTATATATTTTTTGTTTTTTTCTTATTAATTTAGATTAACTACCTACCTATTGTTTAATTTATTGTATACTACTGTTTAATTTATTGTATAGTATTATATTTTTTGTATATTAGGGTAACCTATTTAAATAAATATTTCTTCTTTCTTCTCTTCTTCAATTGAGAATGCTTCCCTTTTCAGCTTAAAATTCTTCAATAACACTGTCCTGAGCTCAGGTAGATCTTTCCAAGGCCGTATATACATCTGTGTTAAAGTCAGCGTGATACTTGACGGCATTAGACACATACGACGAGTGGGTCTCTTTGAATGAAGGCCCTTACAATCATACCCCATACAATCATACCCTAGAATCTAATGCACCAACTCAACGTAGCTAGGTAAGAAATTAATTTTTTGTACTGCCTGAAGAGCCTTCTGAATTGAAGTAATTAAATCTTGGAAAGAGAAACATTGCTAAGTTGAATAATGAAGTTTTTTTTTCTGGAAGTTGGTAGAAATCTACCACAAAACTTCCAATTTAAACAGAAATTAGTTATTTCTGTTAGATATTACAGAAATTCCAGAAAAAAACTTTTTTCCAATTTTTAAACGAGAATGTTTCTCTTTACAACAGAATACCTGCAAAGATATCTTGAAAGTTCTTTCAGTCGCAGATGACTTCACATGTGATTTTATTTTCGAACAAATTAATAAAATATTCAATTTGAAATACAATCTAAGGTTCCATCGGAATGAAACCATAAAATGTTCATGATTACCTACATACAGAAAATAATCAACTGAAAACGTTTCCAGAAAGGCATAGATATTCGGGAGACGTCGCAACGTCGCGTCGAGTGGTACACCCAGACAGGCTACACGAATAATTACGTAAACTCCAACTAGACACCTAAAGATGCTCCGTCTCTGTCAGTCATCAGAGTCAACATAAAACGGGTAAACTGTGAGAAAGAGATTGTAAACTTCTTCGGTCATCTCCGCACATAGAAATGGTAGAAAAGCAAATATTTTATACAAATAAATTAATCACGTTAATTTCGTTTCTATGAATAAAAATTGAATAGATTTTTTCGTTAGATGAAAACTTGGAATAGCGTTCAATTCACATAATTTTTATTAAACGAACTCATCCGAAAGAATTCCTCAACTGCGAGGGCTCCAATTGACTTTCACTCGGCTTTCCTTGACAAAATTTCAAAACGTGGCTCGTGGCACTACTATCACAAATTGCAAGGAGTATGTTTCGAAACTTTAATATATAACGAACAGAAACCACTTTAGGGGTAATATAAAAGCATCTGAACTAGAGCGATATTTCTAACAGACTAGTACTTTGGTCCTTTGTTATTGATTAAGATTATAGGAATGAGTGGCTTCATACGCATTAATTTGAAAAAAATCCAGGCACACTATACCAGCCAGTCAGTCCTTTCAATGATTATTTTTCCACGATAACTGAAAACTTCATTTTGACAATCTTCCTTTTTGTACCCGGTAACAAGATTTGAAGTTGCGTAAAATTGAATTAAAAATGTACTGATGTTTGTGGGATGAACAGTGAAACAAACACAAGAGTTGACTAATCGATCCTTTAGTTACTCTTTTCGATGCTTGTATTTCAAAGAGAATATTTCCTCATAACATGAAAATTACGAAAGTAGTAAGGTAGAACCAGAAATCTAAGAAGGTCGTAAATCACCAACCACTTGAGTTACCAGCAGGCGGTGGATTCTACGCAAAGTTGTACCTGCCCTAGCCATTAAATTTCGTTTTATAAGTAGGTATAATGATATTGGGTCAAGATAATTATTAAGAAAAATCGCTTGAATATAATTGAGAATTGTTTATTTATATATTATATATGATAATATATATATATATATATATATATAATCATATTATATTATAAAATAATATATGATATACCTAATTAATGTAAAATGTCAAACTTTATACTTTATAAAAAGTTCAGTTTCTCGATAACAGGTATTTATAAACAAAATTAATCACGAAGATCAGTTTCACTTTCACTGTCGTCATCCAAATTGATAATAAACTTTTCTTTGGGAATTTTTTCTATATCCATATCTGACTTTTCCACCTTTTTAATATGGGAAACACACTTGGCCCCGCTGCTATCAGGATTGTTTACAGTTTCTGTTTGAATAAGAGCTACCACACTTGAACTTAAGGTTGGAGTACTGCTGACTTAAGGTGATGCCATATATGTTCAATTGGGTTAAACATACAGTGATAAGGAGGAAGTCTGAGCACCGGATGTCCCAAGCTTTTAGCCAATGAATCACAAAAATATTTCTTTTTTATCGAATAACTGCGTAATACTTCTAGTAACTGTTTTTTTGTGTACTTTTCCTCACAGTACATATCATTATTTAACATATATTCTTGTATAGTGGCTTTGGTGTCATTTGAACATAGTGCTTTATCTAGTCTTCGATTGTGGTAGCATTATCCATGGGTGGAATATTTGGTATGAGTTTATTTTGGAACTAGTCTTCAAATAATTCGGCTGTAGTACCATCATGATAATCGACTAAAGAGTCCTTAATATTCTTTGCCGATAAAGACAACGCATTTGGTATAAAACCATTTTCTGTTCCTGCGTTTTCCTTTATTAGACGGCGCATTAGTTTGGCACAAGTCAGATGAGTCTACCCAACTTTTGTTTGGAATATCGTGTGTATCGAACCAAGTTTCATCCAAATACCATATGTTCTACCATAATGTTCTACCATATTCTCTAAATTCGTTTATTGCCAATAAATATTCAAATATCCATTTCTTAAGGCGCACAGATTCCATTAAGATATTTCTGCTACTAGTAAGTTTTTTAAATTTAAATCCGTTTTGTAAAAGAGACTTCCTTAACTCCTTGGCTGCGGGAAACGAATATTTTCGCTTGTCGGTAGTGTGCGGGAAACCGAAAATTTCAAAGCCTCTTAAGATGCACTGGCTACGGGAGGCGTACGTTGTCGATGCTTTTAATACTTTGGTATGACTGTACAACGTACCACTGTGCAGAGTGTAATGTACCCCTTTGTGTACTCCCCTGTTTTGAGAAATATCATACTCTCAAAATATATTGAGTTAATATATTTTCCAAAAATAAAGTTTTCTATAGTAATCTTGTGTAAATCTCCTCAATTTTCTGAAAGGATACCTAATAGAAATAGCTCATAGCGCGGGTCGCAGCGGGAAGCATACGTTTCCGCGACCTTCAAAAACACCCGCTATACACAGATACTATGGAAAAAAACTCCCGCAGCTAAGGGGTTAAAGTCTCTTTGCAACACTGGATACCAGTTTCATTCTTTTTAAGCCGTTGAATTAAAATATCTAATGTAGGCACAATTTGCTCTTTATACAAGGCATATATTGTTCTTCGAATTATATCTACAACACAGCCATTTAGTTTCCTTGAAACGCCAGAGTCTTTTCGTTTCTTTCTTTTTAAAATATGGTTACTTACTATTTTAAACACGTGTTTTTGTTAAAGAAGCACTTTCTTGCACAGCTTGATCCTTGGACATTCCACGTTCCAGAAGGGAAGTATAAACATTTAATATAATTTGTTTCTCATGAGGATGTAACATTTGTCGACTAGTGGTAGTACGACCACCAGTTGAAGTACTAGCTTCAGGATGAGCCCATGGACGCCACATTTTTCACCACACAAAAACTTTACACTTTAAAAAGTAAAAAATAAAAACTTTTTAACAAAAAATTAAACCGACGAAAAAATCAACTGAAAAGCAAAAAATAAAATAAACCTTAGTCTAAATGATAATTGAGCTCCTAAACTAATGTAGGTAACTGATTTTGAGTCGACGCCAAACAAACAATTATCCCAAACAAACAATTATCGAAGTTCATTATCTATGAAAGAAGTCATCAAAACGCAGCCGTGCATCTCGCTGCCATCATTTTACGCTTCACCTAATTCAATTGCTAGTTTGTTCAGTTGATTTTTTCGTCGGTTTAATATTTTGTTAAAAAGTTTTTAATTTTTTACTTTTTAGTTCCGTATTTCGACGGTTTAATTTTTTGTTAAAAAGTTTTTATTTTTCAATTTTTTGTGGGTAAAATCTACCAATTACTACCTACTTGTTTTTTGATTACTTCCAAAATACTTACTCACCCACCTTACTTCAACTATTATCAGTTAAATAATATGATTATCTACTTTTACTATTTGTTGTAATATAAATTATTTTCGTTGTTCTGGTTAGTTTATTTCATGACTTTGTATATCATTCCATCCTCTCATAAAATATACTGATTTTGACGGAACAAGAATAATGTCAGTAGCGATCTGTCATTGTCAACTACGTATGTGTGTGCTAATGTTCACTAGTGAAAAATCAATTATCCCCTATTTTTCTACCCGTAAGGGTGGCTAATTCCTTTCGAAATCTAAATATAAGGTATACCCTATCTATTAAAAAAAAACATCCAAATCGAAGAACCCAGTACAAAGTTATCCCTGATAGAATCGGTTAACGGACCAGAATTCAGAGGGTGAGTGATCAATATCCTTCATTTCGCTACCCTTAGGGGTGGATTTCATCTTTTAAATTCAAATGGACCAAAGTCAAAGTACACCCTATCCACTGAAAAAAGAATTATCGGAATCGGACGCCTCAGTAAAAAATTATGCGTGATCATACATAAAAAAATATGATGGAAAAACATAAAATATACGGGTCGAATAGAGAACCTCCTCCTTTTTGGTTTCGTCGGTTAAAAATAGACACAACTGATACAACGGAATATTAGGTAGGTAATGACTAAATGTTGTTTAACTTTCCTCCTTTTATTTCTGAAATTGGAAAGCGGTCAGTTCTCAAAACAGTCTTGTTTGCAATTTATTTTGTAACCGTAAATAGACCATTATCGCTATAATCTCGTTAATAGCCCATTAGTACTGAAAGTCTGGTGGCCAGGTAAGTAAATTTTATTATTTACACACATTTAAACATATCCTTACCAAGGGTTCTAAATCAACCTTACGAGATTTTTTATTATCAAATAAATGTAAATACAAAACTGCCAACAAAAGCCAAAAATAATGGAGAGCCCACTATTATTAAAATGCCAAACTATTTCATGAGATATTTTAATCCGGATCTGGGAATCTTTGAAGGGACACACACTTTTATTGCTTATCTATATTTCGAACAATAGGTAATAATGAGGGTCGTCGGCTAATATTGATTTACGACCTTCTTAGATTTCTGGTTCTACTTTACCATCAGATGACATAAAACTAACTACTTCATTAATAATAATCCAAGCCAAAATTAGTTCCGTCATAGCGCGGTAAAATTAGTCTATCATAGGACTTTCACAGAAAACTACCCCTTTCTTGTGGCCAAGAAAACTACCCCTTTCTTGTGACTCGTATAGAAGTTTAAATTGTTCATCTATTCCCACGTTTAAATACAAATATTCTGTCCATTTGGTTCACCCTCGAAATCTAATAAGAAAGCTTTGCCCTAGATTATTTCATAGTTGCTACAAACATCGCGACTTATCCCGTAAGAAACAATTTGTCTTCTATATCCAGTTGTTGTTATCGGAGGACACGGCCCCCCATTATTTACACAAACGATCTCTTTAATTTCATGCCTCCAAATAAAACTGTGGCTTATGCTGATGACACAACTTTGTTGAAAGCTTCCTGTCTACATTAGTATTGAGCCTCAATGCATCACAAAATTGCTTCAGAACTAAGAAGTCAAAATTAAATAATGAGAAAATCCAAAGAACTCTTTTTTTCTACAAAGAATGCAGGTAATGGCAAGTGTGCTAAACTTCTTGGCATGGTTATTGATGGCAGACTGTCTTGGTCGTCTCATGTAGGTCAGCTTGTTAAATTATTAAGTTCGATACATTTATTACGTAACATGAAAAAGCATCAGTTCGAACATGTTATTTTTTTATTTCTTTACGCTCAGAATGCCTTCATAGGGTAACTCTTGTTAGGCCATATGGTTCTCAATAATTTTGGAATGAACGTATGAGGCATTTGGATCAAACGTGATATAGTCCATCCAATATCAATTGCAGAAGCTGTTTCTATAGGGAGCAAATAAAAACTCACTTCGCTAACACGAGCGTATATGCGAAGAAATGGAACGAAAAATAATCTGTACTACTTGTATACAGTGTCCGTTGGCACAAAGAGCCCGCTGGTCAACGTGGACTTGAGTGACGGCTGTCTGTTTTACAACCGATTCGTCTGGGCCAATCAAGTCGGACAGCAATGCTAGCAGGTGTGTCTATACGATGGGAGGTCATAAATCACGCGTTATATTTGTGTTTTAATAGCTCTGAAAGATTAAAAACCAGTAGCGTCTGTGGTCTTGGTGTGTGCCGATCGAAATACGTTTTAGGATATTCTAGTTTTGAAAGAAAGAAATTATTTTTCTTTCTTAATGTATTTGTATAAATAAAAGCTTGTCTTTATTTTTTTTTCATTTTTCATTATCTATGAAGTATTTTTAAAATCTTAAAATAACTAAATAAATTTATAGAAAAATCGAATTAAACGGTTTTCTTCACATAAAGGATTCAATATAAAATTAAACCAGAAAATGGTAGATCTCAGGTGAAAAAGAACTACTTTCCTGGCAAATACCACGCAGAACGTTGAATGATATTCACCTTCTGCGTGGTATTTGCCAGGAAAGTAGTTGTTTTTCACCTGAGATCTACCATTTTCTGGTTCAATTTTATATTGAATCCTTTATGTGAAAAAAACCGTTTAATTCGATTTTTCTATTCATTCCACTTCACATGGCACTTATCTTTCACTAAATAAATTTAGTTATCTCCGCCACTGCTGCTCACAGGATTTCGCCGCAAGACTTTTTTATGCTTCTGCAATTGATATTGGGAAAACTATACCTCATTGTTCATCTGGGTTGAGATATCAACTTGATCCAAGAAAAGTGTTTCTCAATAAAATTCTTGCCTCATCCAATCCACATTATTCGTTTGCACAAAACTTCATGTTGCCAAGTGTCTATAAAGAAGATTTTGTCAATCTCTGTAACAAATTGATTCAAGGAATCCTTCATCTCTGTGTTGTACCCCAAAATTTTTGACGAAAGTATTGATAATAAGAAAGTTACCAACAAAATATAATCTCAACAAAATTGTATACTCCCGATTGAAAATGTGGATGGATGTACGGAACCCTTAATGTGGGTTTATCTGAATCATTTGATTGATGATGAGGAAAATACATGAAAATATTTTCTTTTTGGTATATAAAATTCTGTTCGAAATATTTTCTCATGAAAATCTACACAGACCCCTTGATATTTTCCTTGCATTTATAGAAACCAATTGATTTTCGATGATATATCTAAGAGACGCTCGTTTACAGTTCGATGACTCTTTGAATTCAACACATCAGGATATTTTTAACTGGAATTCCGTTGCTGTTGAAAACAGAGAAAATCTGGAGTGATCATTTATATTCATTCTGGTTTTTTTAACGATCCAGTGATAATATTCCAGTAGGAGAGACCATTTAATTTGACAAACTATAAAAACAAATATTAAAAAGATACATGTTTTAAAAATCTTCAAAAGATTCCATCAATTGCACCTCTACAAAAACAAAAAATTATACCTAGGGGATGAAGTAAAACTTAGTTTTTCACTATCAGGTCCCTCGAGGATTATAAATTTTCCTAGAAGTTATTATCAAAACTGTAACTCGTCGGGAAAGTTAACACAAAAAAAATCAAACATATCGCTACAGAAATGCTGTTTTTTCTAATGAAAAATATGCTCCATGATATATCACTATTGATAATAGTTTTAGAATTAATAAATATATATAAATATATATATATATATATATATATATATATATATATATCACTATTGATAATAGTTTTAGAATTAATAAATATATATATATATATATATATATATATATCGATGGCTTGATCCGCAAATCTGTTTTTGTAGGAGAGAAACCAACGTAATTATTTTAAAACTATACGTGTGCCATTCTAAAAGTTCTTCCTCAGATTTTGTACTTCGAAATGATATAGTGCCTACGTGATTGGAAAAAAAAATCTACATTCTAGTATTGATAAAAATTGGAAATACAAAGTTTTGCGATTTAAATAAAAATATTTGTTTTTTTTGTAATACACCATAATATCCTTTGAATTTGGACTTGATGTTTTTCAATAGTCGAACATATTGCATAGTCCAAGGCTGGCTGATATGTCATCTGTTTTTAAGAATAATTCTCAAAATATGCATTTGTTAGAAAACAAATGAAGGAGTAACTTTTTGTAGTAATCGACATTTTCTACAAAAAAGGTGTTACGTTACAAGATATAAACAAAAATTTCTATAAAAAGAAAAAAGACGTCAAAAATAAATATTTTACATGAAAAAATTGGAATTATAACCTATAATTTTCCACTTCCGGTTGAACTAGCGGTGATAACTACTTTCTGCTGCAGAAAGTGGCAATGCTTTATATGTTACATTCTTTGAAATAACCTTTCAAAAAAACGTCCCTAGAATCCTTCCATGAAGGGTCATTTTTCCCCTTTGAAAATAGTTATTTATTATACAAGGGAAAAAAGTATTCGATTTTAGCTCGAGGTTGTGTTGTCTCCCGACGCGAAGCGGAGAGAGACAAAAACCGAGAGCTAAAATCTAATATTTTTCGCGTGTATAATACACTATTTTTTTCTGTGACTGGAAAAACGACGATTTAATATTGAATAAACATACTATTACAATATATTAAAGTCAGAAAATTATCGATGTGAAATTTGAATTTTTAAACTGGTAGGCTGTACTTATAGCGACAATTAGACCAGCGTTGCTAAGGAAACCTTTAAAGTAATCAAATATATGTCAATTCAATTCTGTGATTTGTTTTAAAAATTGCGAACTCAGTGGTTGTTTAGTAGTTATTTTGAATAATATAAAGTTAAAAAATGTCTGATTCCGAGTTTTCTCTGACTCCACCGAGTTTTCTCTGACTCGCGGAATATTTACGAACTCCCGTATTCAAGATTTATGGAATGGAAGATGAAAAAGACATGCAGTTCTTTCTCGGAGACGGTGTTATTGGCTTATTTTTCGGAACTGCACAACAACAAAAGCCATCAACAGTGTTGTCGAATTATTCAATGATTAAAAGTATGTTACAATCCAATAATAATGTAGACATTTCAAAATATTTCAAACTAATTACATTTCTGAAACAAAATGGAAAAGGTTACACGCCCAAGAAAGCTGCGATTTTTACGAGTACACAAAATATGATTTTTTAAATAATGCTCCCGATGAAGTTTATTTAATGGCCAAGGAAGGTTGTATTTGGGATTGCAGGAGCTTGTCGAATTTGTAAAATCAGCCAGGTAACATTAGATGATATTGAAGATTCGGGAACGTTATTAATTGTTAAACTTAAGCAAACAAAGAATGATGTAAACAGGAGATTTGTAGTTACTGAAGAATATATTAAATTTTACCGAATGTACATAGAGCCCTTCGTCCAGCAGCAGCAAAGGATCGCCGCATGTTTTATGCATATCTCAATGATAGATAGATAGATAGACTTTATTGGGCTAGTTTACACATCGGTTTATAGCACGTCAGTTTCTACAGAAATATTATCTATGGAAGATAATGTGTAAAATATATAAGATGTAAAAACATTCATTTTATCGACATATACATGTGTTTAAAAATAACATTTAAAAATATTTTGTTGTAAAAAAAAACAAATAAATATATAAATGGTAAGTCATGTAAAAAATTTTCATGCATTCAGAAATTCTTCTACACTATAAAAACATTTATTTATGAGCTAACTTTTCACGTTAATCTTAAAACAATTTTCATTCAAGGCGCGAACTTCTAAGCTCAACTTGTTATATAGTTTCAAATTCAGAGAATTAGATTTCGACTTAGTGAGCCTGAAGCGTTGAAGAGCTATTTGGTTTGCCGATCTGGTTTCGTATTTGTGAATATCAGACGAAAGAGTATAACTCCCTTTGTTTGAGTGTATTTCACAATGGAAAATGTATAAATCAGGTTGTGGGTAAAAATCAGTTTTATAAGGTACCTGAAACAGTAGCTAATTTTCTTCAACTTGAAAATGCTAACTCATATACCTGTCATTCATTTCGAAGATCGTCTGCTACACTTTTTTTGTTGAATCTGGGAGAGACTTGATGACACTAAAGAAACATGGCGGTTGGAAGTCATCAACGCTGATGAATCGGTAGCACACAGGACAGAAATAGATAATTAAGTGTTTAGAACGTGTGGCAGTGCTGAAAAAACACCCGATTTGCGACCAGTAGTCTAATCAACAAGTTCAAAAACGTGTTAAATAGATATAAAGCTCCTAAAAATATGAGCGATAGCTCATTCGATTCGGAATGACGTCTCGAAAAATGTTTTTTAAGGGTTTATTAGCACGTAAAAAATTGCGATTGTTATTAATAAGATTAAAAAAAGAAGGTATTTCGTTTTTCGTTAATAATTTCTGAAATAATTATATTTAAGGAATTATGAAAAACGATCCTGAAAGAGGAGGAAATTTCCAATAAAAAAGTCCTGCCTTCCGGAACTCTATCTCTATTATTTATAATTTTTTTTAACGCTGAAAATAGGGCTCCGCGAGGTCGTTACGGCATAGGCGCACCGTCTAAAAAGCCGTTATATCATCTTAAATAATTTTTTTATAGTATTAAATAACAATTTAAAAATTTGAATAAATTATGGTGTAATCTAGACACTTGAACGAAAAAAACCTCGGTAAAAAAAATGTTCATGTCGATTTTTCAATTAAAATTACGACATAAAAGTTTAAATAATTGGTCTATAATGTTTTTAAAATTAGACAAAAATTTAAATAATTGTTCTATGAAATTTTCGCTTCGTGGAGTTTTTTTTACTCAATAAAGCAATGCAAAAAAAATATTAAAGTTTATTATTTTGTTAATTATAATTTTTTTAAATTAACAAAAAATGAAATTTCTAAAAAATGTTATCAAAAAATTTTTTTTAGTAATATCTTATTATTGCTGTTTTTGCATCTAATATAGGTATTAATTAACATTGGAAAAAAAATTTTACGTCATTTGTTAAGAAATTGTTTATAAACAGAATATTTTGGTATTTAAAAAAAAAATTTTTTACCATGTTATTGCATAGGTAAAATTATGATTAAAAAAAAAATTCTTAAATAATTTTTTTTATTGTTTATAATAGTTTTTTTTATATTTCAATTGTTTAAACTATTAGTTAAGAAATTATTTTATTCTTAAAAATCATCATTGACCTTTTTCAATGAATTAACAGAAATAATTTTTTTTTATAAATAATTTCATTGTTTATTAACTTAACAATTTGTTATAAACAAATAATATTAACCGTTATATTTTTTTTCGAAAACTTCAAAATATAACAAAAACAACTATGTATAACAAAGTATAGAAAAAAATTTTTGTATTTTTTACAGCATTGTTACATATTATATGATAATGAAATTACAGCCGTTCCATAATTTGTCAAGTTATAAAGTGTTATAACTTTTGAACTATAAGAGATACGGTAAAGGACATTCAAGTCATTTTTATAAAAGATTTATTTATCTTTAAAATGAATTCAAAATCGATTCTGTAACCATTGTTTATCAGTTGTTATAAACATTTTTTTATAAAAAAAAAAAAAAATAAATATATTTTTTAAAGTTCATAGCTTATAACTCGTTAAATAATATAGATACAGCTACGGACTTTTTTGTTCTATGATAAAATATCTTTCTAATTACGTATAAATTATAGCAATATAGATTTTTGTTTAAATAATATACTAGTTTAAATTTATACTTACAATTTACATTCTGCTATTGATCATTTTCATTCATTTAACACTAGAATTATCAATATTCTGCTAAAGTTTAATTATTTATTTACTAAAATAATATTTACTAAAATAATAATTGAATTTACTTTCTAATTTTTATATTTTTTTCAATATATTTTCTAAATTATTTTTTTTTATTAAATTATACTTCATGCTTAATAATTTAGAAAATATACTTGAAAAAAATATAAAAATTAAAAAAAATTCAATTATTATTTTAGTAAATATTATTTTAGTAAATAAATAATTAAACTTTAGCAGAATATTAATAATTCTAGTGATAAATGAATGAAAATGATCAATAGCAGAATGTTAATTAGGTAAGTATAAATTTAAACTAGTATATTATTTAAATAAAAATCTATAATTTATACGTAATTAGAAAGATATTTTATCATAGAACAAAAAAGTTCTTGAGTTCGAGCTGTATCTAATTATTCAACAAGTTATAAGCTATGAAATTTCAAAAAATATAAAAAAAAACTAAAATTTTTATAAACAAATGCTTATAACAACTGATAAACAATGGTTACAGAATCGATTTTGAATTCATTTTAAAGATAAATAAATCTTTTATAAAAATGACTTGAATGTTCTTCACCGTATTTCTTATAGTTCAAAAGTTATAACAATTTATAACTTGACAAATTATGGAACGGCTCTAATTTCATTATCATATAATATGTGCCTACTATGGCACTGACATGATAATCCATTATGTCGAACGGAACAGACGTGTGTGTGAACGCTCTATGTAAAAAGTGTAAAGCAAAGGTTATTAATGGGTTGAAATGCAAAAAATGTAACTCTGTGTTTCATCCTAGCTGTGCAGTTAAGTACAAAGGTCTTAAACAAACCGAAGACAAAAAATGTGTAATATGCTGTGATAATAAAAATGAATCCAATGTGATGGTGCCAAGTGAACCTGACTGTGACAAGGAATTTTATGATGCGCTAGAAGATCCTGATAAAAAGTTAGATGCACCTCTGGTGAGTTATTTAATGAAACAAAAGGACATAATCATCACCGAATTGAGAGATAAAATCAAATTATTGAATATACAAATCGAACTTCTGAGTAAATTCAACACTCCGAATATAAATAAAGACAAGGAATCATTTAAAGAAGTACGGACAAAAACTGACGAGAGTTTTTCTAATAGTTCAGCTGATAAACAAATAAGACGAGAACACCCAGCTGTTGTCATAAAAAAACAGGGAACTCCAAAACAATTGAAAAACATACTAGTGATGTGGTTGATTCACAAAAAGCAGGGATTTCTAAAATAAATAAAAATCACGTAGCAGCGGAACTACATGAAATAAATACCCTACAGAAATGCACTGAAATAATTAATTTAGCCAATGCCACATCCACAAATGAAGACAACATTGATTGGCAAACAGTAAAATATAAGCAGAAGCCGCCCAAGAATAATGCTTGTCGGAGGGGTTAAAGGTTCCAAAAATGTGACTTTGCATGTGTCAAGGTGGAGCATTCTACTACTGCCGGTTTAACCCTTCCCTTTTCCAGTAAAATGTGAATTGATGACATCAAAATTCCCAAGTATTTACTCATCTTTCAAGGTAACAATCGACGACAAAAACTTTCGCAAGGCTATGAACCCAAAATTGTGGCCAAATGGCACTTGTATCAGCAAGTTTTTTCGGAAGAGGGTTCAGTCAACCCCTGCAAAGGACTGATGTTCAATCCTCAGTTACTAATATTGAATGCACAAAGTCTCAACGCTAATACAATAAATATTTTGGAAGTCGATATTGTTGACGCTGATTTTCAATTCCTATGTTTTACTGAAACTCATTGTAATAGTGATTCTATAATGTACAGGAACATCAATGGATTTAATCTATCTGCCCATTATTGTAGAAATAATTTCGAAAAAGGTGGGGTTGCCATATATTCTAAACTTGGTTTAAAATGCAAAGAAATTGATCTGAAAAAACACTGTATAGATAAAGATTTTGAAATTTGCGGATTGTCTTATAAATCTGGCGAAAATAATAGCATTATCTTAGCTTGTTATCGCTCTCCCAGTGGGAATATAAACACTTTTTTAGAGAATATCCTGAAAGTGCTAGAACAAGAATATAAACCAAATTATTACATAACTTTGGTAGGGGATTTGAACATTGACTCGTCTGCCAATTCAGTAGACACGTATAATTTTAACAAACTCTGTAACATTTTTGATAGTTTTAATATGACTTCAGTTGTTGAGTGGCCTACAAGAGTAACATATCATTCAGCCACCACAATCGATCATATATTTACCAACTGTAACGACCCTGTTGTTTGCGTCGTTGATAATATCTTATCGGATCACCGAACTGTACTGTTTGAGATTCCTGAACAAACTGATGTGAAAAGTGGCTCGTCTCATATGAGAAGAAACTACAATGAGCACGCGATTAATTGTTTCAATACCGCACTTCTTCAGGAAAATTGGTCTGAACTTTATAAAATGTCCGACATGAACAATGCTTTTAATTTGTTTCTGGAAGTCTTCCTCTTTTATTTTGAAATGTACTTTCCGTTGAGAAAATGTTATACTATAAAGAATAAAATAAAAAAAGGGTCACATATGACGTCAAATCATCTAGTGTCAATTTGAAAGATTTACATTACCTACAATCAGAATACCCTGAACTACGCAGCACATATAAAGCTGCTAAAAAAAAACACGAAAAATTGTTAAAAAATTCCAAAAAAATGTACTATCAAAATACTATAGCTAATTCAACAAATGCTAACAAAACAGCTTGGAAAGTTATTTCAGAATTGAGCAACAAAAAAGTTGAATCACACCATAAAATTGATATTAGTAAAGATGGAATAATATATGATAATCCTCATGAAGTATCTAATTTGTTCAACAGTCATTTTATAAATGCTCCAAAAGAAATCATCAACAAAATTGATCAGAGTAAAATAAAAAAATAGAAAATCCAAAATTGAATTGAATAACTTTTCCATTTTTCTCAACCCTTTGTTGCTATAGAACTGGAAACATTACTGAAAACTAAACTCAAAAATAAACACTCGGCGGGAAACGATGACATACCATTATTCCTATTGAAAAAATGTCTGAATAGCATTATCGAACCCATGACCTTCTTAGTGAATTTATCTTTTTTAACTGGCAAATTTCCTGATGCCCTTAAAACAGGAAAAATCATTCCTATTCATAAAAAGGGTGTTGTAAACTTGATGGATAATTATCGGCCAATAACAATAACGCCAAGTTTCTCAAATATCTTCGAATATTCATTTTTAGATCGCCTCTTGAACTTCTTAAAAAGGTTCGATATTTTGAGCAAAAATCAGCATGGATTCAGAATTAATCATTCGACAAATACAGCTGCAATTTCATTCTTCGAAAAAGCTGTAGAATATTTTGAAACAGGAGAATGCCCTGTAGGGATCTTTTGCGATCTCAGCAAGGCATTCGACTGTGTTAACCATCAAATTCTATTAGCCAAATTGTATAACTATGGTGTTAGAGGTCCAGCACTTGGTTGGATTTCTTCCTTCTTAGTTAACCGACTCCAATACGTGAGCATACCAGAACTCAGTTCTGGAGCAGCCACACAAACCAAATCTGAATGTAAATTGGTCAACATAGGAGTCCCGCAAGGGTCAATACTGGGGCCAATTCTATTTCTGTTGTACACCAACGATCTTGATAAGCACTTAACAAATACCCATATAACGATGTTTGCTGATGATACCTCTTTAATAGTATCGGATAAGGATGAAATAAAAACACAACAGATAAGTGAACAAGTCTTGAACTCTGTATATGAATGGTGCAGCTTAAATTTTCTATATCTCAATGCCTCTAAAACACAAATAGTGAAATTCCATAACAGGCAAAAAGACTGTCTACCAATAACTATCTGCGTCAATGACGTATCAATTGAGAATACAAATGAAACCAAATTCCTGGTCTGGTCATTGATGAAAATATCAACTGGAAAAAATCATTGTATATGCCTGAACAAGAGGTTGAATTCTTTATGTTATTTGTTCAGGAATCTCAAACAAGTATTGGAGGAGCCCCAGCTACTATCCTTGTACCACTCTCAGGTAGCGTCCCGAATTAGGTATGGTATATGTTTGTGGGGTAACTCCACTTCCGTTAATGACGTGTTTATTTTGCAAAAAAGAATAATAAGAATAGTGGCAGGCGTTCCTTCGACCTACTCTTGTAGGGGATTGTTTGTCAAACTTAATATAATGACACTTTATTCTATGTACATCTATGAAATTTGCACTTTTATTTTCACGAACAAAACTAAGTTTACTCTGAATAAAAACTTGCATATGGTAAATACACGACAAAAGAATAATTTCCATATTCCATTTTATAAATATAGAGTTTCGCAAAACTCACTTTCCTATTTGGGTTTGACCATTTATAACAGATTGCCGCATGAAATTAAAAATATTAATGAAAGTAGAAATTTTATCGCAGCGCTGAAAAAATTCCTAATTAAAAATTGTTTCTATTCCTTGGACGAATATTTTAACATGTGACTATGTTGTTCTGTTCCGTTTTGCCTAATGTTTCTCTCTATGTGACTATTCCTATACATATGTACTTGTGTCTTACTGGAAAATAAATATTATTATTATTATTATTATTATTATTATTATGTAACAATGCTGTAAAAAATACAAAAAATTTTATTTATTTTTATTTTTCGAAAAAAAAATATAACGGTTAATATTATTTGTTTATAACAAATTGTTAAGTTAATAAACCATGAAATTATTTATAAAAAAAATTATTTCTCTGTTAATTCATTGGAAAAGGTCAATGATGATTTTTAAGAATGAAATAATTTCTTAACTAATTATTTAAACAATTGAAATATAAAAAAACGATTATAAACAATAAAAAAAATTATTTCAGATTTTTTATTTTTTTTAAAATCATAATTTTACCTATGCAATAAGATGTTTTTTTTTTAAATCCCAAAATAGTCTGTTTATAAACAATTTCTTAACAAATGACGTAAAAATTTTTTTTCCAATGTTAAATAATACCTATATTAGATGCAAAAACTGCAATAATAAGATATTACTAAAAAAAAATTTTTTGATAACATTTTTTAAAATTTCATTTTTTGTTAATTTAAAAAAATTATAATTAACAAAATATAAACTTTAATAAAAAAAATTGCATTGCTTTATTAAGTACCTAAATGAAAAGAGCTCCACGAAGCGAAAATTTTATAGACCAATTATTTAAACTTTTATGTCGTAATTTATAAAAACAGAGATTGGAAAAAAATTAGTCAATTAACAATGGTGTAACTTTTTGCAAAATCGACATGAAATTTTTTTTTACCAAGGTTTTTTTCGTTTAAGTGTCTAGATTACACCATAATTTATTCAAATTTTCAAATTGTTATTTAATACTATAAAAAAAATATTTTAGGTGATATAACGGCTTGGAAATTTCCTCCTCTTTCAGGATCTTTTTTCATAATTCCTTAAATATCATTATTTAAGAAATTATTAACGAAAAACTAAATACCTTCTTTTTTCAATCTTATTTTGTTAATAACAATCGCAATTTTTTACGTGCTAATAAACCCTTAAAAAACATTTTTCTAGACGTCATTCCGAATCGAATGAGCTATCGCTCATATTTTTAGGAGCTTTATATCTATTTAACACGTTTTTGAACTTGTTGATTAGACTACAGGTACATCAACGGCAGTTGTGTCCATGGCAGAAAAAAATATAATTTCAACACAAGAAAATTTGACTGTTGTACCGAATAGTTCAAGGAACATGTCATTCATGCAATGCACATTTAATAATTGTACTTTTGATATGAAGGAAATGTAACTTTTGTATAATAAAATATTATAAAATTAAATATCTACCTTTACTTATGTGTATATATATCTTGGGAATACCCAGCAGCCTGGCAATCTCAAATATGGAGGAACTGCTACAAAAGCAGTTCCTTAAAACATGGCAAGAGGCGCCAGGCATGAGGCAATCAAAGCTCCACATAAAGGAGCCAAGGAAAAAATGTCTAAAGAGATCCTGTCACTTAACAGACGGGACATCAAGACTGTGACTGGGCTCCTAACGGGACATAATCACCTGAACAGGCACATGGAGCTCATCGGGATCACAGATGATCCCCTATGTAGATGGTGCCTGGAAGATGACGAGACATCGTCGCACATCCTCACTGAGTGCCCAGCTTTGGTGCACCAGAGGGAGAGCAACCTTGGGAGCATAATTCTGAACCCAGAGGACGTCAAGGAGATTCAGCTGAGGAAGTTGCTGAATTTTGTCAAAGAAATCGGCATGCCCAGCTGATTTTCTCAGAACAAGTGGGCGCACAATTGGCCCAAATAGAGAGGCCTATGTGTACGGGGTTCTTCGGAACCAGCCCACCTTGTGCGAAGAAGAAGATATATCCGGGAAAAAAGTACTCACTTTCTTCCCGGGCAAAAAAGTAATTTCATAAAAAGTGATATTTTGTTACCTGTCAACAGAGATAAAATGTCGAACTCTTTTCCCGTCACAGAAAAAAAAGTTATTGTAAAGAATATTGATATCCACAAAAATTATTAAATTTATGTGTACGGGGTTCCTCGGAACCAGCCCATCTTGTGCGAAGAAGAAGATATATCCGGGGAAAAAGTACTCACTTTTTTCCCGGGCAAAAAAGTAATTTAATAAAAAGTGATATTTTGTTACCTGTCAACAGGGATAAAATGTCGAACTCTTTTCCCGTCACAGAAAAAAAGTTATTGTAAAGAATATTGATATCCACAAAAATTATTAAATTTATGTGTACGGGGTTCTTCGGAACCAGCCCATCTTGTGCGAAGAAGAAGATATATCCGGGGAAAAAGTACTAACTTTTTTCCCGGGCAAAAAAGTAATTTAATAAAAGTGATATTTTGTTACCTGTCAACAGGGATAAAATGTCGAACTCTTTTCCCGTCACAGAAAAAAAAGTTATTGTAAAGAATATTGATATCCACAAAAATTATTAAATTTATGTGTACGGGGTTCCTCGGAACCAGCCCATCTTGTGCGAAGAAGAAGAAGATATATCCGGGGAAAAAGTACTCACTTTTTTCCCGGGCAAAAAAGTAATTTCATAAGAAGTGATATTTTGTTACCTGTCAACAGAGATAAAATGTCGAACTCTTTTTCCCGTCACAGAAAAAAAGTTATTGCAAAGAATATTGATATCCACAAAAATTATTAAATTTATGTGTACGGGGTTCTTCGGAACCAGCCCATCTTGTGCGAAGAAGAAGAAATATCCGGGGAAAAAGTACTCACTTTTTCCCGGGCAAAAAAGTAATTTCATAAAAAGTGATATTTTGTTACCTGTCAACAGAGATAAAATGTCGAACTCTTCTCCCGTCTCAGAAAAAAAGTTATTGTAAAGAATATTGATATCCACAAAAATTATTAAATTTTTTCTGGAAATAACGTATTTTAGGAGTTATTCACAGAAACCGCAAAAACCACCGGAAGTGACATTATTTCTAGACATATCGACGGACCAGGCGTATGCAACTCAGTGTCTTTCAACCTAGTATAGTATTTCTAATCCCAATTGGACCGACATAAAAAGTTTCGAGAAGGAATTCTCTTCCACACGACTGAACTTTTTTATGATTGTACCAGGAACGCTTTGAAAGTAAAAACACTGGTAGTATATAAATTATGTCACATGTATCAGTAATCAGCAAAAAACAACACTATTTAAGTGGTATTTGAGAAGTAGTCTCTGGCTGCCATATTGGATTGAGAGAAACGATTGGTTATACAAAAAAAGTAAAACGGTTTCTTCTATGCCAAATTTTACGAGCTATAGTTTTATAACAAGAGTTTCCGAGGTAAAAAAAAATCCCCGTCCACTAAAATAAAAATGAAGTTTATAGATAATTTTTTATAATGCAAATAAACTGTTACTGGCTTGAAACTCGTATTACATTCAATTTGAATGCATCAGATAATAAACATCATTACGGCGAGTTTAAAAATACACGACGCAAGCAATGGAAAATGCCTTGTTATCAATTATAATTCATAATAATCGCTCGAGTAATAATATTATTTCATTTTGCATTCCTATAAGGGGAACTCGAATCGTCAATTATGCGAAAAATAGAAACACGTTAAAAAAGCGATCAAGTACAAGTCGAAAGTCCAGCATCGCACAATGTGTGTTTTGTAGGTTATAGACAGTTTAGAAGACTGTGACCAGTTCATTAGTGCTTACGTGCCACTTTTGAAGACCTACAAGATGACAAGACAAGTTTTTAGATGCAAAATTTTGTCTCGTGCAGATACACCTGCACTGAAAAACATATAAGAACGCATTTCAATCAATGGATGCTTGTATTAGAAAAATGTAATTAGGTAAAAAAATATGTTTTCCTATCATGGGACGACATTAATCTTGAATAGAATTGGCCGCCACCGAAACAAATGAAAATTATTCCTTCACCCATCTTAACATTTGCAACTTTTCATTTATCAGTTTTTTTTTAGAAATTCTTTCAAAATGATAATTTTACCGTTTTGAAGGATGCAAAACGGGCGTATTATTCAAAAAAAAATAGTTTCGTGCAACATTTGCGAACTCGCGTATTCTAATAACAATAAGGGTGGCACTTCAAGAGAAATTTAAATAAAGTTGCACATATACATAATACAAAACAGATATAGGATTATTTAGATTGGGTGAGGGGAAGTTAACTCCTTTTCACACCCCCAGATCCGCATCTGGACCTACGATTTATATAAATAAATCGAATCTCACCATTCAAAGGAAATTAGTTTTCCGGTGTTCGAGTTAAAAAACTTGAGCCTTATCATTACAAATGTAGCGAATGTTTCCGCTCCGAATTCTTAAAAAACATATGATTATTAAAAGAATAAAACATACACAGCGAACGCATTTGCTAGCAATTATTCATACGACTCATAAAATTTATCTGGGTATTCATAAAATTCAAAGGGTATATGTAAGATATGTAAGATCAAATAATGTTCATTAACTAACTTATTAGTTTGTCCGAGTAGAAAGTTACTGCAAATAATGCTTAAAAATCTGAATATAGAAATAGGAGTTATAATAAATTGCAGCTATAATAAATATTTTTTTATCTTCAAACCCCTTAATATTTTTTTTGCAATTTTAACAATGTGGCCGATCTACAATCGAATTTCAAAATTTTAACGGAAGTTAGCAACATCTAAAAGTACACTAAGAAAAATTAAATCTTAATTATTTTATTTTCTCCTTTTCCATTTTTTTCACATGGATTTTTATTCAGTTACTAAGATTTCCAGTTTCAACTGAAGGTGGGAAAATTTGATCAGACTGTTGAATATTCTGTGAAATATTCTGTTCATTGCGTTTTCATTGCTGGTTAATTTGAAATCAAACAGTGAAGAGATGAGCAAACTGTTAATATTCGATAAAGATAAGTCCATCTGAAAGGACACAATGAAGCCTTCGAATTCACGAAAAATATATGAAAAACAAATGGTGTACCAAGAAAAAGGTATGAAATGAATAAAACTTCAATGACATATAATTCCATGAAATATAATTCCAGTTTGACTTTTTCATGTTGACGCATTGAGTACTACTCATACGATGATGAAAATGCAGATTGTAACCGAACCCATCCCGGTCTTATATGTTTGATAAAACTTCTGGTGGATTTTCAATTTTTTTTCAACCTTCTTTTTTTTTATGTGTGAAAGTTATTTCAAAATTTTAACAGACGCCACAAATGGCTTTGTACACCCTTCTGCTTGTAATATGTTATTGTTATCGCTCTTTCCTTCATTACTGATGAGATACCAGAACTTGCCAGGCCGTCAAAGGGGGTGAAAAAATGGGGTTTGATATAATTGTTATTGGTGTTTTTTTCATCACTGATAAGACGCAAGAATTTTCAAAGGGGGTGAAGATGAGGGTTGAAATAATTTGAAAATTCACAAAGGCCACAAATTGCCATTGATCTTTTCTTCATCACTGATGAGACGCCAGAATTTTCCAGGCCGTCAGAGGTGGTGAAAATGTGGGTTGATATAATTTGAAAATTTACAGAGGCGACAAATAGCTTTGTACACCTTTCTGCTTGTAATATGTTATTGTTATTGGTGTTTTCTTCATCCCTGTTGAGGTACCAGAATTTGCCAGTCCAACAAAGACTGACACATTTAATGTTAGCAATTAACTAATCTAGAAAATTTTAAAGGATCACCAATTGTATCCTTACCATATTCAACGAGGCCAGGCACTTTTGCCGCGAGATTTTCCCCATCGAGTAGACTTTTGTCAATGGAGTCTTCAAATGATTACCCAAAATGCTCAATTTTTAGAAACGTAATATTCACTGACGAATCCAACTTTTCAAGGCAAGGGTTTACACATTTCCATAACAATCATCTATGGGCCGAAGATAACCCACATGCAATTCGAGAAGGTCGGTCATGTGCATTTTCACTTAACGTGTGGGTTAAGGCTAACTGGTGCAACCTATACAATTTTCTTCAGGGGCAGCTTTCCATTTTACTTGAAAATGTTCCACTAGCTATTCGACCACGAATGTGGTTTATGCATGAAGGTGCGCCTGTCCATTTCAGCATAACTGCTCGTTAGTACTTGGACGACGTGTATCCAAATCGTTGGATAGGCAGAGCAGGACCTCAACATTGGCCTCCCAGATCTCCAGACTTAAACCACTTGGACTTTTGCATCTGGGGTCACCTGAAGTCCTTGGTTTATACGAACCCCATTGAATGTGTGAATGATTTGAGGAATCGCATAATTGCAGCCTGCGAGACATTCCAAAACAAACCAGGAATATTTCAGCGTTTGCGCCATTCTATGAGACGAAGACTTGATTCCTGTCTAATGGTTGGACGTGGTCATTTCGAGCAATTTTTATAACTCCGTTCCGTTTGATCTTGTTGCCTTTTTCTTTGTTGTAATACACATAATTTTGTTTTGTTTGTATTTTTAATTTGATATTATATTAAAACAAAACATGGTACTGGTACATGCCTACATTGAAAGTTAAAACAAGCGGAATAATTTTAAAATACTACGATTGAAGTCACAAGTTGTGCAAACAAAACGTGACAGTCACCTACTAGATTTTTTCGATTCCATTTACAGAAGATCCGTTCATGCACAATGTTGTATTTTATTTTTTTATTAGGAAACTATTGCTTTTACGGACACAATACAGGAGTTAAAAAAGTTTTGCAATGAATCGCTCTTTTCAACACATATTGAAATTGAGAAATTTTGTTTCGTTAAAAAGTTCTGGTAAAAAATGGAATAGGAGTTGCATGTTTCACCCCTTTAAAAGATCAAAACAAAATTTAAAAAATATTCATAGGTAGCCTTTTTATTGGTAGAACATGCCCACAAAATGGCATTTCTTCAACTCTTCAGCAATTTCAAAAAATATATTTTTTTTTTCTCATTTTTGGAAGCGTAGATAAGGATTTGCTGTTTAAGTTTATCTATATAGGTGTCTTTCCTAAAAAAACGCGATTAAAAAAAAAAAAATATGTTAGGTTGGGTTAGAACTGGCGAATCCACCAGATTCAACTACGACGTCTGGAATACCGGTTGGTTAGAGGTTAAGTTATAAAAAAATGTTTTTTTGTGTAAAATCGCGTTTTTTTTCAGGAAATACACCTATGAGATGGCGTTAAAACATTATCCGAATATTTCAAGTTTATCTAAATAAATATCTCGAAAAAACACGATTATACAAAAAAAACCGCCGAACGAATATCGGCGTGTCTGACGCCACGACTTAGATAGTCCATTCTGACGTCATATCATCGATGAAGAGAAGACCAATAACAATAATATATTACATCAGAAAAGTGTAAAGTCATTTGTGACCTCTGTGAATTTTTTAAATAACTCCCAACACCATTCCACTGTCTCAAATTAGTCTCATAGAATTTTCACCCTTCAGTTGAAACTGGAAATCTCAACGCATTCACGCCCCTAAACTAATGAAAATCCATGAGAAAAAACGAAAAAAGTTAAAAGAAAATAATCGAGATTCTATTTTTCTCAGTGTACTTGTGGATGTGGCTAACTTCACACCCGATAGTTTTATAGGTAGTTGTTTTGATTCAGTCAGTGCATGGAATTTCAAAAGCGTTAGGCTTAATGTTAAATTTTTCGGTTATCACGTCTCTAATCTAATTATGTATGTATGATATAATTCATAAAATGTACAAATAACTATCACAAATGAGCTTATTGACGTGAGTCACTTCCGGTTCGTCAAGGCATTCTCGTTTGCAAAATACTTTTTAAATGCTTTAAGAATTACATATAGTTGATAAAATAAGGAAGCGTTGAAATTCTGCATGCCGCCAAATCGGGCTAAAACAACGTTTCGCTGAATAACTTTAATATCGGTAGGCTTCGGCGATTTATATCCCCGGCACGTTTCGTAATATTCTTGGCACAGGGGACCATCTTACGTATCACTCAAGAAATTATCTAATGCCTCCAATGATTGTTTCATCATCGCTAAAATAACTCACTGCACAAAACGAATATTATAAAAAAAACACTCCAAATGTTACATACTAGCTAATCCTTTCTTGGTCAAACCACTGGAAAAACTCACACCTCGTCGGACGGAAATAGACCACGACGGCGGGCTCGAGAAAAAACACATCAACTAATTGACATCGTTTCGATTCGTCGTGCTGCTCGATCTGCATGACGTAGCTAGGCATCTCCCACCCGCAACACACCACAATAAAAAAAAACAGAAATCTGCACCCAAACTTACGCTGATCCCGGTGCATGATAGCATCCAGCCACGCACTCATGATATTCATGATCAGAAGATGGACTCCACAGCACGATCTCTCGCATCAAGACGCCCAGGAAAACCTCTCGGAGCACGGTCCGCTGTCGCGAATCGAAATTGGCCGTTCGCCCGAACGGTTGACAGCTAATATTCGACACAGCTGGCTAGATCGAAACGAATTATTTGGGAATGTCGACAGTCTATCCGGCACCGAAAAACGATTAATTTTTGGGGTTGCAGATAATGATGAATAAATGAAAATCGGAATGCGCGCACAAGACGGCGCTTGCGTCATGTTCCTGGAAAATCGATATTCAATGTTACTTCATGATTGAGACTGTTTGGAAGAGCTGAAGGACTGCGCGTGTGCGAAAAAAATCGGTATGAAAAGTAAAGGAGGATTCACCGATTTCTGTCAAAAATGTCAGGCTGTCGAACTTTGTTAGGTCATTGAATAGGCCTGTGGTGGAATGAGTTGTGGTAGCAAAGCGGTGTCGTCATCAATCATCTGTACTGAAAAAAATTGGACCCAACAAATAGGCTAAGAGCGGGCTGCAGAAAACATGGTCCATCGAGTGAAAGAATGAAATGTTTTTAAAATGTTAGTACTCACAGCAAACACAAGAAAAATCATTGACTGCCTGGGCAAAAGTGGTGCATACGTTTTGTATGGCCTTTTTTCGGAAAAAACAACCAATATAGCAATAGATTGGTAATAGTTTCATTATAAATCAACTTCCGAGTGGTGCAGCGGTCTAAGGAGCTGGTTTACGAAGAGGAGCGTGGGTTCAAGCCCCCCAGCTCGGGCAGCTTTTTTTTCTTTCGAAATTGAAAAATGATTTGTTTGGGGGCGAATATTCGTCTCAAAACAAATAATTTCTCATGTCTGAGAGCTGCCTGCAGAAAAGCTGGCCGATCGAGTAACAGAATGAAATGTTTCCACCATGCATTTATTTAATTTCACATTGTGATTATGGTTCGATTCTATTCAAAATTAGTTTGTGGGGATTTTTGGGATCAGACATCATGATTTCTTTGCCAGAATTCATGAAGGCGACGACTTTTGTGATTATAGTCCGATTCCATTGAAAATTGGTGCGTAAGAGCTTTTTTTTTAGATTTTCATTTCATTTATTCACATACCATAATTTACATGTTATAATTTCAAAATATTATTATATTCCACTTCAAAAACAGACAACCCACATAAGCAATTTAATTGCTTGTGTTTGTGGCCTTGTAATGTATTTGTTAAGTGTTTCATCAAGATTAGCGGTAACAGAATTAGGTACCATAGTGTTGAGAAATACAAGGGGAAGAGAAAGATGAAAACAAAAAAGGAAAAATAAAAAAGAAAAGATAATCAAAATAAAAAAGAAATGCGACGGCAAGAGAGAATGAGGTGTGACGAGAGTTTGTTTCAGATAAAAGAGAAAGCTTTTTTTTTCAGAAAATTTTTAGCAGGTTTTTATTTTCATATATAAATTTTTTCATAGTGTTTTTATACTTTGGCAAGGAGTCATGTATCATGTGGCAGAAAATTGTACAGTTTTGGGCCGTAAAAAAATATATACCGTTGTGTATGTGCTTTCCGAAAAATTGGTAATATTAAAGACTTATTTTCAGCGAATCTAGTTTGCTTAGTTTTAGGAGATAAAAAAGAAATGCGACGGCAAGAGAGAATGAGGTGTGACGAGAGTTTGTTTCAGACAAAAGAGAAAGCTTTTTTTTTTCAGAAAATTTTTAGCAGGTTTTTATTTTCATATATAAATTTTTTCATAGTGTTTTTATACTTTGGCAAGGAGTCATGTGTCATGTGGCAGAAAATTGTACAGTTTTGGGCCGTAAAAAAATATATACCGTTGTGTATGTGCTTTCCGAAAAATTGGTAATATTAAAGACTTATTTTCAGCGAATCTAGTTTGCTTAGTTTTAGGAGTCGTATATTTTTGTTTGTTATGGAACATCCAGATAAGTGACTGATATAACCCTCTTGTATCCAGTGTTTCAACATCCTTGTAGAGCTGATCGGTGGATTTAGGTTTTTTTTTATTGTTATTTTTAATAAGGAATTTTGAGTTGATTGTAGTTTACTCAATGCATTATCGTACAGACCTCCCCACACTGTTATGCAGTATCTAATAACTGATTCAACAAGGGAGTTGTATAGTACTAAAATATTTTTTTTGTTTAAGATCTCTCTGATATTATAGAATTTATGGATCAGTTGACTGATCCTTTTTACTACATGGGCCACATGATCATCCCACCGTAGATGTTGATCCAGTATAATTCCGAGATATTTCATATTGGGTGTTTTTTGTATAATGGGGCAATTGCACTTGTTTACGTTATTACAATCGTGTATTGTTAGATAGTCGTAGAGAGGCTGTTCGGATTTATATATCGAAAATGATATGAATTTGGTTTTACTTGCGTTGAGACTTAGAAGATTGTGGTTTAGCCATATTTGTAGATTTCGAAGATCCATTTCTGAATGATCTTTTAGTTGCTGCCATGAGTCTCCTCTATATAATAGTGCTGTGTCATCAGCATAGGAAATTATAGTCCCTTTGAAATTGTTCATAGAAGTTATGCTATTAATGTATACAAGAAAGAGTATTGGACCCAATACTGTTCCTTGCGGAACTCCGATTTTGATATCAATTGTTCACTCAGACGATCTTCTATTTTCACAACTTGCGATCTTTGCGACAGATAATTTCTCATCATATTGAGTACATTACCTCTAACTCCATAATTTTCTAATTTTTTTAGCAACAATTCGTGTGGTACAGTATCAAATGCCTTGGCCAGGTCAAGAAAAATGGCCAGGCATTTTTCTGAGCCGTCCAGGGCACTGACGGTTTTTTCAGTGAAGTCTAAGACTGCTTTCTCAGTATTGGAATTATCTCTTAAGCCAAATTGTCTGTCTGTGATGACATCATGTTTGTTAAAAAAAGCCGTTAGTCTACTTTCAACACTTTGTTCAAATAATTTCGCAAAATTATTCATCACAGAGATCGGTGGGTAATTATTCAAGACGTTATGTTCACCTGTTTTATATACTTATTGGGGTAACTAGTGATTCTTTCCATTGCCTTGGAATTTTCCCATTTTTAAAAGAAAGGTTAATTACATGTACTAAAGGAAGAATAATCTCATTATGTATAATTTTGATCGTTTTACTAGTGATACCGTCAGGGCCAGGTGCACAGTTATTTTTCAAATTGGCCATGAGGACAATAATATCATTATATGTGATAGGTTGGAAAAAAATTGATTCTGAGATCGATGGATCATTAAGAAAGTTGTCAGGGAGGGTTTCGTATTTTTAATTTTTTTAGACATATCTGTTCCCACACTGGTGAAATATTTATTAAAAATATCTGTTTTTGTTTTGTTGTTTTCTATCATTTCACCTTTTGAGTTTTTAATAGAAATATTGTTTAGCGATTGTTTTTTACTATTTCTATTTGTTACTTCATTGATGAGACCCCATGTTTTTTCCCATTTCCTTTAGCATTAGTTAGTTTATCTTTATAGTATTCATTTTTGGTTTTACTAATTAACTGATGAAGTTTATTTCTATAGATTTTGTATTCGTTTTTCAATTTTTGTGCACTTGTTGGCGTGAGTCTCTGTTTAAGATAATCCCGTTGCCTTATAGAGGCTATTAATCAGGTTGTTATCCAAGGCTTGATTTTGTACATTTTACTATAATTCATGATTTTTGTCGTCGTTGAAAGTCGTATATAATTATTCAAATTATTGATGAATTTGTCATACGCAAGTTGTGTCTCCTTACAATTTATGGCATCATCCAAATTTTCATTTATTAGCGTTGCTTTTAATTTATCGAAGTCGATATTTTTATAATTTTTTTTTGAGGTTTGTTTGATGAATGTTTAACTGCTTCATCACTGTATATTCTGAGGAATATTGAATAATGGTCCGTTAGGTAAGTTTGGAAAACAATTGGACTAAATTTGATATTCTTTTTCGATATACATCTGACAAAAAAATGATCGATTATACTATTAGTAGATTCCGTCACCCTGGTGGGCTCATTTATATAAGAAAAAAAAACATTTTCGGCCATAAGATTTAGGTACCTGTCGGTGTCGTTTGCAGATTTGTCCATTATGTTTATATTCGGAGTCGAACATCATGATTTCTTAGTCAAAATTTATCAATTCAAGATGGCGGCTTCAGGAAGGCTATGTGTTTTGTTATTGTATATGTATATGTTTTTTTTGTCAGAATTCAATAAGATGACGGATTTTATGAATGACTAAAAAGAATTAAATGAAAATGATTGAAAAAAAATTAAACTTCTATACAAAAGAAATATTTCTTTAATTGTTCAACCTATGTTATTCTACGAGTAACAGATTCGAAAGCTTGCCGCGAATATAAAATAGGTATTCTTTCGTGGCAATATTATGAATTTGTTACTCACAGAATAACCTAGGTCAAACAAGTAAAGAAATAATGTTTCCTTTTTTGGTGCAATTGTATAAAAGCTTGTCACACACCAATTTTGAATGGAATCGGACTATAATAACAAAAGTCGTCGCCATCTTAGAACCCCCATCTTGAATTCGTAGATTCTGACCAATCTTTGACCCCAAAAACCCCCACATACCCATTTCTATTGGAATAGGGCTATAACCACAAAACTCATCGCCATATTGGAGCCGCCATTTTGAATTAATGAATTCTGGCAAAGAAATCATGATGTCCAGCCCCAAAGCCCCCATATACTAATTTTGAATAAAATCGAACTATAGTCACAAAACTCGTCCGCCATATTGGAGCAGCCATTTTGTTTATACTTTGGCAAAAATTCCGTAATGCATTGTCACCAGAATAATGAACACCTGGCAAATTTCACGTTAATCGAACAACTAGAAGTATGTCAAAATTCACTTGCAAGATTTGAAGTAAACATACATACTAGGGTGTTTTTTTGCGACAATTTTTTTTGTTTTTTGCTCCCAACCGAAAATTTTGTTGGCAATGTCCAAAAAAAAATTTTCTGAAAATTTGAGCTCTTAATATTAACATTAAGTAACTTTCCAGTGCGTGAAAAGATTTCCCATTTAAAATACACGTAAACTTTGTTTTTTTTTCAAATATCTATAACTCAGCGGCATTTCATGCAATCATATCGTACCAAAGTGCGATTTACTCAGAATTACATGCTCTACAAAATGTATATTGCGACGTAGCTGTAATCTGCACCTGTAAGATTGTACGGGTCACTAAATCTGATTTTTGTAGAAAATTCTAATTTTGTTGACGTTACTTCATAAATGACTGGATTTATGAAAAAAACGTGTAGGAAATGTAATTTCCTACAAAAAAAGTCCTATAAACCGAATCGCTAAGATTGATATTTCTCGAGATATAAAGCGTCAACTTTGTCGTATATGAAAAGTTTGATTCGATAATACTCAAAAATTTCCTACATTTCTTCCATAAATCCAGTCACGGTAAATATCTAGTTACATCACACATGCACTCTGAATATGGGGAAAATACTTTTCTTGCGTGTTTTTGCCTCCTGAACACGAATCCGGAAGGAAAATGCGGCGGTCTCATACCGTTTTCGAGTTACAGCACTTTAAAAAAACTAACCTCATTTTCAAGTAGTTTGTTCAAAAATAATGTCTTCTTTCTTATAGCATAACAATACTACATTATATTTTGCATTTGCAATATCAGTCGTATCGAAAAAATCCTCCTTATACAGTTGCAATGAACAATTTTCGTTCCTTTGACAGAAGACATTTAGAATGACTTCTGTCAAAGAAACGAAGATTGTTCATTTGCAACTATGTAAGAAGGAGGATTTTTTCGATAAAAACGACGATATTTTGTGCAAAGTTGTGCCGAAAATAAGTGATTTAGGGTGTATTGTTTATGCTGGTAAAAAGAAGGAGGCATTTTGAGTGATTTTTGTGCGAGAGGTTAGTTTTTTTTGCTGTAACTCGGGAACGGTATGAGACCGCCGCATTTTTCTTCCGGATTCGTGTTCAGGAGGCAAAAACACGTAAGAAAAGTATTTTTCCCATATTCAGAGTGCATGTGTGATGTAACTAGATATTTACCCGAGTCATTTATGAAGTAACGTCAAAAAAATAAGAATTTTCTACAAAAATCAGATTTAGTTACCCATACAATATTATGGTGAGATTACAGCTACGTCGCAATAGGCACTTTTGTAGAGCATGCAATCCTGAGTAAATCGCGCTTTGGTACGATAAGATAGCATGAAATGCCGCTGAGTTATAGATATTAGAAAAAAAAACAAAGTTTACGTGTATTTCAAATGGGAAATCTTTCCACGCTCTGGGAACGTACTTAATGTTAATATTAAGAGCTCAAGTTTTTAGGATTTTTTTTTGAGATTTCTAAGAAAATTTTCTGTTGGGAGCAAAAAACAAAAAAAATTGTTGTAAAAAAAAACAACCTAATACATACATATATGAAATTAAATGAAAGCTTGTGAAAACATTTCATGGTGTTACTCGATCGGCGAGGATTTCTGCAGCCATCTCTCAGACATGAGAAATGATTTGTTTTGGACGAATATGCGCCCCAAACAAATCATGTTTCAATTTCAAAGGAAAAAAAAGCTGCCCGAACTGGGGTTTGAACCCCCGCTCCTTTTCGTGAACCAGCTCCTTAGACAGCTGGACCACTCGGAAGTTAATTTATAATGAAACTATTACCGATCTGTTGCTACATTGGTATGGTTGCTTTTTCCGAAAAAAGGCCATAAAAAACGTATGCACTACTTTTGCCCAGGCAGTCAATTATTTTTCTTATGCTCAAAGAGTATTTGATAAAATGGATATCACAGCACCCCTGACGAGTATAAAAAATAATTACCCATACAAATGTTCATAATGACTATTATTGATATGTCACTTTTGGAATTATTTCAAAGAATTAAACCATATTTTATTACCTTTGATGAGTTGTCAGTTGATCTTCTAATATTTTACAAGGCCATATATTAAATGCATCTTGTCTAAATACGTTTTTTATCTTAAAACCGAACAGAATTCAGGATATTTGATACTGAAAACTGTCAATTCTACTTAGAGACCGGTGTTGTTGGTGACGTCATTCGATTGGTGAAAAAAATTAGGTCATTTCTACCATCAATTTATTCCTTCATAGAAACGCCATTGACTGAAATATTTCACATATCTATTGTGAATACGTTGAGTTTTGAATAAAGAAATTGACTGCTCCGTTACCGGAAAAAGTCAACGATGCTCTCAAATATAATCATCCATTATTCAATTATTCATTGTTTCAGCTACCTGTTATGGATCAGGTGGACCTTGAATATTCATAGATGCTCATTCATGATGCTATTTAAAGAAACAGTAATGGACGCACTCAGCCGATCAAACAACAAGACCAATAAGTGAGTCAGAATGAACATCCACAAAAGGCTAGTGAACACTTTTTCATCCAGACGCAAATCGAAAAAGAGGTGTAGTTGCCAAATAAAAAAGACCGAAAATTATATTTTTTAGGATCATAATATTATTTATTAGAAACCACGAAATGTTAATTCACTAAGATCAGCACATCTATATACGAAACAAAAAATTGGGCCCACTTTTGTATTTTTTTGTATACTTCTAATTTCAGTGAAGCGTTGAAGACGTGCAACTACCACTTTCATACTGAAGATGCCCAGTTATACCACCCTGATGATTGAAGCGCTTCAGTAGAAAGTGATGACAAACGTACCCCTATAATAAATTCGGTTAAAAAGTTCAGTGATACTTTTCTGTCGTTACAAAAAAAGATACTTTGAATATCTCAGGAAATGTCCTTCCAATCGCGATCTCAGGAAATAATTTGGGACGACGAAGCTGAGTATGTGAGACAAAATTCGTGCTAGAGTACGTATAGGCCAACCAATAGAGGTTTTTTCCCCACTTGAATAAAGACGCAAATAGCCTATACTAGCTTTTAAAAGACAGTTGGTAGATGAAAACCCCGGTGTCAGCACCACCAAAATCGCTTAGTGGAATTTTTTTAACAAGAAATATTGTCAAAAATTACCACTTTTTGATTTTTTACAAATATCCTAAAAAGAAGACATCGCACACTCAACGGAACTTTTATAGAGAATTCAAAAACCTACAAGTTGGTTTTTTGTGCCCCACCCCACATTTTGGGTGGGGGTTAATCCCGCCCGATTATCATTTCCTTCATTAGAAAAATCCCTTCCCATGTACCTCTTCGACGAATTTCGAAAATAAGTAGGTATTAAAGTACAATTAGTATTTTTCCATGCAAAACTACTTGTTTGAATTGAATGAATGTGATTTTGATGTCGAAAGTTTGTTTATTAATGTCCCTATAGATAAAACTCTAGAAATAGTGAAAGAAAGATTAGAAAATGACACATCACTGAAGACAAGAACAAAACTGGATGTCAGTGCCATCATAGAATTACTCAAACTATGTACAGAAAAAACATATTTCCAATTCAAGAACGAATTTTATCAACAAGAGTTTGGTATGGCGATGGGTTCTCCTTTGTCACCCATTTTAAGTAACATATTCATGGAATACTTTGAAGAATCCTTCGTTGGAACATTCCACAATGGTCCAAAAATATGGTGGAGATACGTGGATGATGTTTTCGCTATCTGGAATCAAAGTGAAGAAGAATTGAACATTTTCTTGGATCATATAAACGGTCAAGAACCGACGATCAAATTCACGTTAGAATCAGAACAAAACAACCGACTCTCCTTTTTAGATGTCATGATACAAAAATCATCATCCCGAATGGAAACATCTGTACACAGAAAGAAGATGCATACCAATCGATATCTACACTACAACTCAAACCATCATGCCAGTGTGAAAAAAGGCATAGTTAAATGTCTCTATAATCGAGCCCAAACAGTTTGCAATTCCAACCAGAATCTACAGGAAGAAATAAACCTCATGAAATCTGTTCTCAAGGAAAATGCATATCCGGATCAGTTTGTGGAAAAAACAATCACTGACATTGATAACAAAAATCCATCAAACAACCAATTAACACAACCAACAGGAGTACTCCCACCACCTACACATCTCACAACCAACATAATACCTTATGTCCCCGGATTATCTGAAAAGATCAAACGAATTGGACATAGGTATGATGTGAGAACATCATTTAGAACAAACACACTGAGATCTATACTAACACAAACAAAACCAAAAAACGCAGAAGAAAGTACCAAAAACTGTGTTTACAACATACCTGGTTCGTGTGGTGATAGTTATATAGGTGAAACGTCAAGACCATTGGAAGTGCGCCAAAGTGAACATCGGAGTTACATCAGAAACCGACAAATAACCGGATCAAAAATTGCAGAACATATCCTCACATCCAATGGCGATCATACGATTGAATGGAATAGGACAAAAATCTTGATGAAAGAACCACATCAAGAGAAGAGAAAATTGAAAGAAACGGCCTGTATTCTTCTTTCCAATAACAACTGCTTTTCAACAAATTCTGTTGAAATGGATCATACATGGTAACCTCTACTCAGAGAGGAAGTGAGATATGGTAGAATGCTAATAAACTGATCTGAACAACACCCCATATATCAAATGAGCAATACGTCACTCTCAAACTTTTTTGGCAGATCTCAATTGACATCCGTCAGTTAAAAAAGCGAAAAAGACTCTGCGAGAAAAAATCCAAATTATTAAAACAATTAAAGGAGATTTAGAAGATTTTGAGAACGGGGGCAGATATAGTCCCCGAAACGCCAAGCAAAAACTATATAGAGAAGTAATTTTTGAATTAAAAAAAAAAATTTTTTTGATAGGCAAATTCAGAAAACGGCAAGTTATTGACTAATTGAATCATTTTTCTATAGGAAATATAATTTTGTGAACGCAATAACTTATCGGGGTGAACTAATTAGTTTGCCCTTTCTACACTTGTATAGAATTTCCTGATTATATTTTCATTTTCAGACTGTGGAAGGTTACCCAAAAACATGTCAAGAAATACTTGTTTGAGTTTTTCAAACCATGTCCAGTAGCAAACAGTTCTATGCCATTGTCAAAATACCCTCATATGTTTCAACTTTCCTATCAAATAATAAATTAATGGCTCTGGCCATGAAATTCCAACACATTTTAGGGATCGCTGGAGGCCGAGTACATGCCGTATCGCGCGACAAATTAATGGCTGAAACTCGTGGCTGCTTTCACAATGATCTCTTTTTAGAAGTTTTCCCGGACTTTCTCAGTGGAAAGTGCACCGATCCGGTAGCACAAAAAAACATTTTGTAGGTCTTTGAATTCATTGAGTGTGAAACGATTCCTTCAATACTATTTAAGATACATACTTGTAAAAAACAAAAAAATAAAATATTTCTTTTTAACAAAATTCCACAAAGCATTTTGCTGTGGCCGACACCGGGGTTTTCATCTACGGACTATCATTTAAAAGGTAGTACAGGTTATTTGCGTCTTTATTTAAGTGTGAAAATAGCCTCTATTTTTCCTCTATTGGTTGGCCTAGTAGGGGACAGGGTCTCTCATAGCTAGCGGGGCCTTTTTTTCTAGGAAGTCGCAACCCTTGCACCTTTTTTCGAAAAAAGTACACTCGAATACGAGTATCGGGCCATTCATTAATTCAAAATCTCTACATGCCCTTAGCTCGAGAGGAGGGGGGGTGGGGTAAAAGCCATTCTTACGTAATATTTTATAAGTCGAAATGTGCGATTTCTAACATAGAGTGATGGATATTTGAGAGCTAAGCGTTGGGGAAAACAACTCTGAGATCAATTTTTTTTCTTTTTTAATGTACATTTCATTTATACATATTTTTATTTTGAATTTTTTTATTGTTTCTTTATGGAGCTTATATTTACGTCAAATTATGAGTTTTAGTGCAATTGATCCTTTTCTAAGACCAGATAAAATCTTACGTAAGAAGGGGGAGTCTGAGAAATCTTATGTGCTCTTACATGGGAGTAGGGGGGGGTCAAAAATGGCCAAAATTGTCCTTACGTAATTAATGAATGGCCCCTTACTACATTGCTAGTTGGCATAACATTATCAAATTGAAATAATATTACGTTTAAGAAACATTGTGATATCTTAGGTCAGTATACGGAATATGTACAATAGTGCATAAAAGAAAAAGAAGGTGAAAGCAGAGTTCCTGATTTCTACTAAGCGCAAAATTTCTATTCTACATTTTTTCTCTTGTGATTTTCGATTTTGCTAAACAGAAGTTTCAATGTATCGAATAAAACACTACACTACATATTTTTTATAAAACCCTTACCTTTGGGATCCAATTTTTCAGGATTAAACCATGCATCTGAAAAGGTGAACATTAGTGTTAGAGGATTAGTAATTCTGTACAATATATTCACATAATTGTCAATTCATTAATTAGCTCGTTTGGGGAGATTTGAGGGGTTTCTGAGATTCTAGTGTACGCCGCATAACAAATCTGCTGTTGAGAAATGTTATTTTTGTAATCATTTTTATACAATTGAATAACAGCGATGTTTTTTTCAACCTCAATTATAATATTTCTTGATTTTTTATATCAAATGATTTGTGGACCAAAAACTACCCTTCGACCAAAAAAATAGTTCGATCAGTCATCGTTTATGTTGACATAAAACTATGTATTGAGAACATTTTGATAAGATTTCTGACCCTCTAGCTACTCCAACATCCCACCCCTAAATCGAAATATTCGCAAATAATACGATTTAACAGTTGCTGGTTATTTTTTTGTGCAAATCCACCCTTCTACCCTCAGAAGCGAAATTTTTTTAAAACCATTTTGAAAGGTCGTTAATGGAAGTATTTTGACGGAAATGTATGTTTAGGAATCTTTTTGAAACTAACAACCCCAAAGGGAGGAGATCCCAAAATGCAATATTCGCAAATAGAAAAAATTTATCGTTGCTGCGATTTTTTCATGCAAACGGATTATTTTGAGCTTGCTCTGCAGGCGACTATTTTTTTCCTTCACAGAAAAATCGATTTTTTTAAGTTTTCATTAGGGTGGAACCACCCCTTGGACGCCTTCCTAATCGAAGTCGTTCTTACAGTGAACTCTTCTGATATATAAAACACTCTCTGCCAATTATGAATGCGGCATTTTTTTTTTCACAGAAAAATCGATTTTTTTCAAGTTTTCATGAGGTTGGAACCACCCCTTGGACGCCTTCCAAATCGAAGTCGTTTATACAGTGAACTCTTCTGATTTATAAAACACTCTCTGCCAATTATGAACGCGGCTATTTTTTTCTTTCACAGAGAACTCGATTGTTTTTTTAAGTTTTCATGAGGGTGGAACCACCCCTTGGACGCCTTCCTGATCGAAGTCGTTCATACAGTGAACTCTTCTGATTATAAAACCTCTCTGCCAATATGAACGCGGCTATTTTTTTCTTTCACAGAAATCGATTTTTTTTTAAGTTTTCATGGGGTGGAACCACCCCTTGGACGCCTTCCAAATCGAAGTCGTTCAACAGTGATCTCTTCTGATATATAAAACGCTCTCTGCCAATTATGAACGCGGCAATTTTTTTTTTTCACAGAAAAATCGATTTTTAGTTTTCATGTGGGTGGAACCACCCCTTGGACGCCTTCCAAATCGAAGTCGTTCATACAGTGGAGTCTGCTGACATATTAAACACTCTCTGCCAATTATGAACGCGGCTATTCTTTTCCTTCACAGGAAAAACACTTTTTTCAACTTTTAGTGTTTTAGAGTATAACTGGAAGTTCATTGATGGTTCAAATATCTTTTAAGGCAATGTATATGAACATCACATATAAGACGACATGCGGTAGCGATGATAAACTCATTCCCAATTGTTCAATACTATATTCAATGTATTTTATTTATAACCGCCGCCACTGGTGCTTTGGCTGCTGGGGAGAAAGTAGCTACTAACTTCACCCTGATCAAATGATTTCACTAATTCGCATAAGAAAATCGCCAGCAACGGTTATAACAGTATTACTTAGCGAAAGTTTATTTTCAGGGGTGTGCTATTGGGGTAGCGAGGGGGTTAAAAATTAATTTATGGTATCTGACATGTAGAAAAGTTCCTAAAACAAAAAACCTTTCAAAGGCGACTGGCCGAACTATTTTAGAATTTCTTGACATGGTTTTTTGGGCAACCATAATTTGAAAAAGCGAAAAAGACTGCAAGAGAAAAAATAAATTATTCAAACAATTAAAGGAGATTTAGACGATTTTGAGAACGGGGGCAGATATAGTCCAGGAAACGTCAATCGAAAACTATATGGAGTATCTTTTGAATTTTTACTATTTTTTTGATATGCAAATTCAGAAGTTACTGACTAATTGAATCATTTTTCTAAAGGACATATAATTTGGTGAACGCAGTAACTTATCGGGGTGAACTAATTAGTTTACCCTTTCTACACTTTTTCCTTTTTCCTGATTACCATGTCAAGAAACGTTCCTCCACAAAAAAACACATTCATTCAATATTTTAGAATTATTTTTTATCTGAGAATAGTAAAAGGGTGGTCTGGGGGTAATTTTCAAGACACAAATTATTTCGTTATATGGAGTGTGAAAAAATCACCAGCAACTGTTTATCCCAGAACTACATTATTTTTTCAATTAGGGGTATTGGTATTGGAGTAACTAGGGGGAGGGTTTCAAATTATTTCGTGTTACTGAACGTGACGTTTTCAATTCTAAAACCAACAAATATTATAATAGAAAAAACCTTTGCCAGAATACCCGTTGCCTACCTTACACCCGTGAGGGTAGATAAGGTAAGGGGCCTACAGACGTACCAATTTATCGAACCCGATATCGGGACTGATTGGATCGACTGTACACACGTTCCAATTTTAATCTTCAAGTGCTATCAGTTAGAGTTCGTCCAGTATTGAAACGACCTCTTTGGCCTTCCCCCATCTAACAACCAATTTTTCTCGAAGATACCCGAGCCATTGTCTAACTGTAGCTATCAATAGAAATTCCATAGGCGTACCAAATTGTTTGGTATAGGCGAAACACGAGACGTAGTTTTTGGTGGACGAGTTTTGTGATTATGGTCCGATTCGATTCAAAATTGGTATGTGGGGTTTTCGGAGTCGAAGATTATGAAATTTTTGTCAAAGTTGAATAAATAACCGCACTACCTATTTATTAATCAAACAAACCTAACCGACCAACGCTGCATGTCAAGACACTGGTGAATATTCGCCGTAGTATGAGCAGCCACATCAAATCGTGTCCACTCGTGTTTTCCCCCTCTGTACCTACCAACAGGTCGTTTCAATACTGGATGAGCTCTACTAGTTAAGCCGGGATCCAACGGCGCGTGGAGTGGCAATCCTGGATTGAGGGTTGAGTGTCAAGGTTGGCGCAACGAAATGTGTCAGGCCGTTCCCACATCGCATGTAGGATCGCGGTTTCAGACGTGGACACGCAGCGGTTGTAGTCTGTTGTACGCCGGCAGTGTTGGCGGTAAAAATGTAAATAATGTATACTCATTTGCTCTTTAATTCGCTTACAGGTATCATGAATTAAATTCCTGTTTTTATGGTTTGGATCCCGTGGGTTCCAAATAATCGACTAGGCTTCATAGAGGGATACAAATTCTAACACCTCTTCGTTCGACTACTCCATGGTGAAAGTTATCACGGTACTGACAGCACCTCGCGCCTAGCCGCGTCGTTGGAGCGGTATACACGTGTTGCGCGCCATCGTCCGAGCTCCTTTGAACCGTGTTCATTTATCGACAGACGACGGGACTCACCGCGCCGGCCGAAGATCGCCAAGCCTGGCCTATCCGACGGCGCGTGAACGGGCAAGTTTGGCGCGAGGAGTGCCACTCCACGCGCCGTTGGATCCCGGCTTTATACGTGAACCGACAAGTATGGCTCCTCCTTTGTCGAAAAAGAAAAGAATTTGGATTGCTCTAACAGCGATTGGGTCCCAAAGGCACTTATGTTGTTTCCAATATTCAATTGATGCAATAATTGCACTATTATCACTTATTGAGCTCAAACACGTATCTTGAATGTCATTAATTTCCATGTAATTAGTTCAATAACACAAACAGTTGCAAGTGAATTAAAGAGGGGAAGGAAATCGTGTCCCGATCGTGCTACACGCACGTGCCAACCAAAAGGGAGAAAAGGTGGGGAATCGGGCCGATCTACGGGAGGTTCGGGCCACCCGACAACCCGATATCGGGAACCCAATTATTTAGTCGGCCAATGACCTACACACGTCACGATTTCGAGTCCCGACGTCGGCCCGATAAATTGGTACGTCTGTAGGCCTCTGTAGCTATATTGAATACACAGTAAAAAAGGTTTGGAATCGCACTTTCGCTGGCAGATTTCTCATGGGGCGGGTGCTAGACACTCGTTACTGGGATACCAAGATAATAAACATGCAGAAATTTTTATTATCTTGGCATCTCGAAGATTAAAAGAAAAGTATTGTCATTATATTACCAGAAATTGTTTATATTCTGGAAAGTGGGGAATTCAAAACATGCAATTGTTTATTTGTTTGAAAATATGATCAGGGTGTTCATAAAATCATGTGGAATCATCTGCGACTGAAAGATAAACTTTACTCATTATCTTCCATCCTTCAAGATAACCTCTTGGGAGTTATATATGTTGAAAAGGGATACATTATCAATGCAATTGCTTGTAGTAATATGAGGGTTTATAATGTATAGACTTGACATTACCGGGTGATTCTCTAAAGTGGCTTACCCCTATAACTTTTTGATTATTAAAGATAGAAAAACGAAATTTGGGGGTTGTGTATTATAGTTCAATTTACATTTTTTGACATATTCACTTGCTTTGCCGTACTTCCGTACCCCAACTTTAGATTTTCAAATGGGACATCCTATATATTTTTACTTATTTCGATCGAGAGTGACATTCTAAATCCAACAACACCTCACTTGTCAATATTTGACAAATAAAGTCATGTTTATTCTAGTTTTAATTTTTCGATCTAAAATCCATGGATCGTGTATATCGCTTCATTCTTGATCGAATAACATGGGAAAAATACGACGTTGAGGCTTATGACTTCACAGTCGTTTTAAGAATTATTTAAGTCGCATATATGCATTTTTCCAGTTAACTTGATTTTCTCAAATGGAAAGGGGGTGGCTCGTCGGCTTTTTGTGAAAGATAATTTTCTTACGAATAATTTGATACCACACACTTTCACTTCATTTTCACTATTTTTCTGAATAATTGCAAGAAGCGATCATACCTAATAACAAATAATACGTATTCGCTATACTTATGCACTAAGTCCTGTTATTCTAGTTATCCGTGACAAACAATTGAAGCTGTTGCTAGGACTACCTAAACAAATAGGCTAATGAATATGCTGTCACTTCTAAAAATGAATTTGTTGCGTAGTTTATAATTATACTAGAAACGAGAAAATTGATATGTTGCTAATTTACGGAGAAGCAAAAAAGAATGCAACTGATGCAGCTCGAATTTGTGCTCAGAGATTCCCTAATCGTCGCCATCTCACTCGGCATTATTTCCCAAAACTGGAAAGGAAAATGCGAACTGAACCAGAAAAAAATGCCAATAACTTCATCGTCAGTGAAGAAAAAGAAGTAAACGTGTTGGCCTATGTTGAAGTGAATTGTACGGCGTCAATTCGCCAAATTGTTTGGTGTGATATTAGTTATTCGTCCGTTTGGAGAATTCTTCACAAATATAATTATCGATCATTCAAGTACCAACTACACCAACAGCTTTACGATAACGACCACAACCGAAGATTAACCCATTGCAACTGGTTTTTGACTAAATACAGAGAAGATGTACGTTTTTCATTTAAAATTATTTATTCAGATGAAACTCGATTCATCAACTTGGGTCTGTTCGATCGGAATAATAAAAGGTAATGGTCTCAAACAAATTTACATCTGATGCAAGAAGGAAATTTTCAAGAGCGATTTGGTTTCAATTGCTGGATGGATATTATCGGAGGAAAACTTTTGGGGCCAATAATTTTCGACGGACAACTTACTGCGGAAAAATATCTACAGTTCCTTAGAAATCAAATTAATGATTTAATTGAAGATTTGCCACTGGCTAACCAAGTTGGTATCTATTTTCAACAAGATGGAGCGCCCCCTCACAATAGGCTTTTTCATTTAGATGACAAATGACTAACTTTGTTTACCTGTCAGACCCAACGGCATTGACAGCGAATTTTTTTTTTTGTAAGGAAATAAAATATTTCCGAGTTTTTTTATGGATAGTTGACTTGAATTTACATGGAGAAGAAAACTCACCATTAGAAAATATTCGTGTACATTATTTTATCTACGAATGAAATGTTTTTGGCGGTATAAAATAGGTAATGAGTACTTAACCTACAAAGAAAGTTACGAACGCCAATGTATGCAGGTGCATTTGTCATGAAGTTGACTGTTGACATAATGTGAAAATACCGCTAATTTTGAACTAAGCCAATCTCAAATTGTTATTTCAAAACTAACCAATAGCCAATAGCCAATCAGACTTTGGGTCTCAAAACGAGCGCATGCGCCTTAAAAAATCATCTAAATGAAAAGGCCTATTCTCAAGTCGTAAGAGAACATCTGAATGACACCTTCCCAGAAAAGTGCATTGGCACTTATGGACCTATTCAGTGGCCTGCGAGGTACATTCTTAAGTTGTCATATTTTTTTTTTCATATTCTAGATCATCAGATCTAACTCCGCTGGATTTTTTTCTCTGGGGAACAATTAAAAATCAGGTGTATAACACAGCATCAGCTACTCGTAAGAGTGGAGTATAAAGTGAGGGTGGCATTCCAGAACATCACTGCGGAACAGCGAATCAATGTGGTGCGCGCAACAATTGAAAAAGTTGAACTTTGCCGTGATCAAGGAGGTCATTTTGAAAATTTAGAACCTTAATGGACTCATTTGCGACTTTATAATAATTCTTAAAATACTGTGAAGTCATAAGCCTCAAAGTCGTATTTTTCCCATGTTACTTGATCAAGAATGAAGCGATTTACACGATCCATGGCATTCTAGATCGAAAAATAGAAATTGGAATACAAATGACTTTATTTGTCAAATATTGACAAGTGAGGTGTTGGATTTCGAATGTCATTCTCGATCGAAATAACTAAAAATATATAGGATGTCCCATTTAAAAATCGAAAGTTGGGGTCATTTCCGGTCAAAGCGGAAGTACGGCAAAGCAAGTAAATATGTCAAAAAATGTAAATTGAACTATAATACACAACCCCCAAATTTCGTTTTTCTATCTTCAATAATAAAAAAAAATTAGGGGTGAGCCACCTGCCGGTTTCAGTGTAATCTCCCTCGATTCGATATTATGTTATACAAATAGAACAGTCATATCAGTCAGTCAGAGGCACATTGACCGCCACAGTATTATCAATTTGTCGGTAGACTGAAATAGTAGGTGGTTTGATAAGGGGCTTCAATAAAGTCGTACGGTTTAAAGTCATCACTTCAGTACTTTCATGGAATTTTTTGTGAAAACCGCGACGGACGATGAATGTAGACGAAAATATTGCCACTAGGTCTGCTTAATCCGTTTATTTTAGCGATTTTTTTCGAATAACGCATTTTTCAGAGAAAACGCAGGAATACATTTTGGTATATATTTTAGGTCAGTTGCATGGATAATAAATTGACAAAAAATCAATAATACCCTTTCCAGCGTCATATGATAATGATAGAGAAATATTGAATTTCCATTAAGCAAAAATATGTTTTATCCTTGAACAGCTGAGTACTGAAGTTTCTGCTGACAGAGTTACGACTTTACTGAAGCGTAGCATCAAACATGGTATTCTCATTCCCATGCAAAAAATTAAAGTCAAAAAAAGAAAACCATGGATTACAACAGGATTGAAAATTTCATCGAAAAATTTACGTTCACTGCATAACATACGAAAATTTACTGACAATCTTTACTTCCATGACTTCTTCAATAACTACCCAGAATATATAGTCCCTATTAAGAAAAAGGAAATTTTAACCAAATGGTAAGTCAACTAATAAAATAAAGAAGCATGGTCTGCTATCAGTGATATTACGGAAAAATAAAAAAAAAACATGTGGGAATATCACTTAGTCCTGATAAAATCAATGATTATTATTGTTCGATTGCAAAAAACCTTAGTGAGAATATAGTGATTCCTTACGATCCCTTATTAAATCTTGAAGATGTCAGAATTGAGGATAACCTAACTTTGTACGATACAAATATTGACGAATTAGTAGAAATATTGAGGAATATAAAGAATAAAAATGCAACTGGTTATGATGGAATCTCCATAAAAATTATCCAAAATCTTCCAATTAATGCATTGCAAACATTGGTATCTCTAATCAACACCTCATTCCATAATGGATTTTTTCCTGATTTTCTGAAAACATCTGTTGTCCTTCCATTATACAAGGGTGGAGATTCAGATGATCCCGCGAATCTTCGCCCGATCTCCCTCATTCCAACTATAGCCAAAGTTATCGAAAAACTTGTGAAAATACGTCTGACGGATTTCCTAAGACGCCATAATATTTTAAGTGAAAGCCAGTTTGGTTTTCAAAGCAATAAAAATACGCACGATGCCATCTTTTCATTTCTTTATGATATTTATTCAAAGTTGAATTATGGTAATGTAGCTGCCGCGGTCTTTTGTGATCTATCGAAGGCGTTCGATTGCGTTGATCATAAGATCTTGCTAAGAAAAATTCACCAATATGGCTGCAGAGAAATGACGCTCAAATGGTTTGATTCTTACCTTTCAGGAAGGAATCAAATGGTAAGAACAACAGGACTATCAGAAAAAAAGGATATTATGTGTGGAGTGCCACAAGGATCAGTTTTAGGACCTATTTTATTCTTATTATATGTCAATGACCTTGCAAATTTGAGCATTTCTTGAAAATTCACTCTTTTTGCTGATGACACGATGATATTGTGGAACAACAAAAACTCAAATGATTTACACAATGCCATATCTACTGATATGAAAAAAATCAAGGAGTGGTGTGATGCTAATTTGTTGTCTTTCAATATCACTAAAACAAACATTTTATCATTCAGTTGTGCTCTTGATGACCTGTCATTTGGTGATAACTTAGTGATCAAGAACGAGACTCAAACTAAATTTCTAGGTATTCACATTGACAATAAGCTCAAATTTATAGAACATATCAAACATCTTAAAAGTAAAATTTCTTCTGGATGTTATGCAGTGAGAGTAACTTCAATAAATTTGGGAATTAAAACTGCCAGAACGGTGTATTACGCCCTCTTAGAATCTCACCTACGTTATGGAATACCGTACTGGGGAGTATGCAATTCATCAGCCCTTCTGTCTGTATTAGTACTGCAGAAACGGGCTATCAGGTATATGTGTAAGATTAAACCTCGTGATTCGTGCAGACACAAATTCGTTGAGGAAAAGATTTTAACAGTGATTGCTTTGTTCATTTTGGAATCGGTTTGTCTCATTTACAAAAATATGTCCCTATTCGAGGCTTCGTGCAATTCTTATAACACCCGTTCCACCGCCTTGAAATTGCCAATTCCTTTAACAAATTTGGCCAGGGATTCTATTTATTACAATGGGGTCAAGATGTTTAATCACTTGCCCTCAGATATAAGACAGGCAAATTTGACCAACAAAATGTTTAGAATAAGAGTAAAAACATTTCTGGCTGATAGACCCTATTATAATTTGCAAGAGTTCTATAATGATAAATTTACGTGACAAAATGTGCATATTTGAATGCATAAGATTTTTGTTTATATTCTTCCTTGGATATAGATGTTTGTTTGTTTGGTGTAATATGTGTGTTCATTTATGTAATATTATATATGATTGTATATGTTTATATGTGTATTATATAAGTTTTGATACGATTTTTAAACAAAACTGCACACAACCATGTTGATACAAAATTCGACGATGAACTTTATAGTGTATGTTCTAACATTACTTTTCCCTATGTGTTTTTATATTTACATTTTATATGTTCTAGCTTTACTTTTCCGTAGGTGTTTTCATATTTACATTTTATATTTTTATATTTACATTTATATTTATTTTTCACAAGCTTTGTCCACAAGATTTATTCTTAATGACAAAATAAAGTATATTATTATTATTATATCGTCGTAACTAACATATTTTTTTTTTTTAACATATATAACCATACGGGAAAAAATTCAAAAAACTGCAACAATGCCTATTTGTAAATATATATGATAATCGAAATATTTTTAATATTTCAGGGCCATATTTTCCATTTGGATTGTTATGAATACATGCATGTTATTATACGATAGAGTTATTTACATGGTATAAACATAGACGTTATCTCAGACGGTTGGCGAATATTGTGTATCATTAAAACGACAGTGGCAGGCGTAATTTCAAATACTTTTCATTTGATATTCTGCACTTATCCAAAATAGAAACGCACCGTCTAAAATGTATATAGGTCAAATATAAGAAAACGTGAAATACTTTAATTTTTCAAAATAAACAAAAGGGTGTTTGTAACTAATGCATATATAATTTCATATGAATTAACCTATTAAATTAATATTATTACTTATTATTGAAAGCGTCTTTGTCGATTCAAAACAACTAAATTATGAGTTTATAAAAAATCATGAGACCTCTTATATAACCAACTACAAAGAAGAAGAAAAAACGCCTAACAAACATCCAACATTTTCAGGAATATATTTTTCAAGTTCTATGTCGGTACACATTATTACCATAATACATTCCAACATTTTATGACAAACAATGTCAGACGGACATGTATAAGTAATCTTAAGGTTCTACTAACTTTTATATACCAAGAGCAAAGTAGAAACTACAAGACTTCAACTATTAACTTTTTTGTCTCCTCCAAGAAAAACCTCGAGAAAAAGAATAATTTGCATACAAATGATATTAACAATGAAATTAAATTACCTCACTGGCTGAAGGAGCCAGGACGATAGTCAATTGATTGTATGAATAGATAGGATCAATAAAATACTTTTATTAACAACACTACTATTTGTCATTATTTCTTGAGATAAACAAGCGTTTTCTTCCTTAAATTACATACCTATTGCACAATATACGAGTTTTACTAGAATAAAGAAGAAAAGATTTTTCCCTATATTCAGAGTGCATTTGTACGCTAACTTTATATTTACCCCGCTTACATTAAAAATGTAATATTTTTCAATAAAAAATGTGGAGAAATTAAAAAAACCTTATATTGCTGGATGGAGAATTAAAAACCCTTTCAAATGAGCTATCTCACGCTCTCTCCTTCTATTTAATTTTTTTTAAGGGGTTGCTGCCACTCCTTGGTGGTTGAAGTGGGAGGTATAAAATTATGCTTGAAAAATGCCATTTTAGTATTAAAAATTGACGTTTTGGTAAATATCTAGTTACATCACTCATGCACTCTGAATATGGGGAAAATACTTTTCTTACGTGTTTTTGCCTCCTGAACACGAATCCAGAAGAAAAATGCGGAAGTCATCATTCTTAATGTCTTCTGTCAAAAGAACGAAAATTGTTCATTTGCAACTGTATAAGAAGGAGGATTTTTTCGATAAAAACGACGATATTTTGTGCAAAGTTGTGCCGAAAATAAGTGATTAGGGTGAATTGTTTATGCTGGTAAAAAGAAGGAGGTATTTTGAGTGATTTTTGTGCGAGAAAACGATGCTTGAAAATGAGGTTAGTTTTTTTTTAAGTGCTGTAACTCGGAAACGGTATGAGACCGCCGCATTTTTCTTCCGGATTCGTGTTCAGGAGGCAAAAACACGTAAGAAAAGTATTTTCCCCATTTTCAGAGTGCATGTGTGACGTAGGTAACTAGATATTTACCGACGTTTTTCAGGATTTTACTCATAAATTATAAATTACGTTAAAAATTCAATTACCCGTTACTTATGGACTTCACTGTATATATGTCTATTATAAAATAATTTCTGCGACTTTATAATCACTATGCAGAAAGTTGCTTTGGAATAAAATAATAACCACGGACATAAACCCATAAAAATTGGCTAGAATCCGTCTCTGGGCCTGTAGGAAAAGGTCACTTTTAACCCGAAAACCCTTATTACCCTATGCCTTTTTCGTGCCTATTTGTCTGTCTGACTGCCACAAATATGCATGCGCGCGAGAGTCTATTTTGTTGATTGTTTGAGGCATGAAAATAAATACGACTGGTTCTATTTTTCCCCCTGAGTCGAGGAGATTTCAAGGACGTTTGCCAGGTTTGCCAAAAAGTAATTATCTATTGGACTTGACATAACCAACAAATAAATGAAATTAATCACATAGTTTTCGTTTTGTTCAATATGACAGAAAAGAAGAAAAAATCTTGTACCAGCTAAGGAAAAAGTTGAAACAACTAGTCCAGGTATACTAAATTACTTAATCATTTAAGGTAAATGTCAATTTTCCTTAGGTTTGCAGCTCTGAAATTAGCGCCTGAAATAATCATCAAAAAGGCACGGTGTAATAGTGCCAGTTATTTGGGGAAATTTAGCCAACAAATAGCCATGAAAAAAAGCACGAAAATAAGCACAAAAATAGGCACGAAAAAGGCATAGTGTAATAAGGGTTTTATTATACAACATACTATTTAGGTGGCCAAAGAACTTTTGGGGTAGACGGCTATATTTCTCTAAAACACAACTTCAGCTAAAAATTAATTTGTCATTTGGTGAGGTGCAAAACGCTTCATGAAACAAGAACTGAAATTTCCAGTGTATCCTCGAAAGAAATAAGTTGCCCACCGAATAGCTATGTTGGACAGTGACGACAGTGTACCTATAATGAAAATCTGATAATTAGAGATTGGAGGTACATTAGGTATATCTCGACAATCAGAACATTTCCAAAAGAAAAAAAAACAACTAGATGGTGTCGTGCAAAATCGAATTGTTCCATAGATCGGTATTACTTGAAGAATCATGCAATATCACGTCCACAGCCGAAAATTCCAACACCATCCAATCTAACTAGTTACGATTCGAAAAAAGCTACGTACTTGGGCTGAAGAACACGCACAACAAAGACTTCTGACAGGATTTTTTCTGGACACCACCCTGGATGTGTCTCAACTCCTGGACTCCGTTCAGAACGTCGTCGACAACTTCGTTGGCGACTTTTTTCAAGTCCTCGGCCATATCACACGACGCACGAGAGGATTAACAAATCGATAAAAACGCGACACACGTCCTTTGAGATTGATCGAATTGTACAAAAAACAGGTGTATTCAACAACGAAGTTTTATCCAACGTCTCTGCCGTCGAACGAAATAAATGACTGCCTTGCAATGTCCCACTCTGAGCAAGCGTACAGAATCGTTATCGACCCGAATCGAGTCTCGAACCGGGAACTTTGTACCTTTTGAGGGCATCACAACCAGGGACGGATTCAGACAATTTGTCGCCCCGAGGTACGCATATTTTGCAATCCTTTTCAAGCAGTTTTCAATATTGCATCTTTAGTATGTCGAAACATTTTTTTTGTACAGCTATACCCGTACCCTCTCACTTTAACTTCTTGCTAATATGCGTTAAAATATGCCGCCTTTGATGTGGAAAGGTGTCTAGACGCCATTTTGGGAAGTGCCGATATGAGAGCAGGACTCGCGAAATGGTTTTTGGACAGATTTTTACTAAAAATTTTCTTTACCCAAATTGAAAAATTGCTAATATATTTTCTATAAACATTTATTAATGTCTTCAAATTATGATTTGGTTTCTTTTCCTTTTTACAAGCTTTTATTTAGTTTCACCTGTTCCGATGTCTGTCTGTGTGTTTGTAATCAAATCTTACAAGTTGAATATGACCCACACTAGTTGCCCGATTAACATGAAATTTGGCAGGTGTTCATAATTCTGGTGACAATGCATTATGGAATTTGCTAGAGAAAAAAGAAAATGGCGGACGAGTCTTGTGATAATGGTTCGATGCTAGTTAAAATTGGTATGTGGGGGTTTTCGTGAACAGAGATCACATTTTTTTGTCAAAATTCATAAATTCAAGATGGCAGCTCCACTATGGCGACGAGTTTTGTGGTTATTACCCGATTCCATTCAAAATTGGTGTGTGGGGGTATTTGGGGTCGGACATCATGATGTTTTTGTCAAAATTAATGAATTACAGATGGCGGCTCCAAGATGGAGACGTGATTTGTTATTATGGCTCGATTCCATTCAAAATTGTTGTGTTTTTTTTGGGTCGGGAATTATTAATTTTTGTCAGAATTCAATAAGATGACAGATTTCATGAATGACTAAAAAGAATTGAATAAAACTGATTAAAAAATAATATTAAGACAAGCTTTTATACAAATGCATTAAAAAGGAAAAATGATTTCTTCAAATGTTTGACCTAGGTTATTCTGTGACTAGCAGATTCAACAGCTTGCCTGAAATATAAAATAGGTATTCTGGTGCGGCAAACTTTTGAATCGGCTTCTTACAGAATAACCTGGTCAAACAAATAAAGAAATTATTTTTTCCTTTTTGGTGCATTTGTATAAAAGCTTGTCTTACATTTTTATTTTCTCAATATTTTCACATGGGTTTGGACAGATTCATACATTTTCTATATCCAAATTGAAAAATTGCTAATATACTTTCGATAAACATTTATCCATGTCTCCAAATTATAATTTTATTTTGTCTCTTTTTTTCTCAATATTTTTCTGAGATCTATTTACATATTTTAATGTATAAAATAATCTTACTCTACCGTATAACTTCAAAGGGTGCGATATTGGGAAATGTTCAATGGGTTTGGACGGATTCGTAATCAAAATTTTCTATATCCAAATTGAAAAATTGCTAATATACTTTCGATAAACATTTATTCACTTCTCCAAATTATAATTTTATTTTCTCTCAATATTATTTGGTGTCCACCACCTCTCAGTTTTCCAATTATTTCAAAATCCACGACTTGATACGACTTCAAATACAAACACACACACACACACACACACTCACACAGAGCACAGAGAATACGTCTTATCGCCAGCACAGACAAAAGCCCAATGGAAAAGTCTGGCACTTTTCAAAATGGCGGACTTATCAACGCGACGATATGCGCGAACTTTTCCCGCCAAGGAGACTGACAATGCTGATTGTTTCGTATGCTGTGGCGTTATACAGCAGTTGCGCCATCTGCAAGGTCTGCGTAACACCTTGTAGTTTTTTTCAAGCCAGTCAAATTTAATTCGATAACGGTTCCGTCCAAATATTCCGGCAATCATTTAAGATATCGAGGTTATACAGAACGGTAGATTTTTTATTTCACTTGCCCTCTCTCATTATGACATTACCGGCTTTATATATATTTCACTCTCTTATAGAGATTCATCGTAAAAATCACTTATTTATCAGACATAACAACATACATAGCTATCGTACACGGAATAACAATTAACTCATTAACCCTAGATTCCGACTGAAAACGTCATCCAATAATTCATTGAATGTGGATCTGTACAATAACTACCTGATAGTTACAAAAAGCAGAACACCATCCAATTCAAAATTTCAATTAAGCAGATGTTACTAAGGTACAATTTTTATTCTATAAGCGAATAATCATGTGGCAAAATTACTGATACATAAAATACCCATCTTCTCGGTTTTGCAGTACTTAGCTATTTATATTTCCCAACTGCTATAATAGCCCATATTTGCACGTTTTCTGTTAACTTATGCTATATTTACTGTTGGTGCTATGTGTTTGTATTTTACGATAACTCATATGACCATTAAGTATTGAATGAATGTGGTTTTTTGTGGAGGAACAACGTTTCTTGACATGTTTTTGGGGTAACCTTCCACAGTCTGAAAATAAAAAAAAAAAAAAAAGGGAAATTTTCCCCAAATCCGTCAGTTGAAAAAGCAAAAAAGACTCTGCGAGCAAAAATCCAAATTATAAAACAATTAAAGGAGATTTAGAAGATTTTGAGAACGGGGGCAGATATAGTCCCCGAAACGTCAAGCAAAAACTATATAGAGAAGTATCTTTTGAATTTTTTTAAAATTTTTTGATAGGCAAATTCAGAAAACGGCAAGTTATTGACAAATTGAATCATTTTTCCATAGGAAATATAATTTGGTGAACGCAATAACTTATCGGGGTGAACTAATCAGTTTGCCCTTTCTACACTTGTATAGATTTTCCTGATTATATTTTCATTTTCAGACTGTGGAAGGTTACCCAAAAAACATGTCAAGAAATCATATGACCATTTTGTACTACTGACTTGTGTAATTGATAATATTCAAATCACCAAATATATATATCTATCTCTCTCTCTCGCTCAAAATAAACCTCGAATTGCACTACTTTGAATATGAAAAATCAAACGTAAGCTGGAGAAAATAAAACAGCTATGCTATCACAAATGAGCTACAAAAAAAATTGAAAAAGGAAACATTCTCAAGAAAGGTTTTTCTGAAAATTGAAAAATCTACGATAAAAATCAATTTATTACAAGCTTTTATTTAGTTTCACCTGTCCCGGTGTGTCTGTCTGTTTGTATGTATCTGTCTGTAATCAAATCTTGCAAGTTGAATTTGACCCTTTTCTAATCGTCCGATTGATTTGAAATTTTTCAGGTGTACATAATTCCGGTGACAATGCATTATTAAATTTTTGTTGGAAAAAAAAACAATATGGCGGACAATTTTTGTGATTATGGTCCGATTCTATTCAAAATTGGTATCTAGGGGTTTTCGGGGTCGGAGATTATGATTTTTTTGTCCAAAAATTCAAAATGGCGGACAAGTTTTGTAATTATGGTCCGATTCTATTCAAAATAGGTATTTGGGGGGGGGGGTCGAAGATTTTTTACAAGCTTTTATTTTTAGTTTTACCTGTCCCCGGTGTCTGTCTGTCTGTGTGTTTGTCGGTCTGAAATCGAATCTTGCAAGTTAAATTTCACCCACTTCTAATCTCCAATTGATTTTAAATTTGGCAGGTGTACGTAATTCCGGTGACAATGCATTATACAATTTGTTAGAAAAAAAAAATTGGTATCTAGGGGTTTTTGTGGTCGGAGATTATGATTTTTTTTGTCAAAATTCAAAAATAAATTAGATAGAAATTACTGAACTAGTTATTTAACATCATAAATACTGAAAAATAAATAAAGGAAAAAAAAATTAAAAACAAGCTTTTATTATTTGTTAATAAAAACAGAACTAAAAAGTTAAAAATAAAAATTATAAAAAAAACAATTTTAAAGACAAGCTTTTATACAAATGCACTTAAAAGGAAAACATTATTTATTTCATTGTTTGGTCTAGGTTATTCTGTGAGTAACAGATTCAAAAGCTTGCCGCGGATACAAAATAGATAATTTTTTCCTTTTTAGTGTATTTGCATAAAAGCTTGTCTTTAAAAATGTTTTTTTTATAATTTTTATTTTTGTGAATATCTAACAGAAAAAAAACTACTTCCCCATCTAAAGCCACGCTGGACACTGAACTACATCTTTCAGTCGCAGATGATTCCACATCTGATTGTATGTACATCCTGTTCATTTTTTTTTTTTTTAAATCTACGGTACATAAACTTAAAGAAGTTTAGTATGGCGTTCATGTCATTTACGTTTCTGTACAAATCCCAAAAACGATTCGCATTCGTATCGCTCCTTTATCTTCATAAAAACAAAATGAATAAACCTAAAATGTCAATATATAAAACCCTTGCGAAACAACTGCCGAATGAGGTATTTTTGCGTCGGTGATTGGCCCCAATTCTCGGGTTATGGTTCACTACAGAGCATGGCTTCGTTCCATTTTTCACAAAATGATATGCATAACTGATACTTCTTTTCAATATGTTGTATATATACTGTCATTGTTTCCACATCCGATCGATTTATTCGTTCCGGCCCTGGCATAAACGTTACGTGAATAGTTGAAAGGGCCACTTGATTCCCCAAGTGCATATCTTTGTTGAATGTCAAACCAAACTGGACCAAGACAATAAAGTTTTGTTTACCACCTAAAAATTCCTTCATTACCTTTGTATAGAAATTCATTTGTTCCGTCGCAACATAGGCAAGGTCACGCTATAAAGCCAGTACCCAGTCTGAAACGCACGAGCCAGTGGCGTAGTTTGCGTGGCTTCTCAGTATTACGTAGTGCAATTTTCCTAGCGGTTGACTGGGAAATTTTAGTAAACGATTCATTGGATTTTTTCCAATGATCAGTACTGACAGACGTATTAGTGACCATGAGCAGCAGGTTTCTGCATCTACAAAGATTGGTAAGGTTAACTATTTCGACAAATTGGTTTCAAATCGAGTTATCTCCACCAGAAATACTTCAGTATAGCTACGTTTATTAACTTCATTATAATAATTCATGCTTCACTTCTTAATCTTGAAGTATTTCTTTGAACACACACACTGGCAAATGCCAAATACAAGGAATAATGGCAAAGATTGGAGAACGACTAGCTAACATTCCCGCGTTCGTTATTGGCAATACAATCTCCAACGTTCGTTGACATCATGGGTATTTGTAGAATGATAACTCCAACTTTCTTCTACAGGTCTCGATCAGGTAGGAGTAATCCTTCTCCCAATATATTAAGCCTGGCGCCCCAGATCAAGCTCCTTTCTTATCATAGATGGATAGCTTTCGTTCATCAGTATACCAAACTGATGTATTCCTTTCTAGATGGGACCCGTTCGTTGTGAATATATGTTGGTTATTTATAACCACTTCGTAATTCACCTCGAAGTCATGCTTAGCTGGCAGAATATCTGATGGCTTGTACCCCGATTCTAGGGGAATATTTTCATATGACCAATCAGCTTTCCAGCTTTCAAGTTTGATATCTGGTGCAGTCTGAAGGCACTCATTGTCGCTTCCTTCATTGCCACGTAAGTGCAGTGGCATTACCTCTCATGCTGCAGTGGGTCAAGTGAATATTGCCCCTGTGATTCCCAGGCAGGCTAACCGCTGCACTTTTTACAGCTTGATTTGTGCCGAGTACTGTTGGGTTTTTGGCCACTATACCTTAAAAATAATGTTCTTAATATGACTGTTCCATGTTAGTCTTTCGTCGATTATAACGCCCAAATATTTGACTTCATTGGAAAGAGTTAGCAGAGTTCCATTCAGGGTCGGAGCTTTCAGTTCGTACTTTCGTCTCCTTGTGAATGGATCCAGCACTGTTTTGCTATGATGTACATTTAGTCCCTCCTTTGCACACCAGCTTCTGTCTGCATGCGATTGGATATTATCCATGTTTGCCACTAATAGTGACGACTAGGTCATCAGCCTCACCTTGATTGGAGCCTAGTAGTGGATGAACTATTTGAGCTGCTGATTAAACATGGCGTCACAAGGAACCCTCTGTGAACTTATATAGCCAGAGGGCTTCAAATCACAAGAGGTGGTGCCGCACAGTGAGGATGGAAATCGAAAACCAAAATAATACATTCTACCAGAAGAACAAAGCTCCAACATTTAAGAAAAGTTCACCTTAACGGAGCAGACCTAGAATAGAAGCAAGAAGTGAATTATCTAAGAGTTCCCCCTAAACTCTAATCTACTATTAGGTCATTTTGCGGCTTGGAAAACAGGATCAGCATTGAGAACAACGCAATGGCAAAGGCTTCCGATTATAGGGCAGGCTAAAGAGCTCCTTTGTAATTTCAACCGAGAAAAATCCAAAGCATCAGCTTCAGCAAGAGATTTCTGCAGGATCAAATAACACCTCAGGAAGTTAGGCTTGTAGAAGAACAGCATTTACAAATCATCCCTCTGGTGGAGTGTAATGCTGAAAAATATTAAGGAGCCTGCTGGCAGGAGAGTAATACCACAAACAGATCCCCTGTCGAGGGGAGGCGGGCACAATCACCATACTCGCTGTCGAAATATCTTTATTACGCCTTGTCAAGTGATAGTTTTGATCTGGTCGGATATCAACTGAAGTATTCGGCTATGAATATGACAGACCGTAAAAATTTTACGGTCTACCTATAGTCTTGGTATATTTCCATCTCAGCAATTCTCTCTCGTGAATAGAGTTATAAACTGATATTTCGAAATATTTAAAAGAAGTTTTTAAGCCGAATTTTCATCGATATACATTCTATCAACTAACCGGAAAACTTGTGCTAGCTAATAGGTTGATCCATTCAAGGATTTATTGTAATTTTCATAAAGTTGGTGCCCAGAAATTTTTAAATCGAAGCATAATTTCATTTGTGTAAACCAATAGAATATATAGCAATACAAATTATATCAATGCAGCAAACAGCCTTTCAAATGTCAACGAAAAAATACAAAAAATGTCGTTACATACTTCCCAGCGAGCACAAACACCCCTGGGAGGTTTTAAAAATGTAGGCATGAGTATGTTTTTTGAGACGCAATATTCACTTCCCAAAGAGGACTTTAAAGGATGTTGGTATTGTATTTGTTCTTCTGTGGCATTTCTTTGTATGCCTACTGAGAGGTATTGGCGAAGTCAAATTTTTTTTAATGTGTGGGTGTTATTTCTAGACATAACATAGTTCGCCTTGAGAGGTTCATCCCTGATATTGAATATACATTTATAGTCCAGTTTCATAATGGTTCTCGGTCAGTTTTTCATGTGAATCAAATCTTAAAATATTTATATTTTTCCACCACCCAATTCATTTTGTATTCCTTCATTTTAATACCAATACCTCCTATTTTACACAGGACAGAAACAACATTCTTATATTTTCGTAAGCAAATGAAACCAATATTTTTCATTATATAAAAAACAATTTCCAAATGATCTATCCACTCATTTTCTGCTTTCATTTTAAAATTCCTGCCATGTTATATTGGTACAATTTGGCCATTCAGTGTTGTACACCTGATAAATCTCGCAAAACAACACTGGACTGTACGGCACAAGGAACACTGTGAAGCGTTATTGAAGGTTTTTTTAAATTTTTAACTGAGAAAAACGAGTGTTTGAAGTGTAGTGAACATTACCAATTATGTAATAGACATTTTTGATATCACTAAATTAGTAAATAAAGTAAGTTTTACGTGAATTAAATGTATTAGCATAGTCCAGAAACATAATATAACCTCAAAAGCACACAATGTGTATTTTTTGTTAGTGTTCGAATCTGTAATGACTTTGTATCATTGAAGATTCTTGAAAAAAAAACGATCTGTTTTCTTTATACATTTTTTCATTAGGAACTTTGTTAGTTTTCAGATCATGTTTTTTTCCAATAGACTTATGCGAACTGAAATGTATTGACCCTTCAAATAGAAGAATTCGGTTTGTGATAAAACTGAAGGATCACTGTGAAAATTAATATTTTTCTCAATATAATTTCAACTAAATCTTCCTTCCTACAATTGAAATTATTTATATATGTATGATAATATTATCATATTGCAATTATCTTCAAAATTGGTGGTTAGTATATTTCACATCCAATCTGTTTCATGAGATGAACTCTTAATTTCAGTACACTAAGAAATGTAAGAGCCTTGGAAGTTATAAAAAACCTTTTTTTATTTTTCAGCATCAACACTATCATCCTAACAGAATAAATTAATGGAAATGTTTCACTCAGAATGTGTCAAGTTCGTTTTTTCAAGAATCTTAATTTAGATTACATGATAAACATCCTAAAAGAGGGTATAAAAATAAAACTCCATTTCAAATAGAATATGACACCTTGAAATGTTCAAATATATAACAAAAGGCTTCAGAAAGTGATCTCTAAAAATGTTTTATTTACAGCGATTAAATGTGCGCAAAACGTTTTGGGAAAAAGCTATCAAAAAACTTGGGACAAGTTCTTTTTGTGACATCCCAGGGGCATCCTGAAAATCGCCACCTGCGGCGGACATTCTATAAAAGTTCTATTCATGTACAAACAGAACATCGCAGTGGATGTTCAATGTCTCAAAATCTCTTACTTTTAACATATCTGAGATGTGTTTGTGCTCGCTGGGTTACTACTCGGAGTGGAAAATAAAAAATCAATTCCAACACCAGTAGAGAAATTCTTGTATAGATTCATTTTCTATATTCCGAAGTAATGATATTAGGTGTTTCACAATGCGAAAGCAAACTTTAGTATAAAATATTCATAGACTAAAAGTTGTTCTATTCTGCCATTTGGTTTTTCGTAGTACTTATTGGATTTTCAGAATTTATTGTATTTATTCAAATATCGACCGTTTATGTGCATCATATTATGTGACACGTGATTTCGTCTGACAAAAAATAATTCTCCGCCGTCATTATCACGAATAATTTTTTTTCTTAAAAAAACAAGGATCGTTTTTTTTTCAGAAATGTATGCTACTAAAGATGCTTGAAAAGATCTATCTATACGTCAGTCGCTTTGTCGGGCAAAACTGACCCCCTACTAATCCTTTCATAAATGTCCATCAAATTATCATATTTCCTTGAAAAAATTGGAATTCATTAACATGAATGTTATGATACTAGAGATGCTTAAGATATATTTGTCTGGTAAAAATTAATCCTCTAGGGGTACAGTTGTTCAACTTTTGAAATGAAAAAATGATTTCTAATACGCACCTATAACTTCAATATTTTGCCCGGGTTCTTGAACTCGAAATCAAATAAGAAAATTCCATTCGAATGGCTTCCATATGGTGTGGGAGTTTTAAATTTTCATTCAGTTAATTATCCATGTCGAAAATAAAACAGCCCTAATACTTTGGCTCTAAAAAACCCAAAATTTTGATTCTGTTTTTACTCCTACGGTAAAATCATTTTTTCCGAATAATGATCTATAATTATATAATTTCCAGTAAAAATTGTTATCTCAAGTACTTTTGAGAGTAATGTTTGAATCATCTCTTATCATTTATCATCATCCTGGTATGATTATAAATGATTATTATGAAGAGCCTCCTCAATTCATTCAAATCGAATAAAATAAATTCCATTCGAACCTACAACTTCTGGAGAGCAACCAATGAATCGAAATGAAACGCTCTTCATACAGAGTGGTCCAACGAAAAGTATGCACCTAGCTTTTCTCCTTTGTTTAGAATTGAAAGCAAAAATGCTCGGACACGTGGAGTTTGCTTTTGAGGGGGACACATTTTAGACATATTTTTCAACCTGTGCCTTTAACGCCCTAGCGAGGGGGCGTCACAACCCTAAAATTTTAAATGGAAAGAGGGGTCGAGTGATATATCATTTGAACGGGCACAAAATTATCTTTCTAATGATACCCTATTTATTGAAATTTATTCGAACAGTTAATGCGAAAACGGCTTTAAGAACATTTACCCGATAATTTAGATATTAATGAAACATACAAATAAGTTTTGGTTATTAGGAATCAGAATAACTACAATCATTTCTAAATTACTTCATTTTACCGAAAGCAACATTTCAATGTAATTTTTTTTCATCACAAAAAATCCCCATTTATCGTTTGCGTTTTTTTGTCGAAAAAAACTGCAAATAAGTGTAGGAAAAGAATTTAGGCAAACTTTTATTTTAGTCCCTTCATTGATTCAGTCTGGTCGCTTTTGAAGTTATTTTAATTTCACTGTACAAAATGGTTTATTCCATTCCAGAACGAGTTGAAATTGTTAAACTTTATTTTCAAAATAATAATTGTGCTAGACTAACTGCTCGCTTGTTTAAGGACAGTCATCCCGATAAAAATGTTAATGATTCGTATGTTGCCAAGTTAGTTAGAAAGTTTGTCGATACCGGATCTGTTTGTAATGTGAAACACCAGCCGCAGAACCCCATCAGAAATGAAGCTGTGGAAGTCGCTGTTTTGGGGCATGTTCAATTGGATCATACTCAAAGTAACCGTCAACTAGCTGAAGCCTCAGGAGTCTCCCGTTCATCCATAATACGGATTTTAAAAGCGTACAAATTTCATCCGTACAAAATTAAATTAGTACAGGAACTAAATGAGGATGATCCTGATCGAAGGCTGCAATTTTGTGAACAAATGAGCCAGCGTTTAATTGAAGATCCGCACTTATTGTTTAACATTTGTTTTACCGATGAGTGTACATTTTATTTGAATGGAGCTGTGAATAGGCATAATTGCCGTTACTGGGATGACAGTAACCCACATTTATTCCGTGAGGTTCATACCCAATACCCTCAAAAAATAAACGTCTGGTGTGGCATATTAGGAAGTCATATCATAGGACCACTTTTCATTCCTGGAAATTTAACTGGTGAAGTCTACCTAAACATGCTTGACGATGCAATTGATCCTTTCATAACACAGATAATAGAAGACGACCAAAATCATGATGCCGATCGGCTTCATTCCCAGCAAGATGGAGCACCTCCGCACTATGCTGCTCCTGTAAGAGAATTTTTAGATAACCGGTTCCCCGGACAGTGGATTGGAAGGAGAGGCCCAATTGAATGGCCTGCCAGGTCACCTGATTTATCGCCTTTGGACTTTTTTCTATGGGGACACTTGAAAAATAAATGTTTTGCTACGAAGCCCGAGTCCATAGAAGATCTTCGCCAACGGATTACAGCACAATGCAGAAGCATAACACCTGATATGCTACAAAATGTTAGAAATAGATTTGAACAAAATCTGTATTATTGTATGGAAGCAAGTGGGTCACATTTTCAACACTTGTTGAAGTAACGTTTTAATAAATCAATTTAACAGCTTGTTTACTTTTTTTACAAAGCACTGTTACAAGTAACAAACATTGAAACGTAAGTACTACTAATTGTAAATGTTTTGATTCTTAATAACCAAAACTTATTTGTATTTTTCATTAATACCAAAATTATCGGGTAACTGTTCTTAAAGCCGTTTTCGCATTAACTGTTCGAATAAATTTCAATAAATAGGGTATCATTAGAAAGATAATTTTGTGCCCGTTCAAATGATATATCACTCGACCCCACTTTCCATTTAAAATTTTAGGGTTGTGACACCCCCTCGCTAGGGCGTTAAAGGCACAGGTTGAAAAATATGTCTAAAATACTTTTCGTTGGACCACTCTGTATAATAATCTCGCAAGGATGATAAACGATAAAGATTACTCACAAATTGCGAGTACCTACTTGAGATATTATTTACTGGAATATCATATGTTAGGTAGATCATTTTACGGAAAATAAAGTACTTATTCTGTAGGAGTACAAACTAAAAAAAGTTTAGGATTTCTTTCGATGCAAAGTACCTATCAGGGCCTTTTTTCCGACAAACATATTTCAATGAATAACTATTCCAAATTATTTAATTTACACTTCCAACTTCGCCTGTGATAACATACACTGAAAAAAAAACACCAAAATATCGTACGCTGGAAATTTAGAATTTTACTAATATAAGCAGTTTTTAAAAAGGTTTGGTAAATATCTAGTTACATCACACATGCACTCCGAATATGGGGAAAACACTTTTCTTACGTGTTTTTGCCTCCTGAACACGAATCCGGAAGAAAAATGCGGCGGTCTCATACCGTTTCAGAGTTACATCGCTTTTTCCGAAATAAATTTCAAGCACCGTTTTCTCGCACAAAACTCACTCAAATGCCTCCTTCTTTTTACCAGCATAAACAATACACCCTAAATCACTTATTTTCGGCACAACTTTGCACAAAATATCGTCGTTTTTATCGAAAAAGATCCTCCTTCTTACAAAGTCCGATTCATTTATTACCAACATGAAAAATTAAAAAAGTTAATAAATGTCATCTGTCAAAGAAATTATAAATGTTCATTTGCAACTGTGTAAGAAGGAGGATTTTTTCCATAAAAACGACGATATTTTGTGCGAAGCAATAAGTGATTTAGATGTTTATGATGTAAAAAGAAGAGCATAGTGAGTTTTTCGAGAAACGTGCTTGAAATTATTTCGAAAAGCGATAACTGAAACGGTATACCCCATTTCCATTCTGTTCAGAGCAAAACTCGTAAGAAAAGTGTTTTCCCCATATTCGGAGTGCATGTGTGATGTAACTAGATATTTACCAAAGGTTTAAACTTCGAAAAACATGAGAATTTCCAGAACCCAGAAGAAAAAATCTAGGGACGCCCCTGTAGGGAATATAAAAATATTAATAAAAATATATTTATCCAATTCCAAAAATTATTTCCGAAATATAAGCAGGTACTTAACCTGTCGAAATAAATCATACATGAATAATCCCAACACCTTATACAATGTGGTGTAGGTACTTACCTTTTGTAGAATTCGCAATTTGCATAGGTTATGCCGATGATGATGTGACTCATAGATATTCGAGAAGTTATCAAGTATTTAGAATAAAAATGACGGTGTTTACTCGATATTTCACGTAGGCGTAATAGTCATAAAAAATTAATATTGTCATAGTCTATTTTTAAAGTTGTGACCTTCCTTCATCGAATCACATTCAACAGTTGAACAATCCCGTAATGAATGAATGGATGGATTGGATGAAACAAACATCTCAATCAATATCCGTATAAGGATATTTTCGAAGAAAAGATCTACTTTGATTGAAATATTCCATTTTTTTATGAAGTAAAACTCTTGATAAATGGTGTTAACAATTTCCACTTACACAAAACGGGGAGATTCTAAAAAATATTTCCTCCATTTTCTCAAGAAATTAACTTTTTGGCACTATTCATTTCTTGCCCACTCCAAAATCTTATTCCTTTGATAACGTTTATACATAGGTAACCTCATTTTGGTATTTAGAAACAATCACACGAGTTACATTTGGCGGTATAAAACACGTTTATTATTCGAAAAAAATTCGTGTATTCGTTGTTTATAACATATCTGAATAGTAACAGAAATTTCTGGTCTTTATTGGGAAAAATGAAGGAAGGCCACTCACTGCATTCTCTGCAAGAAACTTAAAATTGTGGTCTGTGACAAATTTATTGAAAAAACTTTCCCACTGTCATGACACTAAAAATCTATAGGTATTTTTTATTTCTTTGGCAACATTGGCAACAGTGGAAAAATGAATGTTCATAGATCCGATCACTGATTCATTCTTTTCTCATTAGATAAGTATCTAAAAAAAGCTTAAGAAACAAAAATTTTGAATTCAAAAATAGGATCTTACTATTCGGTCTCTGGAACTGTAAAACTTTGATTAGATCATTTCCATTTTTTGACCTCCAGCACGGTCTATATTTCTGATCATAACGTCATAAGTCGTGAAAGGTTGATTCAAGCGCGTCGCCAAGGGGGTAATGAGGAGCAATTAACTCCCATAAAAATTAAAAAAAAAAATGGGAATATAAAAACCTAATACAATGAATGACTGCTTGTCAGTAAGAGATTAAGAATTTAGTTGTGTCGGTATTTAATTTGTTGAAACTCACCTAATCCCATTTTGCAGAAAATCGCTTCGGCATCGGCGGGTGCAATTTTCGGCTTTTTCTCTGACGTTTCCTCCACTTTTTTAGGTTTTTGAGGTTCAGCTTGTATCTTGGGTAGTTCTGCAGGCTTCACGGGTTCAGGAATCTTTGGTATAACTGGTTCTGGGTTCTTTGGAATGACAGGTTCTGGGGTTTTCGGCTTAACAGGTTCTGGAGTTTTCGGCTTAACAGGTTCTGGAGTCTTCTGCCTAACAGGTTCTGGAGCCTTCTTCCTAACAGGTTCTGGCGTTTCAGGAACATCTTGAATGCCGGCTCCAGCTTTAGTCTCGCCTTTTTGTTCCAAAACTGGGGCTGACGGTTTTGGACTATCCTGCTTTGGGATTTCATAGAAATCGTCTACGTCTTTGAACGTTTCGCTCTTGAAATTTTCGATGGAACCAAATTTCTCCGGAAGTTCTTGCCTTTTCGGGAAGTCCTCGTGTTTGGGTGGTTTATGGGCCTCTTCTTCGGGTTCACTGTCCGAATAACGGTCAAGATGATCGTCGCTGGAGCGAATCGGTGCCTTGTCTGGGGTCAATCCCCGTTCATTGTCCACGAATGACTGAATATCATACTTATCTTTCGGGCTAGGGGTCTTCTGAGGCGGTGTCATTTCGTGGAGGAATTTATCCAGCTTGGCATCAGCTACTTTGCGGTCTGGAAAATTGTCACCACTTTCGAAAATATTCGAGTCCATTTTTTCTGGTATTAGAGGCTGGTCGAGCAAGTTTCTCGAATGAGGATCGAAACTGCCGGTAACGCTACTCCCTATTATTCCATGCTCGGTATTGATTTCGTGACGGGGTGACTCACGTGCCGGCGCCTCAACGTCCGTTTTCAAACCCAAAAAATCACTAGTGTATTCTCTCATGTCCTTCAAAGGGCTGGAATCGTGCCCTAAGTGTTCAAAGTCGTCGAGAGAGTCTACTTCCCTTTTCAGCTTGGATAATTCTTCTTTCACAACTCCTTTCGCACCCTCCATTTTTATTGCACTATTTGTTGTAGTTATTTGAAATTGAGAATTTTTTATTGCACCAATGTCCGGAATTGAAAAGAACTAATATTTATACCGGACAAATGTCAAATGTCAGTCTACTAGTTTAGTCTACTCCAGAACGCGAAACCGGCAAAAGCTGGGAACTACAAGGAGATTTCAGCATTCAGCCGACTCAAGCCGTGGTATAGTCCTCTGTTGATGCAGATGTTTAGACAGACTCATAGAGGGGGGAATGAATCACACTAAGTTCCGCCATGGGCGTGCAAGAATTTGTTAGAAGGACTCCGCATTTGCCTTATCAAAAACGTATTCTGTATGATTTGCAGATTTTTCTACATTTTTCATTTCCAAGCAGAAATGTTCTCCAGTCCGAGCTCGAAGAATATTTTTAACGAGATTTTCAATACCAATTGTTATTTAAAACGACAACAAAATTCGAGTAAATCTGGAGAATGTTGGTTAGCCAGATATTTTAAAATTATGAAATATGCTAAGAATACAGGATGTATTTCAACTTTTACTCCTAGGAATAACAGGTGTACAGATAATACAATTCTATAACTACCCATATAGCACAAAAATTCTCAGAATATTCTCATAAGGTGCGAAAATGTCATCTTATAGAATATTCTTTGGAATATTCATGGAATGTTGCGAAAATTCATAGATTGTTCCGTGGAGATGTTCTAATAATAATCTGAAATTACATTCCTAGAAGCTCCTAAGATAAAATATTCCAGAAGGTTCTTATTCTCTTCATTCTCAGAACATTCAAGGTTTCTTCATTTGAATATTCTAATAATTACATTTTTAGGAGCTCCTGAGATAAAATATTCCAGAATGTTCTTATTCTTAATATTCTCAGAACATTCAAGGATTGTTCCATTTGAATATTCCAATAAATACATTCTTAGGAGCTCCTGAGATAAAATATTCCAGAATGTTCTTGAAATAATGTAATGGGAACGTTTGCCCAAGAATATTTTCATTCGTATTTCCTATCAGATACTTTCTATTAGGGGTAGTTCTTCATTGAGTTGATGACGTATATGCATGATGTGGGCCCCTTATTTCTGTGATGCTCAGCAGAAATTCTGTTTTTGGTTCTTCTGTTCCATGTAGGTGATGTTGATATTGTCAATTGTCAGACCTGTCATTTGTCAAAGTGATTCATATACAGAAATAAAGATTCAGCAATGTGGGTGCTGTTTCTATTTCACGTATTTGATATCGAGTAGCTCAGACTATAACCGTAGTAACCGCTCAATCAAATACATACGCATATGCTAAATCGAATTCGAAAAATAGAAACGCCGTGCTGCACGCCGATTCTATTTCAAGAATTAGATTATCAAATTGCTTAGAATATGCGTATGTCTTTGATTGCGAGATTCTACAGTCAGCCTGAGCTACTCGATAATCGAATACGTGAAATAGACAAAGAGTAGGGTACTAACAAAGAGAAACTAAAAATAAAGAGAGTTGTCAATCCTGCAGAAAAAGTTGGCACTACGTTTAGACAGTGGCGACATATCTCGCAACTGGCCGAACTAAGTTAGTATAGGCGGGTTTTTTAAATGTATTACTTTTATATGGTTGATATGGTATATACATAGAGAAACTAAAAATAAAGAGAGTTGTCAAACCTGCAGTAAAAGTTGGCACCACGTTTAGACAGTGGCGACATATCTCGCAACTGGCCGAACTAAGTACAGTTGGTAAAACTGATTGAGATAAGGCGGGTTTTTCAAATGTGTTACTTTTATATGATTGATATGGTATATATTTTATAAGTGATCGATTTGCCATTCTTGTATTCCATATGAATGGTTGTATCATATGAAATACAGGAATGGCAAATGGATCACTAATAAAATATATACAGTAATCTATTAGTAGAATCTGTTAGTTCGTTCGTGGTTAAAATAAAGTTTCAAAGTAAATCTTTATTTCATGATATCAAGAACAAAATTAAAGATCTTATAAAACAAGAATAATAAGTTGAACACTATAAAAACACATTTTATTGTATCTAGGACAAGGTACAACTACAGACAAAACAATAATAAAACTCCGAAAAACAACAAAATTAAAAATATTCTTCAGTCTTCATCAAATCAACCAAAATAAAAACAAATTACATTTACAACAAACCTTCAATAATTTTGTTCATTTATTAGGACAAAGGAGAACGAGTAGGTATACTCAACAAATACTCCAGTTTGATGATAATCTTCGTACTTCCTCAAATAGTGATAGGAAATGGAAACTGATGGACGGAAATAAGTATCAGTTAGTGAAAAAATGTCTGCAACTGATGGATGGAAATAAGTATAAGTTTGTGAAAAGCAGCTTATATTTTACCTTGTGAAAGAATATTTCGAGGAATTTCAGCGTCAACTCTAATAACAAAACATTCCATTTTCGACGTTGGGTTCATAATTCAAGTCCATAGTATAATTTCTATAATTAATTTTTCGATGACAATTAACAGTAGAATTATTCTGAAATTATTACGTGGTTTGTCATTTTCTGACAAATGTCGAAATTGGAAAATTATCATGTCAGTCGTCTGTTGATTGCGGGCAGCGCCTCCATGCGCGACTGGCCGTACCAAAAACTTGGTGATCAAGATCGCCAATGTTTCAAACAGTCTCTTTATTTTTAATTTGTCTATGGGTATATATTTCATAAGTGATCGATTTGCCATTCCTGTATTTCATATGAATGATTGTATCATATGAAATACAGGGATGACAAATCGATCACTAATAAAATATATACAGTAATCGATTCGTAGACTGTTAGTTCGTGGTTGAAATAAAGTTTCAAAATAAATCTTTGTTTCATGATATCAAGAACAAAATAAAAGTTCTTATAAAATAAGAATAATAAGTTTAACACCATAAAAACATTTTATTTTATCTAGGACAAGGTACAACTACAGACAAAACTAATAAAACTCTGAAAAACAGCAAAATTAAGAATATTCTTCAGTCTTATCATGAAATCAACCAAAATGAAAACGAATTACATTTACAACATACCTTCAATAATTTTGTTAATTTATTAGCACAAAGGAGAACGAGTAGGTATAACAAATACTCCAGTTTGATGATAATCATTAAGTAGACCATGTACTTCGTACTTCCTCAAATGGTGATAGGAAATGGAAACTTTTGGATGGAAATAAGTACCAATTTGTGAAAAAAATTCTGCAACTGATGGATGGAAATAAGTATCAGTTTGTGAAAAGCAGCTTCTATTTTACCTTGTAAAGACTATTTCAGGAATTTCAGCGTCAACTCGAATAACAAAACATTCTATTTCGATGTTGGATTCCGAATTCAAGTCCATAGTATAATTTCTATCATTCATTTTTTTATGACAATAACAGTAGAATTATTCTGAAATTATTACGTGGTTTGTCATTTTCTGACAAACGTCGAAATTGGAAAATTATTATGTCATCATTCGTCTGTTGATTGCGGACAGCGCCTCCATGCGCGACTGGCCGTACCAAAAACTTGGTGGTCAAGATCGCCAATGTTTCAAACAGTCTCTTTATTTTTAATTTGTCTATGGTACCCATAGACAATGTTTCAAACAGTCTCTTTATTTTTGATTTGTCTATGGGTACCATAGACAAATTAAAATTAAAGAGACTGTTTGAAACATTGGCGATCTTGACCACCAAGTTTTTGGTACGGCCAGTCGCGCATGGAGGCGCTGTCCGCAATCAACAGACGACTGACATGATAATTTTCCAATTTCGACATTAGTTAGAAAATGACAAACCACGTAATAATTTCAGAATAATTCTACTGTTGATTGTCATCGAAAAATTAATTAAAGAAATTATACTATGGACTTGAATTATGAACCCAACGTCGAAAATGGAATGTTTTGTTATTCGAGTTGACGCTGAAATTCCTAGAAATATCCTTTCGCAAGGTAAAATATAAGTTGCTTTTCACAAACTCATACTTATTTCCATCCATCAGTTGCAGACATTTTTTCACAAACTGATACCTGATACTTATTTCCGTCCATCAGTTTCCATTTCCTATCACCATTTGAGGAAGTACGAAGATTATCGTCAAACTGGAGTATTTGTTAAGTATACCTACTCGTTCTCCTTTGTGCTAATAAATGAACAAAATTATTGAAGGTTTGTTGTAAATGTAATTTGTTTTTCTTTGTTTGTCCTAGATACAATAAAATGTGTTTTTATAGTGTTCAACTTATTATTCTTGTTTTATAAGATCTTTTATTTTGTTCTTGATATCATGAAATAAAGATTTACTTTGAAACTTTATTTTAACCACGAACGAACTAATAGATTCTACGAATCGATTACTGTATATATTTTATTAGTGATCGATTTGCCATTCCTGTATTTCATATGATACAACCATTCATATGGAATACAAGAATGGCAAATCCATCACTTATAAAATATATACCATATCAATCATATAAAAGTAACACATTTGAAAAATCCGCCTTATCTCAATCGGTTCTACCAACTGTACTTAGTTCGGCCAGTTGCGAGATATGTCGCCACTGTCTAAACGTGGTGCCAACTTTTACTGCAGGTTTGACAACTCTCTTTATTTTTAGTTTCTCTATGATGGGTACTAACTAAATTGATACGTTTGCCGCCATTTGCATCTGCCGTTCCCGTTACGTTTGGCAATTTTTTGGCTTCGTACATTTTATTTCTTTTTTTTTATGGTTTGTGAGCATAAAGATTGAAAAAGTGTTTGTGGTAAAGTGAGTTTTTTGTCGCAGGTAGGTATATATAATAAGTATTTATTTTTAATTAAAAAACCTAAAGGTTTATACAACAGCGAGACACCTAACCTAACTTTTTTCGAAGTAGATATTCATGCCTCATAGTTGCTGTGAAATTGTTCGTCTTTCTAGTTATACTTTTCGATTGTAGTTACACTTCCTTAATGACTATCCATGTTACATCCAATACAGCAGAAGTGGAAGGATCTGCTAACAGTGGCTGGCGAATGTTTTTGAATTATTTTTAATGAGTAGGTATGTATGCATTATTTCCTGAAGAAAAAATATCTTTTGAAATGTTGAACTATAAATGAATAAAATATTTATTTCCTGAGGTATCCAGCGTGGGTCCTAAAAAAATCAATTATTCTGTAGACATTCTCAGAATATTTGGTGGATGTTCTCAGAAAATTCTCAGTGAACGTTCATAGAATGTGCCTAGGATATGAAATACATTTTCTGGAAACATTCTATCAAGCTGCTAAGAATATTTTGATAATATTCTTAGAAAATCCTTCAGTATTTTCGGAGAACTTTTATAGAATGTGTCTAGGATGTGAAAGAAATATTCTGGAAACATTCTATCAAGCTGCTAAGAATATTCTCAGAAAATCCTTTAGTATATTCTGAGAACGTTTATAGAATGTGAAACTCAGTCAACTTTGGATATCCATATAATGTGCATAGAATATATGGAGTGTGTTGTGAAAATATTCTGAGAACATTCAAACATTCCATCATGTGCTTCTATGAATATTTTATGAATGTACTTGTGCTATCTGGGTATCTGAATGAAAATGCATATTTTCAATTTCAGATTTTTTCATTTGAGTTAGTGTCTTTTCAGAATATCTATCAGATCTAGTTCAATGTCCAGCGGGGCTTTAGCCGGGGAAGTAGTTGTTTTCTGTTAGACATTCACAAAAAATTACTTACATTGAGAATGTTTCCATCTTCAACATCCTTTGATATCTTCTTCAACATAAAGTAAAGGTTATTCTAAAATAAATAATGTCAAAAACAGTTTTACCCGCATTGTCCAATGTAGGGGAAGATTCCGTGGGAGTAATTGGTTCTTGAGCAAAACTTTTTGAAAGATTCTCAATACTACTAAAAATTTCTCCCAGCGCCCGAATCAGTGGAGAATAACTATCACTTGCTTGGTTAAAAATTAAAAAAAACTTTGAAAAACCTAATTCTAATTATTCGTAAATATATTTAGGGGAACAAGTGTCCCTGGCTACCTCCCTAGTGGGACTCTAGAAAACACTGGTAATTCCTACAACCAAATTACAAATAGTAATAGTAATAGTAGTAATAGTAATACAAAATACTAATACAAAATACAACGTATCTCACTAAGTTCTGAATTATTTACAAAATAACTAATGGTAAAAAAGACAGTGATGTGCGGAGTTGGGATAGGTCTGGTATATAGATAAATATATATTTGTGATTTGAAATACATTCAACTACATACGTCAGTAGTACAGAGTGGAAATTTTAGTGCTTATATAATACAAACAAATAACACTAATAGAAAATATAACACAGTTCAAAGGAAAAGAGACAAAAAGAAAAAATGTGTACAAATAAGAGTCGTTTGAGGCGATAAAATGAAACGGTGCTGTATAGTCGGAGAGACTGTATAATCGGAGAGATGTTAGGTATCAGTCATTTCGGTAGATACTTAAATATTCACTTAGAGAATAAAAGTTGTGCGACTGAAAGATAAACTTCAGTCACTATCTTCCATCGTCAAGATAACCTCTTGTGGGGTATTCATGTTGAAAAGGGAAACATTCTCAATTGAATATTGATAGAAAATTTTTCTGTGAATTGAAAAATCCACGATTAAAATGAAGTTATTTTTTGTGAATGTCTAACAGAAAACAACTACTTCCCCGGCTAAAGCCACGCTGGACATTGAACTACATCTGATAGATATTCTAAAAAAGCCCTAACTCAAAAGAAAAAATCTGAAATTGAAAATTTGCATTTTCATTTAGATAGTTATTCGATTTTCTATTCCAGTCTTAATTAAGAACTCACAAAAAATAACTTTATTTTAATCGTGGATTTTTCAATTCACAGAAAAATCTTTCTATCAATATTCAATTGAGAATGTTTCCCTTTTCAACCCGTATTTAGATACTAAACAAGAAATAAAAATAATCAGGTATGACTTTTTGAGGTTTTTTCTATTTTTTATATAATTTCAAATATTCTCAGGTTTTTAAGCTTGCCATTTTTTTGTTATTTATCATTGCGTGGCAAATAACTTGAAATCTATTAGCAATACGACAAGAAAAGTTCAAGTCTTTTTTATCGTCAATCAAATAATAAATGAATTGCCCCTTAAAAAAATTACAAGCTTAAAAACATGAGAATATTCGAAATTATATCAAAAATGGAAAAAAATCCGTAGAAAGTCATACGTGTCTAAAAAAATACAGTACGCATATTCATTAGTTTATAACAAATTGTTTATTAAATAAACAATAAAAAATATTTTTTTTAGGATTTTTTTTAGTAACAAACATTTTAATAAAAAAATTTGTTTATAATTTTTTTAGGAAAGGTTTTTTTTAAAAATCATGATTTTTATCAATGGACAAATTATCGAAAAGAAATGTTTTTAATGTCATAAACAATGCGTTTGTTTATAAAAAAATTTCAAACATTTGGATTAAAAAATATCTTTTTATATAGTTTTCAGGATTTCTTAAAAAAATTAAAAAAATTCTCTTTAATCTCTTTGAAGATGGATTCCAGAATTTGAAAAAATCTCAGGATTTTAATTTGAAAAGTACACAGGTTTTTATGTTGATTTACAAATTGTAAAAATTACTTAATTACCAAACATCACTTGAAAAATTGCTTTTTTTTACAAATCATTGTTCTTTTATGTATATGAATAATATCTAAAAAATTTCGTTCTTTAATATTCATATTTATAGGCACCCTTCGCCTTTGATGTTTGGGTTATTTACCGACATTTCATAGGAACGGTCCATCCACCTCAAACTTACGCTCGACAAGTCTCGATCCTATGCGAGTCGACCATTTCTACGACGCGAGTCTCAACGATTCCCAAGTCATGCTCGCCAAGTCTCGCATCGTGGGACGACGGCTTTAGCATGTGATTTCTCTACTCTCTAGCAACAGTGTCCCGTTAGCAGTCCTGTAAGAATGCGGATATTATTCTTAGCATTTGCGCTCTTTCGTATCGCCGGTTTATCTTTCTGAATATTATAAAACATGAAATCGGGGCCGGATCCCCTCATCGCGAGTAAACTAGTTTTTTTTGTTGTCCTCTATCCCCCTCTATCCCGTTGCCCAGAGTATCGTTTCCCTGTTGGTTTATCCTTTCTCCAAATCAGTTTATAAACGTTGGAGCTCCAAGGCTTCTATTAGAGCCGTCTGGCTATCCACTAACCGCTGAAGACTAGCAAGTCTTGTTTCCCGGTCCATCCTTGGTCCACAAAATATCCGCTTCATAATATCATTGGGATTAAATCTCGGAAAAAGTTGCTAATTGTTTTCTTTGTCGGTTTTGAAAACAATGACGGATATTATTCTGAAATGTCAACTTATTACAGGAAAGTACTCCCGCTTCCAAAACTTAATTCTTTATAGCCACACAGGTAATACTGTGATATTACATCCCAGCGATGCAGTGGCGTATCTAGGAATTCTGCTTAGGGGGGGAGGAGGGGTAATGACATAAAAAAGTTATATACCTCTACTTATAGGTACAAAAATATAAGTATTTTTTTTCAAACAAAAATACAAAATGTAATAAAATAAAAAAATATATAGACATATACTTATAAGTAAGTACGAAAACAAAGATTCCTTTCGTTAAATTAAAAATAAAAATCACAAAATGAAATCCACTATCCTGTGTTTCTTATTTGCAAACTTTTCAATAACATTTAAAACATCTATTTGCACATCTCTCTGAACATGAAGTAGACCTATTCCGACCAACCGCTCCTGTTGCATCGTTGATCGCAGCCAAGTTTTCAATCGCTTCAACGAAAAAAAAAACTTCATTCAGCGGATGCCCCACCAGCAATGTATTCAAAATATGAAAACACTTTTTTATCAATATGTTAGCGTCACAAGATTGAAAAAGGAAAATAATTTAAAAATTCAAAAAAATGATAGTATCACCTATAAAATTGTTTAAAAATTGATTATTTTATTGATTATAAATTTCTAAAGTTAACAAAATATGAGAAATTGAGTAAATATTGTCATCATTTTTTTTATTGATATTTCACATTATTGCCAGTTTTATGACTGACAAAGGCGGTTCTTTTGCAAAAGATTGCTAAGAATTTATTATAATTAAAACAAATAAAAAATTCTTATTTTCTTTTTCAATTATTATTATTTTTTTATTATTTAAATAATATATTGAGAATTTTTTTCTTTAAAATTAGTACTTGGTTATTCTCTACCTAATATTCTCTACCTAATTAATAATCTTATTGTTTATTTACTTAACAATTAGTTATAAACAAACTCCGATTGACATTATAGTTTTTGTAATCATAATAAACTCTTAACAACCTAATGCAAAAAATCAATTTTTGAAAAATATTCAATTTATCCATTTGTTTATAAATATTTTATAAACTTAAAGCGTATTTTTTAAACGTAAAATGCCTTTGTCAGACATAAAATGATATAAAGTGATATATCAATAAAAAAAATAAGAATATTTACTCGATTTCTCATATTTTGTTAACTTTGGAAATTTATAATTAACGTAATAATAAACTTTTAAACAATTTTATAGCTTGATATTATCGAGTAAACATGTAAAATGTGCTCCAGGAAGCAAACAAATTATGGAGTCGTTCTGTGAACAATTAGGTTTTTAATAAAATCGACGGTTCCAAAAAAACTTCTTAATTAACAATAGCCTCACATTATCAAAATCCAATAAAAAAAAATTTTCTGACGAAATTACATTATTTCAAGTGTACAAAGTGAATTTTTTTATTCATATTAATTGTATAGAAAAAAATGTATGTACGCCCACGCGGAGCCCTATTTTCAACGTTGAATTAAAATTATAAAGAATTGAGATAGAATTTCGAGAGTGGAAACTTTTTCATGGAAAATTTCCTCCTCTTCAAGAACCTGTTTTTTTATTTTCTCTATCATCAATAGTTTCTGAGCTATTACCAAAAAACGGCCTTATTTTTTTTGTTTTAAAAAAATTGCAAATTGAATACGCGCTTGCAAGCGATGTACAGAAGATGTCATGGGATGTAATTATTGTGATATCCAGATGATGTACCTCCTGCCATTTCTGCCATGACTAGTAGATGTGATTTTTGCGACGTCCACTGGATGAAACTATATTTCGATTGTGCAGTGATTTGTAACTTGTAACATCGTCAAGATGATAAATATAATCAATTATCCACTCCTTGTGATCAGGGGAGATCATGACCCACGATCCACCTCCAAAACCAAAATCGTATAGAAACTAGGAATTTTCAAACTGTTCATTTCACTGATCATTTTCTTTCTTTGCAGGGGTTCTATTAATGTACCATGACCAGAGGTTGATTATTATTATTGTTGTGAATTATATGCTAAGAGTTAATTTATCAATTTGGGAGAACAAAAAAACAATCTATTCGCCATCACTGATGTTCTCATTGTTTAACAACCTTGCTCATAAAATATGTCCTGAACGTGCACATATCATTAATCCCTCTTTATTAATTTACAACATGCTCAAAATGACGTCTGCTTATATCATATTAATCTTTGGCTATGAAAAACATTCATTCTTTCAACTCAGAAAAAGTCTGTAGTTGAAACTCATCGGGTAGATATTTTCGAAATGTATTGACATATAGACATTTCATGAAAACCTCCGATCAAATAACATAGGAGTAGCATAGAGGGGAAACGAAGCAGGCAAAGGTATATGCGATACTTCAATGTGCGAGTTAAAATAATAAGAGGGCCATAAAAGGACAATAGATCCATATCATGTCAGACAGCCAGACGGCACCATAGACAAATGGACGGCACTGAAGGCCTTGAGCAGCTAGGAAGTGACGTGCCGACTGGTATGACATGCAAAAAGGAACTGAGTACCCTGACCCTTAGAACGAAACCGCATTAAGCTGAGTGGCAGGACATCAGGGAATTGGAAGTAACTAGAAAATGGACGAACAGAGGATTGGGATACACCAGACCCAGATCCAGGAATGGGGTAGCAAAACGTACAGTACACGGGAGTCTGTAGAAGACTGGATCCGGGGAAAACATAAGATCTATGTCGCCATGGTATCTATATCGAAAGCAGTTTGAAGCTGCAATAGCAGCTAATGGATTGGACGATGAAGAAAAGGCTACTGCACTCATAGTGGCACTCATAGTGGCACTCATAGTGGCAATGTTAAAGATCATCTCAAAAGATCAACATCGCAAGTATGGGGACCTTATTGCTGCTTTAGAATTGAGATACGGAACAACATCGAGAACATCTGTATCGGGAACAGTTAAAAACAGAAATCTGGTGAAAGTCTGCAGGACTTCGAAGCAGATTTTCAGAGACTTATCCAGCCTGCTTACCCAGACACCCCGGAGGATTTCAAAGAACAGTTGGCGATGGAGGCATTTAATGAGAGATTGAGAGATATCGAAATCCAAAGGATCCTAAGATTAATACACTTCAAGAAATGAGGTGCAGCTCTAGTTCGTTCCTTGGAAATGGAAGCTGCTTTCAATATCTCAAGGCCAAAAGTAAGAGCGGTATTGATTAAAGAGCCACGTCAGATGCTCAGCAGAATACTGGATGAACTGGAACCCAAGAAAAGCAGCGCAAACAATCAGGCAAGAGGAAACTACTTCAGGTGTGGTAGGAGAGGACATTTCCAAGGAAATTGCAGAGTGAGGTTACCATCGCACCACGTTTGTCATCCATCACCTTGGACGCCAATTTTTTCATCACATTCAAAAACGTACTCCTATTGCCTCTGATGGACGTACGCATCGTTACTTCACACAGTTCACTATTTTACGGCTAGTTGCTTCGAACTGTCAACTATAAATTCACCTGTCTTCGTTTATATGTTGTATTAATATTTTTATTATCATAGTATTTTCAATTGTTTCTGGAACATCACAACAAAAGTCAGGTTGAATTTATGTTTGGGTTGTAAGAAATAGTATTGTCTATCAATATTCCTGAAACAATCGGCGCTAGTGTTTGGGTGAAGTTATTCAAGTGAAGGTCAAATCTAGTTTGAATTGAGGGGCACCTTTAAATTTCAAAATTTCGACAAAACTTTGGGATTTGAGAAATTATTTTCACAAAATGTAATTTATTAGGGCCGAACTTATGCAAAGAAAAATTAAAATAAAATCATGCGTGTTCCCTATTGGATACAATCGCGAGAGCTCTCTATTAAATAACTTAAAGCCCCTTTCTTCTTGGAAAAAGACAATGAGGAAAAATGCAAAAATATAAATCTCACTCGTACATCGGATTTCTCATTTTTTGTCTACCAACAGACTAGCGCCATCTGCTAATGGATACCATCTTCATCAAATAATTTACCCTTATGGTTGACTATAAATCTTCAGACAATGACTGAAGTATGTAGATATATTGTGGAGAAACAAACTTGCTGAGTTACCTCTATGTTGATTCAACAAATTCGGGATTGAAAGTTTGGTTAGTGTAGTGGTGACATCCATGATTTGTACTTTGAAGTAACAAGATGTTGACGTTGGATAGTACCTCTGGTGAGGATGACGGTTGCGAATTGTGCGATCGTAACCAGAAATTCGTAATTTTCGTTCCCTCAGTAGTCGAGTGGTTTGAAAATAAAATTCGACTTCAACATTTGTGGAATGTGGAGTCCAGAAATGTAAAATTCAAATTTCTGATCCAATCATAACACACATGTGGTCATTCTTCCCATCGCAAAAAGTACAGTGTAATGTAGTGTATAGGCTGTAGTGTCAAAGATTATAGTTCTACTCTTTGGTAGTGTGTTGAAAACAGATGAGATAGCTCAGTGCTACACTTTGCTGCAAACGAAGGAACTCTGCGTCACGATTTGAGTGCGTTTTGTTTGGATTCCGGTATTTCTATTATAGAGTAGTATAATCTGAAAGCACTCTCAGTGGTGCGTATGCGAATATAGATTTTTTTGTACATATGTTTTCGATATTTTCAAGTTCTATCCCTTTTGCTTGGAAATTATTAGTCACGGTTTGGAATTAGCAGCTTTGTTCCGTTTATATTTTTATCTCATAATGATTATATTACTATGAGATAGTCATAATGCTCTCGTGTTGTTTTTCATTCAGACAATAAATAAAACAACTTAGATTATTGTAATGTCATCATGTATACCATCTATATATCTTCAAGCATCCGCAGTCAAGCATTTGAACTCGTAATAGGGAACACGCATGTGCCCTATTTCTGAAATATTTTGCTTCGCAGATAAAGATAACCACGTAGAAAGCTCAGCAAGAACCGAAAAAATTGAATTTTTTTAAAAGTTTTTCATAATTCGAAATTGAAAACGCACATTTTTTTATCACGTTCAAAAACTAACTCCTAGCACCTCTGATGGACGTATGCATAGCTACTTCACACAGTTCAAACTTTTACCGGTAGTTGTTTCGAACTGTCAACTATAAATTCATCTGTTTTCGTTTATATGTTGTATTAATATTCCAATTATCATAGAATTTTCAATTATTACCTACACATCACATTGAAAGTGAGGCTGACTCAATGTTTAGGTTGTGAGAAATAGTATTGTTCATCAATTATCTTGGAACAACCACAATTGGCGCTAGTGTTTGGGTGAAGTTATTCAAGTGAAGGTCAAATCGAGTTTAAATTGAGGGGCACCTTCAAATTTGAAAATTTCGACAAAACGTTGGGATTTGAGAAATTATTTTAACAAAATGTAATTTATTAGGGCCGAACTGATGCAAAGAAAAAACATCATGCGTGTTCCCTATTCCCATGAAATGTGAAAATTTACATAGAAAGTTGTCACAACGATGCACTATGATTCAAAGAGACTAAACGTTATCTGAATAGGAGGTACTAATAAGCTCTAGCCAATCAGAATCTTGTAGAATTAATCAGTCACAGTGACGTACATGGACATGAGTACAGGTGGCCCACGTAACATACAATGTGATCCAATATACATTCAAGAGCCTGTAACTTACAGATATCAGAATGCGGAGTGCGCTAGTCCGCCACTGTCCAGAGATAATGGTGGCCATGACACATCCATAAACGTCACTATGACTCACAAATGTTCTTTCATCTCTTTCTATTAGTGTCACCATTGTCTTATGGGATGGGGAATAGACTCTAGACTCTCCTACTCAGATAACGTTTACTCTCTTTGGGAATCCCCTGCTTTCCCGAGCCCGAGCTGTGTCTGTCATTTCTTTAGATTTTTGTTCGATCGATCGATTGTTGTTGTATTTTTATGTTACTAGACTTGATAACGGAAACAGTTACGACTATGATTATAATGATTGTTATACATTGTTTTATTTCCAAGTTTACTTTGTTAATATGATTAAAAGTTTGATGATCACATGATTTTTATGTTTATAAAACCTTCCCCATCTGTGTTTTATTTTTTACTCCGATTAAATAATACAAAATAAGAAAAAGCTGTAAATTTACCGTTTTTTAATTAATATTTACAGTTTTCTATAGTTTTTTTAAGCATGTATGTAGTTTTACTCTAGGAAGGGGTTGGCAACACTGAAATCAGGCGACATAAATTCCCCAATCAAATATCTAGCTCAACACACTGCATCGGCACGCAGGCGCTTTAATAAAGCAATGCAGTTGGCTTGGCATTTGGCACACGACAAAATAATATTTGGCATATTGAGTTCAGCATTGCGCAGATGGTGATGGAAGTTTCGAGGTTCGAGGTGCTGAGGTGTTATTGAAAAAAGACAGGTTAGAGTTGAAAAAAAATTGTCGGAAGTTCCTTCGATTGCCAGCATTATCTGCCAAACATAAAAAATGTCTACGAGAATGAATCAGGGGGCAGGTGATTATGTCCAAACTGAAGTTTTAAGTGGTGCCGAGATTTTCAAAAATCAAATAATGTTAGGTGTCAATGGGGAACAGGCACTAAAAGTTAGTGTAACATCCAGGATTCACTTGAGAAATGTTCCATAATTTGATATTGTTTTTTAGGATCGGACCAAACTGAGAAATGGATACAAAAACCGTGCCAATGGCCATGTTTTGGTGAGTTTAATTTAAAAAAATGTAACCCCTTTCTTGAATACACAATTAGGCATTCCGTAAGAAAGGTACTCCCATTTTTTATTAACTTGCTAGGAAATTGCAAAGATTTATTGTCACATGTTGCCGCCAGCAATGCAGAAAGTATGTAAACAAACAGGTGGAACTGCTATAAATGTCCCTCTAAAAGTGGGTAGGTATATTATTTTCTGATGATTTCCATAAATCAGGATTTTTCATGAAGTATCAGTTATATTTGTTTCTAATTATAAATCCGAAATTCTTGAGGCCTGCAAAAATATCAACTTTTTTTATTTGTATGATTGTTAACTTCCTTCTTTGGCATATGCTACAGAGGCAAAATGGTTGTTACCGAAGAATTTGGTAATGTAAACATGTTCTTTAATATTAGTGATTTCCAAATCCTTACATAATAAATTTAAAATATGTGCAGCACAACCATATGTAATAAGGTTCAATTCAGTAGTAGATATTAGCTGCATTATCTGTGACAAAACGACATATTCGGTTTTAAGCTTATTCATGAGTGCTGTTGCAATTTCTGTTAAATATACAGAAGTATGTGGATTCCCAGATGTATCTAGAGTATCTACTAAGAAGGAAGATCCATTTTCTGTTGTAACCGTTGCTCAGATTATTGGTTCAATATGCACATTCCGCCATCCGTCAAGTGACAGACACACAAATGTACCCGACAAGTTTTCAAAGCATTTGATTTTTTCTTCATTATAAGTTTCATCAAGCAATTTATTAGAAACATATCAAGAGGGTGATATGTATCCAGGCCGTAAAAGAGCTATAGCTTTTCTTACTTCCGGTTACACCATACACAACTGCTGTTTGTAGCATAGACGGCTCTGACAACCTGTTTGTCAATTTCGTCTTTACTAGATTTGCTAGTGCTTATGACAAAAGATGACAAAGATCCAGAACTAGAACTTGCTGACCTTGTTTCTGACACTGCTTTTCTTTTCCTACAATCTAGAGTGGAAAGACTGGAAAGTGACTTGGTTCCTGTGATTTTTGTGGCGCATTCATGCCAGAAAACAAAAAGACAATATTTAAAGTTGAAGCAAAAAGTGAAATCTTTATCTTTAGTAAAAGTTATTTAAAAAATCGAAAATAAAATTTCAAATTTAACACCCTGTATCTCAGAAACGACGCATTTTCGGACATAAGTTAATATGGCAAATTGGCTTATTTTCTTGAATGCTATGTTGGGTTAAAAAAACCATCAACTTAATCACCCTTTATTCTGTATATTTTTTCAAAATTATAATAAAAATTAAATTTAAAGAAACAAACTTATTTATTCATTATTATAATAATATGCTGTTTATGTACAGTTGTGTGCATAAAAAAGTCGTACAGCAGTTATAGGCTATTGTGAAGGCTTGTCAATCTTAATTAAACTTCTTATCGACTTTGACAAGTCTTTGAAAGTAGTGTCAAAATTGAAACTATTTTTGTCAAATGTGTATGTGTACTACTTTTTTATGAAATCTGGAACATCATAGGCAGGTTTACACCATACAAACCTTGTACGACTTTTTTATGCACACAACTGTACTTACAACTGATTCATTGTCCTTTTCAATTTAATAACAAATATGCTTTATAACAAATAATAATAAAAATTAAAATGGTATAAGGTTACAAACAGTAATAAAATGGACATTACGATAAAAACTGAATACCTAATAAAATCATATGAAGTAGTGTAAACATAAAACAAGACTCCTTGGTTAGTCAATATGAAACTGAGAGCCAGCTAAAAGCTTTCGTCAAAATATTCCTGCAAACTATAATAGGGTCTATCAGAAAGAAATTTTTTGACTGTCTTCCTGAATTGGAAGTCATTCACATTAGCAGATCTAATGTACAGGGGTAGATAATTGTACATTTTCCCACCATTGTAAAATATGGAGCCTTTGGTGATATTTTTGGTTGGCATTGGGAGTTTCAGAGTGTGGTAGGAAAAAATTAAAAAAACAAAAAAATCGTGATTTTTTTTTCAACCCTGCTTAGTGATAACATCTGTCGGTCCCAAGCCCGGAAAAAAGAATTGGATGGGAAATAAAAACAACAAATTATTGGAAATTCAGTTCCATAATGATTTTTTCGGCATTTTCAACAGACTTCGAAAAAACATATTTGAATCATGGTCGGCATGTTCGGTCAAAGCGGAAAATCCTATCATGTTTTGCTCGGGTTTATCAGCCCATCCAACTGAGAATGGATATACTATAATCAATTTTTTGCGCTCTAAAATACTTTCTGAGTTACGCCCCTTCTAAAGTAATTTTTTTTGGTCCCTCTTTTTAGCAATAAAATTCAAACATTTTGTTATAATTCCATTTTCACCTTATGAGACCTGACGTCTCTTGGACCTCCGAAAAAAATTATTGTTGCGAAAAATTTTATGTGGGCGAATTCAACCCCCAAGATGGAAAAGTAAGTTATAAATATAACCATATGAGAGAAGGCAGAAAATATAATTTTTCGACAGTTCAAAATATATCAGAAGGCTATGTACAAAAGACCTTACAGGTCGAGGTGCGGAGAGGGTGAAGAGCCATATCGACAATATCAGAAGGCTACATTAGAAGGTAAAAATGGTAGAAATAATGACAAAATGTAACTAAATTGTTTTTATTTCGAAAAAAGAACGAGCAACTTTTGAAGGGCCATAACTAGGAAAGTAATCAAGAGGGCAAAGTTTTGATTACAGATTCACGTTGAGCAGGCAGAAATGCGTACCCCAAAAATCAACTTTATCGTTACTTAACACAGTTTAAAGTTTCACCGCTAGTTGCTTCGAACTGTCAACTATAATTTTTTCATGACAATCAAAAACGTACTCCTAGAGCCTCTGATGAGCGTAAGCATCGTTACTTCACACAGTTCAAAGTTTTACCGCTAGTTGCTTAGAACTGACAACTATAATTTCATCTGTCTTCGTTTATATGTTGTACAAATATTGTTATTATCATAGTATTTCCAATTGTTACGGAAACATCACATTGAAAGTGAGGATAAATTAATGTTTTGGGTTCTAAGAAATAGAATGTCTATCAATATTCCTAAAACAGCCACAATTGGCGCTAGTGTTTGGGGGAAGTTATTCAAGTGAAGGTCAATTCGAGTTTGATTCGAGGAGCACCTTTAAATTTGAAAATTTTGAGATTTGAGAAATTTTGATCGCAAAATGTAATTTTTGGGAACCGAGCTGATGCAAAGAAAAAATTAAATACAATGATGTGTGTTCCCCATTCTTGAAGGTGAGGAGTTGATCAAATTTCTTGTGAATAAAGGTGATAATTTATTAGATTAATTAAAGGTCAACGTCCTTTCGGAAAAACTTTCGAGTTCTCTTCAATAATTAGCTGTATTTTGGAGTGTACTCTTATAGAGTCCGCATTTTTTATGTCGTACCACTATTGTCATCTCGAAAACGGTAAATGATACAAAGTTGGTTAAATTAGACAAAAGTTGTCTATTTTAGTGAACAATGAAACGATGTTTCCAAATCGCAAATATCACGAACTGCTTTCAAAATAAATATACGGGGAAAACTGCTCTAGCACCTCCATTTTTATGAATATGGAAATGTGTTCATGAAACTGTTTCAAATTTGCTTTGATCTGCTGTGCTTTGATTTTCAATACAATGTTTCATTATTCGATGGCCACCCTCAACTCTATTTTTTCGAATACGGACCTGTATTTTTTTTTAATGAATTTAAGTACTTAGTCCTTATCTCACCGATTTCAGATATGTTTCTTACAAGGTCCGAACAATGAAAATTCTCCCATTCAGAATAAAGGCCTGATTTTATTTTTGTTCGTATTTGAAAAGTTATGTGTGTCAAGTTGCGAGGATAAAATTTAAAATAAATCTACCTTGAATGAATACTCAAACTTGAAATCAAATCTACTGTGATGAAAATTTACCGATTTCGAGATACCAATAGTGATAAGACATAAAAAATTACATATATATCATAATCTTGGGTAGTGTGAACATTTGTTGAGTTAAAATTAACATATTTTTCTTTCAAGTATCACATTTAGGAATAAAATATCTATAATCTCTTTTTTTAGACATCTTCCGATGAAGAAACATCACTAAGTAAACAAAATGGATACCACAACAGAAATGTGAGTGATTTAAAAAAATTTTTTTTTTAGTCAAAAGTTATTTCTAAGAAATCTTATAATAGATATTAAATAAATTGGTTGATACATAGGAAACTTCGTATGGAATCTTCACAATTTTGTCGGTTTGGTATTGGTCTTTTTAATCCACACTAAAAAAAAAATATACTATTTTTTTTAATTTTCGATTTAGATGAAGTATGCAAAATCACAGGGTATCATTGGAAGGATATGCAAAAGTGGAAGAATTCCTTTTTTCTATGAGTAGATGCTATCGATCACCTTTTTATATCTTCACTGTTTTCATATGATCTATGTAGGAATGAAATCACATTTAGAACAAAATATCTTATATCTTTAAACGAGCAGTTCTATTATATATATATATATATATATATATATATATATATATATATATATACAAAACTAGGGATATTGGGGTAAGCAGCAATGAAAAAGTAAACTCTTTAAGGTTTATCCAAGCTTTCGGAAATGTTTATTTCCATCATCAGGGAGACTACAATAGATGAAAAAACCAATAGTAATACATATTCAAGTGCGAAACAATATGCTACTTACAACTTTGTTGAGGTTGGTTTCAATGATGTTAAACATATTCATCTAACATAGTGACACAAAAGAAAAAAAAACGTAGATCGAGGAATATAACGAAGTTCAAAGTTACTACAACCACATTAGCGTTGTTTAAAATTATATAAATATAACTGTATGTGGTGTGACAAGTGAAACTGACAGGTTAGGAATTAATCTCGCAATTATATTTAAGCCAACGACACCTGACGGGTGGAAATAGTTACATTGTTGCCAACTGTTAGATTAGTACCAACTGATGTTACCAGCTGGCGGTAATAAAAAAACTATTATTTTATATTACATTGTTGTCAATTTTGATTGATATCTAAGGACAATAAATAAGAGATTTCGCTAGAATGGTTAATGTTTTTTTTTATATTATATTACATTGTCAATTTTGATTGATATCTAAAGACAATAAATAAGAGTAGATCTCACTCAAGTGGTTAATATCTGTTTTTTTATTTATACAATTCTTTTCTTGGGAAATGAAAGCCATTTCTAAGAATGTTCTCTTAGATGTATGTGACTATGTCGCTAGCACTTTCACTGAATCGTAATTCATCTGGTGGTCAAATTTATTCACATGTTCTGCCAAAGCACATCTTTCAGGATGCAATCGGCAGTCACTTTTATGAGAAATTATTCTGTTCGATAATGATCTTTGCGTTTGACCAATATATTGTTTATTACAACCATGACAAGGAATACTATAAATTACATTTGACATTGAAAGTAATGGAGTTTTATCTTTAACTTTCGAATACATTTATTGTCTTTAGATATCAATCAAAATTGACAATGTAATATAATATAAAAGAAAAAAAACATAAAAAAAAAAAAAACATGAACCATTCTAGCGAAATCTCTTATTTATTGTCCTTAGATATCAATCAAAATTGACAACAATGTAATATAAAATAATAGTTCTTTTTAACATTACCGCCACCTGGTAACATCAGTTGGTACTAATCTAACAGTTGACAACAATGTAAGTATTTCCAAGTGACACCCGTCAGGTGTCGTTGGCTCAAATATAATTGCGAGATTAATTCCTAACCTGTCAGTTTCACTTGTCACACCACATAGAGTACACAGTTATATTTATATAATTTTAAACAACGCTAATGTGGTTGTAGTAACTTTGAACTTCGTTTTATTCCTCGATCTACGTTTTTTTTCTTTTGTATCAATATGTTAGATGAATACATTTAACATCATTGAAACCAACCTCAACAAAGTTGTAAGTAGCATATTGTTTCGCACTTGAATATGTATTACTATTGGTTTTTTTCATCTACTGTAGTCTCCTTGATGATGGAAATAAACATTTTCGAAAGCTTGGATAAACCTTAAAGAGTTTACTTTTTCGTTGCTGCTTACCCCAATATCCCTAGTTTTGTACCTAACTAGTCAGCAAATACTTGCCATATATATATATATATATATATATATATATATATATATAAATATATATATATATATATATATATATATATATATATATATTTCGGCTATCTCGGAAACGGCTCTTACGATGAAATTTTGTATTTAGATAGAGTTTTGCTTTTTAAGTTTATCTATATAGGCGTCTTTCCTGAAAAAACTCGATTTTACACAATTTTTTTATTATGAATCGATATGTATAGCGCCATCTCGTAAATTTTTGAGGTACTTGCATTATTGCTATTGGATGGTGGCCTACTGGTACCTCTAAACTTTGTGAGATGGCATTATATGACATTATCCGAATTCAATGTTAGAAATGTTTTTCTTTGGTTAATCCAAGAAACTCATACGGTTTTTTTAAAATGTGTATTTGTAGTCAACCTGTGCACTAGGTATGATTGCAAAATATTCATATGTAATAAGTATGTGATTCGTATCTCCGAAAAAACACGATATTACAGAAAAAAAACACGGAGCAAAGCTCGGCCGCCCAGGTACTAGAGCAAAAATGTGTCCACTGCCTGAAAAAGCATTGATGCGAATAACTAATAAATATGTCCTGCATTTAAATCTTAAACCAAACATGATTTTTGGAAAATATAATTGACCGTCCATTATTGGTATGTTGATTCGTTTTGGAATAATTATCCATTTATAATGATAGCTTTTTGTATAGCTAGCAATGAATGTGTTGTCATGGTCTTCTGTCTATGTTTTAGTTTTAATAAATCCAATTTCGTTTCACTTCACATAGACATACTACCTTATTTTGGATGGGTAAATGATCTAATGATGCAGGAGTGAAAATATTTTATTAGGAAATACATTTTTCTGATGATTGGTATAGATAGAAGATGATAGAATGAGAGTATGTGGGCGGACAGAACCATTACCATGTAGGCCTCTCTATCGGGCCTGTTATGCACCCACTACTGCTGGGTATGTCCGGGGACCCACTGTAGCTTTACCTTATTGGCGATGGATAGCCTTTGCAGATTGTCAATGCATTCCGACACCAGCAGCGAACTGACTCTGTATGATGTGAGGGCCTTGATCGTCGCTTTGCTGTCCGTGATTTGCTGGCCGTGGTAGCCTCTGTTGATATTTTCTCTTACACAGGCGATTATGGCAAAACTTCTGCCTGAAATACTGAAACAAACTTTCCCAGGGCATAGTAAAGTTTAACTTTTGGAGATTGCTCGTATACCCCGGCGCTGGCTGATTCACCCATCTTGGAGCCATCTGTGTACCAGATGATCCCATCGGTGGGGATCAGGCGGTGCCCTATCTGCTATCAGTCCTCCCTTTTGGGAATGACTGAGTGCAGCCTTTTGCTGAATCCTATGACAGGTGAAGAATTGTCCTCCGGCATCTCAAGGAGTGGACAATCCTTTACTGTTTGATTCCATAATCAAGAATGTCCATACATTACCTCGCCCTGCCATTGGTTGGAGCTTCTCAAGCGAACGATGGCTTTGCGTGTCTCGTGTTCAAATGAAGAGGTGCAGGGAAGACAGTCCTATGAGTGTCTCCATCGCCCTAGTGGGTGCCGTCCTCATTGCACTTGTTGTCGCAAGACAGGCAAGTCTTTGTACCCTATCTAATTGGGTTTTTGATTTACCGGATGCTGTACCTTGCAACCATACGATGGCTCCGTTCGTAATCATTGGGCGTACGAGAGTTGTGTAGATCCAGTAGAGAATCTTGGAGCTGAGCCCCCACGTACTGCCAAATGCCCTTCAGCATGTCCAGAACGCAGCTGTGGCTTTCCGAAATTTGTGTTAGAATTGCTCGTTCCAGTTTAGCTTGGAGTCAAGGATGACTCCAAGGTACTTGACTGAGCTTATATATATATATATATATATATATATATATATATATATATATATATATATATATATATATATATATATAGATGTCCGCCAAAAAGTATGTACCATATGGGAAAAAAGTTTATTATTGGAGTATTGGAAAAAATATTCTGGGAAAATTTGTGCATGTCCGATTACCTAAAAATCGATTTTGACACATGTCACGTGATCGCTAGTATGGCGGCAAATTGAAAAAAATTCCTATGAAAAGGCGAAAAGTGGGATAAGATGGCAAGATATCAAAAAAAGTTATTTGAAAAAGTTAGAATTCAATTTTATGCACATACACGAAGTTTCAAGAAATAATTGGAAATAGCAATTTTTTTAATATTTTCCCATCTATTTAAAAATATATTTTTTTTTTTCTTATGAATAGCTTGACTATACTGAAACATTTGCATTTCAATGATAATGACAGAACTTTCTCATTTTCTCCTCACCAGAGGGCACTATATTTAAAAAATGGGATTTTGTCAGAACCCTTGCTGTTACATCGGTTCGTATCTGATCAGAATTCCACGACAATTGTGATGACATGACACTCCAAAAACATGGTGTTTTCCAGATTATAATCAAGTTCCGATGATAATCGTGGATGAGCGTTTCACTTCGCACATAAACATGTAAATTATAAATCTCTTAAATTTGACTCACTATTTCATTCTGAATATTTTCACAATTTTTTTGGCAAGTATAAACATCGAAAATAAACCATATTGAAATGAAATCAGGTTCATTCAGTGATTTACATCGGTGTCCGTGAACATATTCCTCAATTATGTCACAAAATTCACTTTCCAAAATACTATTTCATGTGCTTTTCAAACAAATACCTACCTACCTACTTATTTATCACATCAGGATTCTATAATAGAAGAGCATAGTAAAATTCCTTCTTTTCCACAAAATCAAAATGTAGTACACCAAACATGCTTTCTTGATTATGAAATGCACCAGAACATGAAATTTTGATCTCTTGAAAATAGTCAGTGTTTATAAGTATTGCATCAAAATTTCACTCATATTCCACAAGATAGCCATGGATTTCATTTGACAGAAAATACGTAAACTTATTGCAACAAAAGTCTAAGTAAGAACTCCATATTTATACACAGTGACGTTGATAATACCAGTAAGTTTTTGGTTGATTATGTCGAAGTTAAGTCAGCAAGAAAAGATCGAAATTGTTTTGATTGTGGGAGAGAATTACAAAAGCTATTGAGAAGCCGCAGCGATTTTCAACGAGAGGCACACCAATAAAATTATTTTACATGTAACTGTTGGAAGAATTGTTTCCAAGTTCAAAAATACTGGGTCCGTGGAAAACTTATTCAGAAAACAACATAGACACTGGGTTTGAAGTTATACAGAGTGTAGTTGAAACTCCAAGAACATCAATTAGTAAATTGTCTGGAAATTCAAGCCTTATAAACCAAAATTTATTCACACGCTTAAGGAGAGAGACTACGATCCACGCTTGTATTTTTCCTTTTGGCTGCAGGGACAAATTGAAGAAAATATATCATTTACGAAATTTATTTTATTTAGTGATGAGTCAACTTTCACTTCAAATGGTGTTGTTTCATCTCAAAATTGTAGATGGTGGTCGGATGAGAATCCACATTTTGCAGTTAGAGCCCGTGATCAATATTCGTTTAAAGTGAATGTTTGGTGCGGGATTTTTAATAACAGAATAATTGCACCATTTTTCTTTCGTCGGAATTTGAATGCTGAGTACTTGGATTTTTTGACGAACGATTTCTACAATGAATTAGACAATTTCACGTTAGAAGAAAGGCAAAAAATGTATTTCCAACAGGATAAGGCTCCCATCCATAGTACTTTGACAATAAGGAATTGGCTGGACACCACTTTTCCTGGAAAGTAGATAGGTAGGTTTTCAGAAATTCCTTGGCCGCCACATTCACCTGACCTGACCCCATCTAACTTTTTCTTGTGGGGCTATTTAAAAAATACTGTTTACAAATTTAGACCTATTCGAAATATTGAGCACTTGGTCATTGTGCAGCATTGTGCAGCAGAAATTTATCAAAATTTTTTGTTGAACGTTCGAAAAGAGATATACCATAAAACGATTTTATGTATAGAAAGAGAAGGAAGGCATATTGAGATATGAATTGTTATTATATAGAAATAGTTGAAAATTTGTTGTTTTGTTTATAGAATATTTGAATTACTTGATTGAATAAAAAAACCTGTTCTGCAGAATGTCTTTTCAGGACCATATCTCATCATTTTGAATTGAGTTATACATTTATATCTAACACCAATAATTAGCCACCAATCAATGCTGAAAAAACTATGAAAACATTGAGAATTTCTATTTTAGATTAATAGTGCGATAAATTAAATAGTTTTCCAGTTTATGTACGAAGTGAAATGTTCATGCACGATTATCATCGAAACTTGATTATAATCTAGAAAACACGATGTTTTTGAAGTGTCATGTCATCACAATGGTCGTGGAATTCTGATATAACTGTTAGATACGAACCGATGTAACAGCAAGGGTTCTGACAAAATCCTATTTTTTAAATATAGTGCCCTCTGGTGAGGAGAAAATGAGAAAGTTCTGTCATTATCATTGAAATGCAAATGTTTCAGTATAGTCAAGCTATTCATGAGAAAAAAAATTGATTGATATTTTTGAATAAACAAGAAAATATTTAAAAACATATTTCCAAGTTTCTTGAATTATCTCTTGAAACTTCGTTTATGTGCATAAAATTGAATTCTAAGTAACTTTTTCAAATAATTTTTTTTGATATCTTGCCATCTTACCCCACTTTTCGCCTTTTCATAGCAATTTTTTTCAATCTGCCGCAATACTAGTCATTACGTGATATGTGTCAAAATCGATTTTTAGGTAATCGGACATGCACAAATTTTTAGCCAGAATATTTTTTCCAATACTCCAATAATAAACTTTTTTCCAATATGGTACATACTTTTTGGCGGACACTGTATATATATATATATATAAAATTGGTATCACTAGACACAAATCTCGGAGAGTATCGGCGTCACAGATTACTCCCGGCATTATAAGCGCATCATTTGTCTATAATCTTGCGCTTATTTTCATTTACAGTGTTGAAAGCGATTTCTAGAAACATTACTTCTGGTTTATACCATTACATAATTTGTCACATCAAAAACGGAAACTCAAACAGTGTTGTCACCTCATATATAACGTTGTCACCTCCGATTTCGCCTTGTTTTTTGGCCAGATAGGTTCTACAGGATCCAAGAATCATCATATCAAAAATTTGTCCGGAGGTCCCTATGACACCTTTCTACCCATTCAAAAAGTGTTTAGTTCAACCGTATATCACTGGCGCTAGCGTCGCATTCATTTGCAATTATATTAGCAGATAAAAGAACAACGAGGTTTCATTTTTGACGTTGTCACCTCCGTCAATCAGCGGGTGCGTTGTTACCTCCAAAAATGGCAACATGTAGTTTTCTTGGTTCTAGGTCATAAGTGTTGAGTCGAGAATATTTACAATGCATTATGAACGTTCCACCACAAACTTTGTTGTTAGATTCCTATCCAATTGTATTCGATCTTCATATAATCAAATTATTCAGAGTGAAAATCATTTTCTCTGTTCTTTGTGGAATTCCAAGGCAATGAAATGAACTCAATTCATCATTCCGAACTTGTTTTGAAGATAAATTGAATATCAGGTATATTGGCTTTTAACGAGAAGTTTAATATTTGAATTGCCGATGGAACTCAAACAGGTCACCGAAGGAAAGTTCCCTATTAACTTCGTCTTATGTTTTATTAAACCAGAACTTCAAGGTATCGCGGAGTTCAGTAATGAAGTTGGATGACTCTATATATAGATACACAAAAATCGATTCGGATTTCTCAAATAGGATCATGGTTGACGCTGGTTATTAATTCACATAAAAATCATTGCAATTTTGTTCATGAATGTTCTAATATACAGTGCTTCTCAAAAGTCCGCTCCCCCCTCTTATTTTTGGAACGATTATACATAAACAAGTGAAATTTGGAAACTGACTATTAAAGGTTGTAAACTTCCCTACTAGTGATGATAGATGACGAAATCGTCAAAGATGACGTCACAAGGCCATTGTGACCAATAATTTTAAATGGAACCCTACGGCAAGCGACACCTCTTTTAAAAGGTATCGAAAAAACCTATTCAATGATACTAATTTTGTTTGTGTTTATGGCAGTTTTAATGGCTCATTAGTAAACATTATAATTTAAATTCCATTCAGTATGATATTAATTACAGATTTAAGAATCAGTATCTACTTAAAGAAATTGCTCGAAGTGACCTCCATTTACTTCCTGACAGTGAAATATCCTATTTTTAAACTCTTCTCGTACTTTTGCAAATGTGTCTGCGGAAACAGCCTCACATTCTGCAACAATACGTTGTTTTAAAACGTCAATATTATCAGGTTCAGTGGCGTAAACCTTCGATTCAAGGTACCCCCACAGAAAAAAATCCAAAGGTGTGAGGTCCGGTGATCGAGCTGGCCATTCCGTTTAACCTCGTCGTCCAATCCATCTACCACGATACTCCTCATCCAAATACCGTCTTACTGCACCGTAATAGTGTGGAGGAGCACCATCCTGTTGGAATGTTATTTCCAAACCCTGTGTACTGTACTTCGACTGACTTCACAGGTAGATGCAACATGAGTTGTTGAAGAAGTAGGATTAACTATTACTTCTGCCAGTAAATCAATTTTTTTCTCATCAGAAATTTGTGGTCTGCCAGATCGTTTCGCATCATTAATACTATCCGTTGTCTCAAACTCACGAAGAAGCTCCCTTAAATAAGTCCTCGAAACGGGGCGATCGGGAAATCTCTCATTAAAAATGCGTTCTGCTGCATGAATATTTTGTCCAGTTTCACCAAGATTTGGATCGCTGCTACTTTATCACCTAAAGCACGTACCATTTCGCTTCTTGAAGCACTTAAACGTTCGGCTCACAACAGTTCAACAAATTATTAAAATGTACAAAAATATTAAAAGTACCAAAAGCTGCTAAAACAGTTAAACGTTCGATCAACAATACACAAATTATTAAATGTACAAAAACTTGGACAATTACAAAAACGTCGAATTAGGGAGACTAACAAAAACGTCAGCTTATTTGACAACTATCCAGAGGCGGAGCTTGAATTTGGAATTTTAGTATTAACTGATTTAATTCATCACAGCCTTGCGTTTTTAAAAGCGAGTTGCCAAACTGCCATAAACACCAACAAAATTAGTATCATTAAATAGGTTTTTCGATACCTTTTAAAATTATTGGTCACAATGGCCTTGTGACGTCATCTTTGACGATTTCGTCATCTATCATCACTAGTGGAAGTTCACAACCTTTAATATTCAGTTTCCAAATTTCACTTGTTTATGTATAATCGTTCCAAAAATAAGAGGGGGGGAGGGTACTTTAGAGAAGCACTGTATTGATGAACATGAACCTGCCTACATATGAAAAGTTTCCTGAAATAATATTTGAAATCTGGCTATCCAGATGGTATCGCACACTTGCTGTTATGAATGAACTCAAAATAGAATCCACAACACAAAATACACTGCGAACAAAGTTGAAATATCAATTTTTTATCTAAACGGCTGTGTAGAGTTTTTTCGTTGGCAGAATCAATTTCAGGAGGTTCAAATAAATAGCTCCAGATATATGATATGTCGCCACGTTGGAGGGTGTGAATTTAGGGAGGTGGATTGAATTTGCATTCAAACAAAATACAGAATTCGATCATGCAATGGAATGAGCTCTACATTGCCATTTTAACGAAGAACAGATATTTTTGCAGGGGATTTTACATTTTTCTCGCTGTATTTCGTGGTTGTGGATAACTTCACACCCGTTATTTCGTCAAAATGTTCCATCTCGAATTTTGTAGCAAATTCGCGCCAGAATTGTGTTAATTGTTTTCCATTAAAAATAGTTCAGTCTGGAGGACAAAACATTTTAATGTAAAAACATCGTAGGGAGTTTCCGTTAGTTATTTTGAGTGCGCATTATTCTCGATCTGATTTCCGCAATGTACCAGATAACCTTGTAAACCACGGCCAAATCTACTGCGCTCCTATTTCCCAGAATAGTAACGAATTAATAGACCAGGGTCGATAATTTTTGAAACAAAAAAAAATAATAGTAGAATGAAACTCATTGGAAAAGGAAGAGAATATAACAAAAATGAAAGGAAAAATAATTTACGGGCGATCTGAGGTCGGGAAATGGACCCCCTCCCTTAACTCGATTTCCGGCAAAACTACAAGTCCTATGGAAAAAAGTTAAATGGCAAAGTTGTAGGTAATAAAAAGATCTACAACTTTGGTATTCACACTTTTTTCACATAATCTTAAAATTTATGTGAAAAATTCAAATAACCAAGTTTTTGGTTTTTTATTTTTACCTTTTACATAAAAAAATTTTTTTTCACGAAATTTGGTGAAAACTTACTTTTTCATGTCCCAAACACACTGTAATTTTTTTTAATTAAATTTATTTTTATACTTTTATTTTGACTTAATATCGAAAAAGCACCCTAATTTTCAATCAGAAATTCTCCCGTCAAAATATCAGGTTTTTTAAAAAAGTCGGTGGGCTTTTTGTTCGTTGAAATCTCTACTTTCTGATAGTGTGTAAAAAAATATACATTACTATGGTAAATGTTCTCAGAAAATGCAAAGAAATAACAGGTAGTAAGTAAGGCCCAGGCCCTCCTAGCCCCTTCCCCACTTCTCTATGAAATACCTTTTGATGGGCTAAAATTTTCCGTAGGTCACTCAGGTATATAAGTTATCTTAAAATAGCAATAAATAGGCATCTACGCATATAATTTAAAGAAGATTCTACAACTTTCTCAAAATATTGTAGATGTCTTATTAAATTCGGATTCGAGTTTTTTTCGTTTCTTTGCATTTTCTGTCATAGTAATGTACTTTTTTTTATACCATCAGAAAGTAGAGATTTCAACGAACAAAAAGCCCGCCGACTTTTTTAAAAAAGCTGATATTTTGACGGGAGAAATTTCGATTGAAAATTAGGGAGCTTTTTCGATATTAAGTCAAAATAAGGTGAAAAAATTTATATTTTAAATCAAAAAAATTACAGTGTGTTTAGAACATAAAAGGGGAGGTTTTCACCAAATTTCGTGGAAAAAAAAATTGTTGTAGAAGATAAAAACAAAAAACCAAAAACTTGGTTATTTGAATTTTTCACATAAATTTTGAGGTTATGTGAAAAAAGGGTGAATACAAAAGTTGTAGATCTTTTTATTACCTACAACTTTGCCATTCAAGTTTTTTCCATAGGACTTGTAGTTTTGCCAGAAATCGAGATAAACCGTTTTTTACCCTTAAAAACTCACCCCCTTCCACTTCCCGACCTCAAATCGCCCGTAAATTATTTTTCCTTTAATTTTTGTTATATTCTCCTCCTTTTCCAATGGGTTTTATACTACTATTATTTTTTTTCACTTTTTACCATTTTCAAAGGCTTCAGCACTGGTCTATAAATTTCGTTTTTGTGTAATTTGTTTCAAAGCTACGTGTTTCAAACTCATCCGTATACTCGCCAACGGCAGAATACAAAGTGATAAAAAAAATTTGAATTCTTATCATTCTGGAAATTTAGATAAGGGGTCCCTTTGGAACTACAGCTTACTGCTGTTGAATGTATAATTCACGGAATAACCTACGTCGCACATCCAAAGCAATTATTTTTAACTTTTTAACGCATTTGAATAAAAGCTTGCCTGTAAAAAGTTTTTTTTTTATAATTATTTTATTTAGTTCCACCTGTCCCGATGTCTGTCTGTCTGTTGGTTTGTAATCAAATCTTACAAGTTGAATTTGACACAATTCTAGTTGTCCGATTAATGTGAAATTTGGCAGGTGTTCATAATTCCGGTGACAATGCATTATCGAATTTTTGCTAGAGAAAAAACAAAATGGCGGCTCATATATGGCGTACGAGTTTTGTGATTATGGTTCGATTCTATTCAAAATTGGTATGTGGGGGTTTTCGGGGACAGAGATCACGAATTTTTTGTCAACATTCATAAATTCAAGATGGCGGCTCCAATATGACGAGTAAGTGGCGGAATCGGGCGAATTCGTCCGTGCAATTTATCCGCATTTACCCCTTTCATAAATTTGAGTCTTTTTGAATTTCTACCGTTTAAATTATTTTGTTACAAATGTGAGAACTGCGGTTGCGTTGTGATTCGGCGTGTATAACTTCGAATCAAATTAAGCCCTGATGATCAAATTGCGCTAGTACATATACTAGTGGAATGTCCTAAGTTCTCAAAAAAAAGACGGGAACATGGTCTAGGCCAGACTATGGAACAAATACTGGGGGTCAACTATAACATTAAAAGTGTTGTGTCCTTTTTAACAGATATTGATATCATCAGTAAAATCTAGAAAATAATGTAGTGTAGAAATATACATGTATATTACCGAATTAGATAAACATACCGTTACGTTGCTAATAACCCTGCGTGGTTGATGCAATAAATAATTTGAAAAAATAAAAAAAAATTGCGCTAGTGATGAATAAAAAGCAGATTTAGACTAGTAAGGCTGCACTAAAGGGCTGAACACGCGCACTGCGAACATGTGATTCGTCTTCCATCGTAGTGTTTACATGTAATTTATTGTCAAATTGAAAAGTGTCTTATATTCGTGATGGAGCAAGTGCTTGCAACTGGGTTTTTACCCATTACAAGCCACATTGTTTTTTCGAGAATCAGAATGTAAAAAAAAGGAACAGCGTTAGTGCGTACGTGTGTCAGGTGCGGGAAGTAAAAAAAAAGATTATTCCAGCATACGTGCGAAAGTGATTAACCAAGTAGCAGGACAACAAATCATAGGTGATTGTGAGAACCTCTCAGCAAATTTAAGACGGGTTGTAGAATGGTGCTATGGAAATAACTTGTCACTAAATCCGGATAAATGTAAAGTTATGTCCCACAGTTTGAAAACGAATATCCTAATCTTTGATTACTCAATAGAAAAGTTGCCCTTGAGAGACCAGAAACATTTACTGATCTTGGCGTCACGTTTGACACTGCACTATCATTTAATAAGCATATTGATAATGTTGTATCCTCCTCCTGTCGTATGTACGGATTAATTGCACGTAGCAGTAGTGATTTTAAAGAAAGCTCGACCTTAAAAACTCTATTCTATTCTTTCATAAGATCTAAGTTAGAATATGCTTCAGTTGTGTGGAGTCCCTTTTATCAATATCATATAGATCGAATAGAAGCAACTCAAAGACGATTTCTAAAACTGCTAAGCCTAAAAACTGATGGCATTTATCCACCAATAGGCACAACTCACTCTGAATTACTACAAAAACATAACTTTTTCAGTCTCGAAAGAAGGCGTGAGTATTATAGTGTAGCAGTAACCTATAAAATTATTAAAAGTATTGTTGACTGCCCAACATTATTGGAAAAATTTAATATTTGCATTCCCAGAATCTCTTCCAGGCACCCGAGTACTTTTTATATAAATACATCTCGCACAAATGTTCTGGAGAATTATCCGCTCCATACCATGTGTAAAATGACAAATTCTATTAGCGATGATCTAGATGTATTTAGTTGCAAGTTGTCAGATATAAAATCCCACTTTCTACAATAACCATTTTGTTACCTCCTATGAAATATAAAATGTGTATGTGCATAATATTCATATAAAAATCTGTGATGTATTCATTATATTCTGTTAATTCCTGCTCTGTAATTGGGCTTTGTCCTGTAGAGTATTGTATTACAAATAAATAAATTACTCTGCCGAATTAGAGCTGAATAAATTATTTCACAAACAATTGATAACACTTAATAAAAACTTACATGTCTAATGTTGCAGTACATTATACGATAAAAAAAAAGAAATATGAATAAATATGAAAGAAATATATTGAAAATAATTTTTTTTTCCACATACATACATCATTTTAATAATAATAATAATAATAATAAACGTCTTTATTATTTTCAATAAAGCACAACAACAAATAATTTCCTTAAACTCAAATACATTTGAAAATAAAAGGCGGAGTTTATTTTCAGTTGTACATTGCTGCACAACAAAAAATATTCTTCACATTGTCTTTATCATATTGTTCGTTTACTGTCAGAATTTTATTAAAATAAATATTTTGATTGTCCGTAAATGATCAGAATATAAAACTATCAGAACGCACAAAGCTAAGAAATAACAACGTCAAAACATAACAGTATCAGACTCGGAAAACATCAGAAACGTATTTGATCAGAATTAACAACATCAGAAAGAACTGCATCAGAATCGGAAATCATCAGCAACGTACAATGACAAAACATATCAGAATCTAACAATACCAAAATTTAATTTTACGAACATGGTCAGAACAGGACATCATCAGAAAAGCATATTATCAGAACCATACATCATCAGAAATGAACAGAGTCAGAACCGGACATTATCAGAAGCGCACATTATCAGAACCGTACATTATTAGAATCGTATATTATCAGAACCGTACATTATCAGAACCGTACATCATCAGAACCGCACAATATCAGAATCAGTAATCGTCCGAAAGCAGGGATTGTCCGTTTCTGATAATGTACTGTTCTGATAATGTGTGGTTCTGATAATGTCTGGTTTTGACAAATGTTCGATTCTGATGATGTTCTGTTCTGATTGTGTTAATTCTGATGAAGTTCAGTTCTGACAGAAGTTCGTTCTGATAATGTCCGGTTCTGACAATGTTCGTTTCTGATGATGTCCGGTTCTGATTGTGATAATTCTGGTAAAGTTGAGTTCTGATGAAAGTACGTTCTGATAATGTCCGTTTCTGACAATGTTAGTTTCTGATGGTGTCCAGTTCTGATACAAATTCATTCTGATGAAGTTCTTTCTGCTGTTGTTAATTCTGATGAAAGCGTTTTGAGTTTTCCGATTTGCTCCTGTTATGTTTTGACGTTGTTACTTTCTGACCGTGTTATGTTTTGAAATTGTTCATTCTGATACAATACGGCCTACCAATATTTTGAATGTGTAATACATGAAAATTTTTTTGTTCATTTGTTTCATTTATGCTTTTTCAGATTACTATAATTATTAGTATAAAAAAATTAATTGTTTATACCAATGTGAAAATTTATCAGAAATATTTATTAAAAACTTGAGAAAATTGTCAATTGACCTTTATTCCTTGTAGAGCGAATGCTCGTGGCGACTGCAAACACGCTTACAGTATTTTCATACATAAACGCTCACTGAGGGACGTCCAAAAATTTTATTTGATGTTATTTGTGGCCGAATTGTTCATTGTCATTCATTTATTATACGCGCACTTTCGACACTGGGTCTTTATTTGTTTCAATTTTTTTAACCACCGAATTACAATACATACGCCGGTTTGACGTTTGCGACCGAAACATTTGGAACTTTGGAAGTGACACTATACGGACGAGTTCGCCAGATTCTGTCACTGTGGCACTGCACGTTAAACTCCTGCCCCATGCTCTAAGTCCATAGCCCGATTCCAATAAAAATTGGTATGTGAGAGTTTTTGGGGTCGGAGATCATGATTTTTTTGTCAAAATCCACGAATTCATAAACTTCTTAATTTTAGTACTAACGGTAGAATTAATAATGTGCGCTTCCCCGTGGACTATTTTGAATAACGAGAGTAGTTTTGATTATATCTGTCAAACTAGCTGGTCAATCACTTTGATTTTTTTCACAATATCTGTGATATCCTGCTCTAGCTCCTCCTCGTTTTTATAAACTTCTTAATTTTAGTGCTAACGGTAGAATTAATAATGTGATGTTTGCCTATGCATGGTCCATATGTTACGTGTTAATTGAGTCAACTTCAATTATATATATATCTCGGGTTCGGGATGGTGAAACTTGTTAAAATTTTATAGAGGTGTTGTTCACATGTTAAACAATACGTATGCCAAATTTTAATAATTTCCTAATTCAACTGTCTCGTGGCGGTACTACCTTAAGTATATATAATCTGGTGTTTGAGTAATAAACGTTTCAATTTGTTCATCTGACAAAACTTTTGACTTCTTTAGTTTATAGTTGTCACTTTGACGTTTCAGGAAAGTACGTAATTTCGAATATTTTATTATATCAATATCTTCTTTTGTACTAAGTGTAGCTCTCAGCATGGAATAACCATAACGTAGATGCCTTCAACTTTGTAGATAAATCGGAAAAGTATGTAATTTTTTCTTGAAAATAATCTATGAAACGTTTGTAAGCGTATTCATATTTTGCCTTGGATTTATTTAAGATTTAAGATGACATTTTCAGCAGCATTTAGTAACTCTGGTGGTGTCCCGCACACCTGGACATCATCATCACTGCCCATTTTCAACATTTTTTAGTGATAAGTAGGTATTAAACCGAAATAAGTAGTGAATCTCTGACTTTTGTCACAACAATAAACAAACAGTAATTGTCAAGGAAACGATTTCATAGGCAATAAGATGCAAACATTGTTATGCATTTATAAAAATTCCTTAATTTATGATAATGTTGATTGCGATTTCAGAAAAAATATTTTGGGTAGCAAGCATTGAATTGCTTTTACTACTATACAGTGCTTCTCAAAAGTCCCCTCCCCCCCCTCTTATTTTTGGAACGATTATACATAAACAAGTGAAATTTGAAAACTGAATATTGAAGGTTGTAAACTTCCTTACTAGTGATGATAGATGACGAAATCGTCAAAAATGACGTCACAAGGCCATTGTGACCAATAATTTTAAATGGAACCCTACGGCAAGCGACACCTCTTTTAAAAGGTATCGAAAAAACCTATTCAATGATACTAATTTTGTTTGTGTTTATGGCAGTTTTGGCAGCTTTTAAAAAACGCAAAGCTATGATGAATTAAATCAATTAATACTAAAATTCCAAATTCAAGCTCCGCCTCTAGATAGTTGTCAAATAAGCCGACGTTTTTGTTGGTCTCCCTAATTCGACGTTTTTGTAATTGTCCAAGTTTTTGTACATTTAATAATTTGTGTATTGTTGATCGAACGTTTAACTGTTTTAGCAGCTTTTGGTACTTTTAATATTTTTGTACATTTTAATAATTTGTTAAACTGTTGTGAGCCGAACGTTTAAGTGCTTCAAAAAACAAAATGGTACGTGCTTTAGGTGATAAAGTAGCAGCGATCCTAATTCTTGGTGAAACTGGACAAAATAAATATTCATGCAGCAGAACGCATTTTTAATGAGAGGTTTCCCGATCGCCCCGTCTCGAGGACTTATTTAAGGGAGCTTCTTCGTAAGTTTGAAACAACGGGTAGTATTAATGATGCGAAACGATCTGGCAGACCACAAATTTACGATGAGAAAAAAATGGATATACTGGCAGAAGTAATAGTTAATCCTACTTCTTCAACAACTCACGTTGCATCTACCTGTGAAGTCAGTCGAAGTACAGTACACAGGGTGTTGAAAAAAAAACAAATTTCACCCATTCAAATTAAAAATGGTTCATCAACTCTCAGACGACGACCCAGACCGAAGACTAGAATTTTGTGAAAATATGGAAACTAAAATTAACCAACAGCCAGACTATGTCAAAACAATTTGTTTTAGTGACGAAAGTACTTTCTATCTAAATGGAAATGTAAATACACAGAATGTGAGGTATTGGAGTGACGCAAATCCTCATCTGTTTCGTGAAACACATACCCAATTTCCCCAGAAGGTCAATGTTTAGGCAGGTATCCTGGGAAACCACATCGTTGGGCCTCTTTTTTTAAATACTAATTTAACTGGTGAGGTTTATCTGGAGCTGTTGCAAAACGCAAGAGAACCGTTAATCCTTGAAATTTTGGAAGATAATCCAGATGAATTCGGCAATTTGGAAATAACATTCCAACAGGATGGTGCTCCTACACACTATTACGGTGCAGTAAGACGATATTTGGATGAGGAGTATCGTGGGATTGGATGACGAGATCCAACGGAATGGCCAGCTCGATCACCGGACCTCACACCTTTGGATTTTTTTCTGTGGGGGTACCTTAAATCGAAGGTTTACGCCACTGAACCTGACAATATTGACGTTTTAAAACAACATATTGTTGCAGAATGTGAGGCTATTTCCGCAGACATATTTGCAAAAGTACGAGAAGAGTTTAAAAATAGGATATTTCACTGTCAGGAAGTAAATGGAGGTCACTTCGAGCAATTTCTTTAAGTAGATACTGATTCATTTCAATTTCAATTTATTCAATTTATTGCCATTCTAGTTACAAAATTTACAAGTTATACAAAAATTCATGTTACAAAATTTACAAAATACATGAATTTCGATTGCTGGTTTATAGCAGCATCTGGTTCAGGGTCGGAAATTGCCTAGGCAAATATGCCTGTATTGCTTTTCCAACCCTTTACATATGCTTACGAATTTGCAATTACATGTGTAGTAAGGGCGAGCGTATGATACAAATATTAAATAAAATGATGGTTCATTGTAGCAATGAGGAAGAACCGACGGACCCACAGTGGTTTGGCAATCAGTTTATGCGTCTTAGATACATCATGTAGTCAATAGATTAACTATTCCTTTCTCTAGTTTTGAATCTAACAAAATTTTTCATGGTTTTCTATTATGAATTTTTTTACTTTTTTGGACCAAAATACATAAATGATCTTTGGGTTACAGATTTTTTGAATGAGTGAACTTGAATGTTTTTGTTTAGATCGCCTTTATTTTGCGTACTGTGCATTCGTTGTAATGATTGGTAAATAAATAGTGTTTTTATATTAAGCAGGTCAGTATCTTTATAGAGTAGGTCATAAATCTGTAATTAATATCATACTGAATGGAATTTAAATTTTAATGTTTACTAATGAGCCATTAAAACTGCCATAAACACAAACAAAATTAGTATCATTGAATAGGTTTTTTCGATACCTTTTAAAAGAGGTGTCGCTTGCCGTAGGGTTCCATTTAAAATTATTGGTCACAATGGCCTTGTGACGTCATCTTTGACGATTTCGTCATCTATCATCACTAGTAGGGAAGTTTACAACCTTTAATATACAGTTTCCAAATTTCACTTGTTTATGTATAATCGTTCCCAAAATAAGAGGTGGGGGGGGACTCTTTAGAAGCACTGTATACACAATGTACTATTTCCTTTTTAGTGCATTTGTATAAAATATTGTCTTAATTTTTTGTATACTTTTTATTCAAAACTTTGTTACATGAAATTAAATCGAAATAAATTTATCCGTCTGTCTGTCATAGCCGTTTTTATCAGAAAATGATGTTAGAAGTTAAAATTTCGAATAGTAATAGTTTACTGATAGTCACATTTTCCAATAGTTGGAAAAATGCCCCCCTCTTTAACTCCGAAATTAGAAAAAAAACGGTTACTGTGAGTTTACCTGAAATTCATAGGTACTAGGGTTCCAGTCACTCTCACTCTCGGCGTTTTCTGTGACGGATCTATTTATTGAGCCTTAAATTTAAAGTAACTTTCAAGAAAGGATATAAAAAAACTCAAAATTGTTTTTTTTATTATAATATTATATTGTATGCTCATTAATGCTATAAAGTATGATATGAAAATGTATTGTATGCGTTTTCCATAGTTGGACCCCTCTTGAAATAACTCATTAAATTTCGTATTTCGGTAAACCCAATTTGTTTGCCTTTATCTTACAGCCGCTTCCTTATTTATCACTCACACACACACGGTATATAAATATTTTGGTAACTTGATCGTAAATGTTTATTACAAAATTTAATTACTCCGGTAAATATTTCATTTAGTTACCCAATAATGATAAATTTAAAGGTTTCTGAAACTCGATTATTATCGAAGTATCGCCTAATAAATCATTTAATGAAAATAGAGGTTATAGATTAATGTGTTTTATTGGTGTCAATTTCTATAATAGGCGAGATCACAAACCTACAAATTTGCATCATATGTGCTTGAAGTTGAAATATAGTGATAAAATATTATATATGCATAGTTTTTCCTAGAAAATATTGTGTAATATTCGAATAAACGCTGCTCTAAATCCTCAAATTCAGTGAGACATTCAAACGTCATAAGTCCATTGATTTGTCATTTTCCCGAGTTGCAGTTGAATAAAACAGAACTTGTCAAAGCATGTGTTGAAGACTTCGTATTTTATTACTGTTCTTGATTTAGTTATTCTTGAATAATATGTATGTATAGCGAGTGCTATGTCATTATTTCTTCGGGCTGTAAAGAAATATTATGAATAACACTTGGCAACGCTGTAATTCCTGGCAATCTTGGCGATCGGCGAGTTGCCAGTTTCACTTTTCTGAGGAAATGTTATTCTGTTTCATTCATAGGATGAAACAGAATAACATTTCCTCAGAATAGTGACACTGGCAACTCGCCGATCGCCAAGAGTGCGTCAATGTCGCACCTAAAAAAAATTAAGTTTCTATTGATAATGCACATGTTTTTATTTTCTACATATTTATGTTGTTACTATTATACTCCTAAGCAGTTACTTGTATACAGTACATTCCATTTAAAACGAGCCACCCTGAATAACTTTTGGTACATTGATTTTCAGGAAAAATAAAAAAACACGTCAACAATAGTATACAGGGGGACACATTTTGACATATTCACATTTGATGTTACTTCCACTATCGCACCCCCAGAGCATGTCACCATTTTTTTTAATGGATCACCCTATATTGTTTCGCATTATCAGATGCTCCATGATGTGCAGATTTCAACAAAGTATAAAATTATGGTCTGACGCATATGGTTCGGGAGCTACAAATTATTTGAGTTGAAAACGAGCCACCCTGAATGAACCTCTGTACAATCTGTTACCTAGGTTTCATAGGTGTTTTTTTGAAGTATACTTCAAAAAAGTCTTATTTTGCCTAGTTAAGTTTGAATTCGATATTCTCTTCATTTTGTATTTGTCTCATTCTACAATAACGATTACCTACCGGGTGAAGTTACAATTGGTGTTTCTGTTTTTGTGAATTCTTGAGAAGCAATGGTTTATACGCTTCGAGAACGGATTGAAATAGTGAGTTTGTACTACCAGAATGGAAATAGTGCTGGAGCTGCTGCCCGTATGTTCAATGATAATCATCCAGGAAGAAATGTACGACACAAATACGTTTCGGAATTATTGAACAAATTTATGGAAACTGGATCTGTTAGCAATAAAAAGCATAACCGTTCAGGAGTTGTCAACGAGGAAGCTATTTCTATTGCAGTTTTAGGGCACGTTGGACTAATGGAAAATACGTAATCTCTTACTAAGTTATCTCGAGAATCAGGAATCAGTCGTACAAATGTTTTCAGGATCCTTCGTAAGTACAAACTTCATCCATATAAGATTAGACTAGTTAATGAATTGAACGAAGATGATTTCGATAGACGTATCGAGTTTTGTGAAAGTCTTACTGAACGGATCAACTTGCATCAGAATTTCTTGAATAAAATTTGTTTTTCGGATGAAAGTACGTTTAGTTTGAATGGAGAGGTGAATCGGCAAAATTGTCGATATTGGAGTGATACGAATCCTCATTTATACCGTCAAGTTCATACCCAACGACCTCAAAAACTGAATGTTTGGGCAGGAATTTTAGGTGACCACATCATAGGACCTTTTTTTATCGATGGTAATTTGACTGATGAGAAATATTTGGATATGTTGGAGAATCGAATGATACAATGCATCAATAGGGCAATTGAGGAGCATATGAATTTATTCGAACAAGAAATAGTTTTTCAGCAGGATGGTGCACCTCCTCATTATGCAGCTCCAGTGCGACAATTTTTGGATGATCATTTTCCTGGTCGCTGGATTGGCAGAAGAGGTCCTACAGAATGGCCACCAAGGTCTCCGGATCTCACTCCTGTAGATTTCTTTCTATGGGGTCATTTGAAGTCTAAAGTGTATGAGATAGAATCAACAACATTAGAAGATTTAATGAGGGATAAGTGCCATGTGAAGTGGAATGAATAGAAAAATCGAATTTAAACGGTTTTCTTCACATAAAGGATTCAATATAAAATTGAACCAGAGAAAGGTAGATCTCAGGTGAAAAACAACTACTTTCCTGGCAAATACCACGCAGAACGTTGAATGATATTCACCTGAAAATCCATGCATACTTCCATATAATATCAATGGACATTGAATGCAAATGTTTCTTTCTGATAAGCTCGATTATGTTTAATTTATGTCGTGTTCACCTAACAATCCGCATACCGGTTTCAGGCTTCTTGGCCCTCATCAGTAGGAGAGTCTTTTCCGGCGTACCTATAGGTGTTACAAGATCGATGATGGTTTGTTTACGTTGTGTCTCACTTCAGCCAGAGTTCTTTGTACCTTTGGCTGGTTGACTACTCCGTACTGATGAGGGCCAAGAAGCCTGAAACCGGTATGCGGATTGTTAGGTGAACACGACATAAATTAAACATAATCGAGCTTATCAGAAAGAAACATTTGCATTCAATGTCCATTGATATTATATGGAAGTATGCATGGATTTTCAGGTGAATATCATTCAACGTTCTGCGTGGTATTTCCAGGAAAGAGTTGTTTTCACCTGAGATCTACCTTCTCTGGTTCAATTTATATTGAATCCTTAGTGAAAACCGTTTAAATTCGATTTCTATTCATTCCACTTCACATGGCACTTATCTCTCACTATATGCTAGACGGGCTTGCCACTCCTACTGAGAAGGAATCTTTTATTTAGAAACCTATCGAGGTGGGAGATTTTCGGAGTGTTTCTTTCTGTCACTAGGTACCGCCAATTAAAGTTTATCTTTTCCGGCGTACCTATAGGTGTTACAAGATCGATGATGGTTTGTTTACGTTGTGTCTCACTTCAGCCAGAGTTCGTTGTACCTTTGGCTGGTTGACTACTCCGTACTGATGAGGGCCAAGAAGCCTGAAACCGGTATGCGGATTGTTAGGTGAACACGACATAAATTAAACATAATCGAGCTTATCAGAAAGAAACATTTGCATTCAATGTCCATTGATATTATATGGAAGTATGCATGGATTTTCAGGTGAATATCATTCAACGTTCTGCGTGGTATTTGCCAGGAAAGTAGTTGTTTTTCACCTGAGATCTACCTTTCTCTGGTTCAATTTTATATTGAATCCTTTATGTGAAGAAAACCGTTTAAATTCGATTTTTCTATTAGAAGATTTGATAGAGAATATCATTAGGCATTGCAGAGAAATAACTCCCGAGATTCTCAACCATGTGAGGGCGGCAATGGAAGCTCGTTTGTACCATTGTATGGATGTTGGTGGAAACGTTTTTGAACATTTACTATAGAATTTTTTTTTCTTCTCATTGTCAAGTCATCAGATTTTGATTCAAGAATTTAATAAAAAATATTTTTCTGATTTATTGCTTCATTTGTCTCTAGAACGAATATTTCAAAATGTGGCCTCCTGTATAAATTGTTGACCTGTTTTTTTATTTTTACTGCGAATCATTGTTTCAAAAGTTATTCAGGGTGTCTCGTTTTCAACCAAATAATTTGTAGCTCCCGAACCATATGCGTCAGACCATATGTTTTATACTTTGTTGAAATCTGCTCATCATGGAGCATCTGATAATGCGAAACAATATAGGGTGATCCATTTAAAAAAAAATGGCGATAGTGGAAGTAACATCAACTGTGAATATGTCAAAATATGTCCCCCTGTATACTATTGTTAACGTGTTTTTTTATTTTTCCTGAAAATCGTTGTACCAAAAGTTATTCAGGGTGGCTCGTTTTAAATGGAATGCACTGTATATGAAATGCGCCTGTAGGTAATAATAAAAATAAAAAATTAAGATCTTTCATTGTTTACGAACCCTAGAACCTAATTTCCATTCAGTCGAATTCATATTTAACGTTTTTTTGCAATTTTAATGACGTTACATTGAAGTTCCACTGTATTCAACGAGCAATAGGCGAGATCACTAAAAATACCACTTTTTTTTTTTCGAAGTGGTTTTTCCAAAAAAAAAAATCCAAAGGAATGTTCCTATTTGAACGCTGCGTAAATCGCGCCAGGATATGACGTAACATGTTCAGATCTATCGCCGAGAGCGTATGATAATTACAGAGTTGCCAAGCGTTAGTCCTAATATTTCTTTACAATGTGAGGAGTCCGAAAAAATAATGACATAGCACTCGGTATACATATATATTATTCAAGAATAACTAAATCAAGAACAGCTATCAAATGAATATGTGTTAAAATTTGCGAGATTTGTTGCAATATAAGAAATGTTGATGAGTTTTTGGAAAAAAAAAGAAATTTAGTAGACCGCTGTTGTGAAATTTGATTTATCCATACAATTCTGAAAAGAAAATGTTTCAACAAAATGAAATTGTATAGGAGTACATCACAAAGGAAACAATTCTAGTAATCTTTACAAGAACAGAAAAGGATGATTAACATAAAATATTGTAAAAAATTTGCGGAAAGGCTACTTATAAATACTCAAATAGGTCACTATCATATTCCACTCGAACTGTTAGTCTTTAGTAAATGAGCCCCCAACTCTATCAAGCATTGCTCGATCAGTTGAACGGAAGGCTTCTGTGATCCTGATTTCCATATCTGTAGTTGTTGGGCGATCTCTGAAAACCCTTTCCTGCACGTACCCCCAAAGAAAGAAATCTATAGGAGTAAGGTCTGGGGATCGCGCGGGCCTAGGAATAGTACCTCCCCTGCCTATCCAACGATTAGAAGATTGATCTAAAAATGATCGCACTCTCCCATGGTCATGCACTGCAGCGCCATCGTGTTGCAACCATATGGTCCTTCTGATGTTCAAATCCACTTCTTCTGACATTCTGGGAAGATGTTGGCGAAGAAATACCTTTCACAATTCATCACATTGTCGGAAAAGTAGGTTCCAATAATGTGATTTCCAATAATTCCTCCCCAAACATTAAGCGGCCATTGCTTTTGGTGACAGTCCTCAACCAGTGGGAATTTCCGATTGCATGTATGTTTACCGATCCGTTGTTCTTAAACGTTGTTTCATCAGATAACCAATTTTGTTTAAAGTATCATAATCCTCGTCAATCATGCCATTCATTTGAATAAAAAACGCAACTCTATTTGCAAAATCATTACCATACAATTATTGATGTAAGTTCAGATAATAAGGGTGGAACTTATGTTACAATATTATTCTGTTCACACTACTTTGTGAAATATCCGTTTCCGCTGCTATTTCCCTAGGGCTTAAGTGAGGATTTTCCTGTAGCACCAATAGTCCATTGAAATGTTACATGAGCTTTGCATTTTTTAGAGGACGCAATTTTATTTTTGGGACATGTGTGAGAGGTCAATAGAAGCTTAACCTCAAGTTTGTGGGGTCGCCACCCTTGTCCCCCGGCCGCCATCTTGGAAAAATGGGTGAAAACACTTTTTGTAAAATCATAATTTGTAGCAAATTGTTTTGCCTACAAATATGTTTATATAGCTTTTTGCCCTAAATTAAAAATTAAAGAAGTTATAAGCAAAAAAGTGAGAAAATTTCTGTAAAAATTTTCTTTTTTGCTCTATAACTTTTTTTTATACATTTTACAAAAAATTACCTCAGACCAATCTTGTAGATGATCTTCTGAGGATTTTTTTTTTATTTCATTCATTTAAAACGCTGTTACAGCGCTCCAAAGTTGACCGGGTTCGTCAATGCTCATGAGAATCCGGTTTAACTTATTTTTTATTTTTATTGTAAATATATTCTTACAAAATTTTTGTTAAATTCGAACAACTTTACTTATTCATTCCTAACTCTTTTCCCCGCCACCTATGAGGTAGAGTCTGTAAGCGCGTTTTTTTTAACGTGGTATCCCCAGTAGGCCTACTCCACGGACATCTTGCTTATAAGGTAATCCTCGTCATCTAATATTTTCAATCACTTATTAGCTAGCTACTCTAATCGACTTTTCTTCGATGGTCCAGGCTGTGGCTCAGAATCAAAATCAACGTCAAATGTGAAAGTGTGAGGAATGACGGGAGTTAAAATTGGAGTCATAGTTGGAAGTTCATCTTCAAATTCATTTTCTTCCATTAACTTTGATATTTCCATAATGTTGCTGCATGTTTCGCCAGAACAATGGAGGTATACTGTAGAGCATTTCAGGCCTGCTTTTCTGCAGCTACACATGCTTCCACAGTTTCCTTTGCATCTGCAGAAAATTTATTTCATGAGATCGGGGGATGCTGGAGGCTTGGAAGCTTGTATTGGTTGGCATCCAAATGTTTGCATGCTTCTTCCAGCCCCAATCTTCAGGATTTTTATATCTTCCGAGCCACGACTGGACCTGGTGTTATACTCGGAGACTGTGAAAACGAGCAGCATCTTGTGTTGAAGGCAACGATGATAAATTAAATGAATTTTTAGTCACTGTCTTGGCAAATCGTTTGTATCGCAAGCCGTCTAGTGAGTCGTCTTTATTACCGCCGTATAAAGCTATGAAAAAACGTTCGCCAACAAGAGTGAGCAAAGTTGGATCGACTTTCTCACTCAAGAATAGCGCGGTACCACCAGCTAATTCAGGATGTTTCTCCATTATTTTTATAAATTTTAATTTCCCCATATTATAGGCTGCTGATGTTGTATCACATCCTGAAAAAGCATGAAGAAACAGCAAATCCTGTGTTATGAGATCTCCATACATAAAACTTGAAGGGCTATATAACTGAGCAGATGTGCGCCCTTTTGAAGGTTTTGAAAAATAAATGTTAGGATGTCTTGTACCTAATGCCATGAGCAATACAAGAATGTCAATGTCCTCTGCCACAATAATAACAGATTCATGAGATCGGGATGCAGTAAGCGCAGCAGAGACGATGATTGAATCTGCATCTGATTCAGCTTGGTTGACAGAAAAACCAACCTCTGAAAGAGCAGTTTTGAGAAGATCTATCAAGTTTGATTTGTTTTTTTCATTACCAAGAAATTTTTCTTGAGATATTGTTAGTACGGTACTCTTATCAAACTTAATTTCAGTACATTGGCGTTTTTTCGTGCGACGCATACGTTCCCATGACTTTGTTCCTGCTATATCAGGATTTTCGGAGTAACCATCAAATATTATTGTTGCAGATAGTCCATAATGTTCTTGCACATACCGGACATACTTCTCAAGGATGTTGTTTAATGACGAATTCCGATCCCAAATCACTTTATGCAATAGAAAACCACCATCGATAACAAAATGACTTCTGTGAATGTTTTCAAAGGAGTGGTGTAAAAACATTAAACAAAGACGACTTAGTACCTTTCCTCATGCCATCCTCAGCGAATAATGCCAATGGAAAAGGTGCTAATTCATACGCCATATATTGTTTAATATCGCCAACTGTTTGTTTCGAAATACACATCCGTTGAAATAAAAGTAAGGGATTGATGACGACAGGAGATTTTTCTACTTCAATAGTGCTTGTTATAGCACTAAAGGGAAGAACCTTTGATTTGCGACTAAATGACAGTCCTTGAAAATTAGATCCAATGATGTTAGTTATTAAGCCTTCTCCTATTTCAAAAGCACGATGACAATTGACGAACCCGGTCAACTTTGGAGCACTGTAACAGCGTTTTAAATGAATGAAATTAAAAAAAATTCCTCAAAAGATCATATACAAGATTGGTCTCAGGTATTTTTTTCGTAAAATGTATAAAAAAAAAGTTATAGAGCAATAAAGAAAATTTGTACAGAAATTTTCTCACTTTTTTGCTTATAACTTCTTTAATTTTTAATTTAGGGCAAAAAGTTATATAAACATATTTGTAGGCAAAACAAAAACAAAATTTTGTAAGACGCATAGTTTCCGAGATATCGCGAAAAAAGTGTTTTCACCCCTTTTTCCAAGATGGCGGCCGGGGGACAAGGGTGGCGACCCCACAAACTTGAGGTTAAGCTTCTATTGACCCCCCACACATGCCCCAAAAATAAAATTGCGTCCTCTAAAAAATGCAATATTCGGTCCTTAAATTGTAACATTTCAATGGACTACAATGAAACTCGTTGATCCGACCACTAACACTTTCCTTTTTGGTATAAGATACAACACTACCAGTGATTTCAAACCGGTCTCTCTTTTGAAATGAAGATACCCGTAAAACCATAAAAACTTCTTATTCTGCAACAAATCTCGCAATCTTTACAAAGTAGACTTCACAAACCTGATATTGACAAAAAGCTCTTGAAAAATGCCATGCATTTATGAAATAAAATATAGGGTTTTTAAAAAAAGTCGAGTTATTGCCATTTGTAATTTGTCATTTTCAAAAAATCGTAGTAGGCGAGGGAACATCGACTCAGAGTTCGCCTGCATCTCAAAACATGCCATAGAACCGAAGGAATCGACTGGAAAAAGTTGGTTAAGGGCTTTTTGATGGCTGAAGTATTTCTTGTTTCAGAAGATATTCGAATTCTTTTTTGCTGCTGCTAACTTTTCTGGGATGACCTTTAGTTGTGTTTTGGTGAGAAATATTTGTAGATTCTGTTGATCCATTTATAGTTGATCTAGTCAAATGATGATAATATTTTATGGTATTCAGAATTGTTATCAATTGTTTTTATACCAGACAAGTTTTCTGTTATTCTTCTTTTCTGCAGATACACCAAGATCCCAAAATTCTCTATGACGTCGGCACCAAGGATTGCATTCTTACAATCAGTAATAACAAATTTCCAAACAAACTTTCTGTCCCAAATCTGGCGATAACAATTTCTCATCATATGTCTTCATTTTTGAACTATTAACAGCATAAAGTGGTTTACTTGATTCTCGTAAATGAGTTTTAGTAGGTTTAGGAAGAACTGATTCGTCTGCACCTGTGTCTATTAAGAAGTTGAAATGACTAATTGGGTCTTGAATAAATAGGTGACAGTTTTTTGTGCCATTCGTGTGTCGCCATTAACGACTGGCTATTGAGTTGTTAAAATCACAAGGCTGTAAACATATGAAAGCTTTTTCCTTATATTTTTGATGATATAAACAAATGTTCTGTCTTGATGTGGATTTCGATCTAGGTCTGAATTTTGATCTCGATGTTTAGTTCATATCTAAGGGTTCCTGCAACCTTTTTCCGGTGTTTTAATAACACATACTTCGCCGGTGGTGGTTAAAGATGATCCTTTTGATATTTGACCCGCCATGTTCATTAAATCATCCTCGGACAGTTTTTCTTTGAAAGCTCTCTGGTAAAGTTTAATCAACTGTTTTTTAAGGATACTGTGAGCATTTTGTTCATCTTGTAATTTGAATATAGGTATTTGCGTTCTCTTTCACAAGATTGCAGTCTAAAACTGATAATACTTTACCTAATTTAATTTTGTCCGAAGTAATTTGATTTATTTGGAATATAGTTTCTATTACATCAAACATTTCGGGTTCTTTCTTCCAAAAGCTCGGTAAATTAATTAAATGATTTGGATAAAACATCTTTCCTAATATAATCACTTCTATTTGTGATCGATATATCAAATGGGCCAATCCGAACATTTGCAGATTCGGTTTCGGTTCGATAATTAAAATTGGAATTCGGATTCATGTTCAAATATGTTTCCAGTTTTTCCAAACGATTCTCGATCTCTTGGAATTTCATGTCGTTGTCTTCGATTTTATTGATAAGTTTCTCACATAATATTTCCAATTTGGTTACTTTTCCAATATCTCCTTGTCATGATGTTGTCTATCTTTTTTGATTTTTTCAGCCTCTTCTAATAGACCACGGCAATCGTAGTCACTGGCATTGTTGATTGAAGGATTTTTTTGTAAAATTGCGCCTTCAGTTTCAGCCTCAAATCTAAATGTCGAAATGTACCAAAATGGATAGGATTTGTTCTCTGGTCAATTGTGCTATTGATTTGACAATTGTTCTTCTCGTTTCGGGGTCACAAATTATAGAGCTTCAATGAATATGTTTATTATAACTCTATTACAAAATTACCTAATTGACATTAGTTATTTGACTGAAATTTTTATTCAGTCCATACACAGGGCAATCACAAAACCACCCACAAATGTAACAAAAATTGGGGGGTTGCCAGTTAATAAATTGATCTTTGTTGTGAATTTTATTTTGGGACATCATGTATATAAATAGAAATATTTTTAGAATGAGCCTCATTGCCGGACCGATCGTTTCAAAAAAATCGAGTCGAGAGCTTGGATAGAAAAAAAGTTATGGTGCTTACACGCACCCCTGGGTCACCCTGTATATGTATCAAAATATCTCGAACTCAAGTATTTTTTCAGTAGGTGGCAAAATATGTTGATGTAGTAAATTGGAACAAATAAACATTATGTTCAACTGCGTAAATGTTGAAATAATTCGATGAAACGGAAAACAAAAATTCTCATTTTCATAACAATCTTATTTGTTTTTCTCAATAACTATATAAATATCATAAAACAAACTCTTGATTCAGTAATGAGTCACGGCAAAGCACAAACTCGATGGTCCATCGCAGACGTATCTGGAAAACAAAGCGAGAAATAATGTATTTGTGGTAATATGTATATAAAAACTTTTTAACAAAAAATTAAACCGACGAAAAAATCAACTGAAAAGCAAAAAATAAAATAAACCTTTTTAGTCTAAATGATAATTGAGCTCCTAAACTAATGTAAGTAACTGATTTTGAGTCGGCGCCAAACAAACAATTATCGAAGATCATTATCTATGAAAGAAGTCATCAAAACGCAGCCGTGCATCTCGCTGCCATCATTTTACGCTTCACCTAATTCAATTGCTAGTTTGTTTGGCGCCGACTCAAAATCAGTTACTTATATTAGTTTAGGAGCTCAATTATCATTTAGACTAAAAAGGTTTATTTTATTTTTTGCTTTTCCGTTGATTTTTTCGTCGGTTTAATTTTTTGTAAAAAGTTTTTATTTACTTTTTAGTTCCGTATTTCGTCGGTTTAATTTTTCGTTAAAAAGTATTTATTTTTCAATTTTTTGTGGCTAAAATCTACCAATTACTACCTACTTGTTTTTTTATTACTTCCAAAATACTTACTTACCCACCTTACTTCAACTATTACCAGTTAAATAATATGATTATCTACTTTTACTATTTGTTGTAATATAAATTATTTTCGTTGTTCTGGTTAGTTTATTTCATTACTTTGTATATCATTCCATCCTCTCATAAAATATACTGATTTTGACGGATGTGGAACAAGAATAATGTCAGTAGCGATCTGTCATTGTCAACTACGTATGTGCCAATGTTCATAAGTGAACAATTATCCCCTATTTTTCTACCCGTAAGGGTATATAATTCCATTCGAAATCTAAATATAAGGTATACCCTATCTATTAAAAAAAGAATCATCCAAATTGAAGAACCCAGTACAAAGTTATGCCTGATAGAATCGGTTAACGGACCAGAATTCAGAGGGTGAGTGATCAATATCCTTCATTTCGCTACCCTTAGGGGTGGATTTCACCTTTTAAATTCAAATGGGACCAAGTTATGCGTGATCATACATAAAAAAATATGATGGAAAAAAAAATATACGGGTCGAATAGAGAACCTCCTCCTTTTTGGTTTCGTCGGTTAAAAAAATAAAATACAAGATTGTGCATGTCACGTTTTGTTTGCACAACTTGTGACTTCAATCGTAGTATTTTAAAATTATTCCGCTTGTTTTAACTTTTAATGTAGGCATGTACCAGTACCATGTTTTGTTTTAATAGAATATCAAATTAAAAATACAAACAAAACACAATTATGTGTATTACAACAAAGAAAAAGGCAACAAGATCAAACGGAACGAGTTATAAAAACTGCTCGAAATTACCACCTCCAACCGTTAGACAGGAATCAAGTCTTCGTCTCATAGACTGGCGAAAACGTTGAAATATTCCTGGTGTGTTTTGGATTGTCTCGCAGGCTGCAATGATGCGATTCCTTAAATCATTCACACGTTCACTGGGGGTCGTATAAACCAAGGACTTCAGGTGACCCCAGATGCAAAAGTCCAAGGGGCTTAAGGCTGGAGATCTGGGAGGCCAAGGTTGAGGTCCTGCTCTGCCTATCCAACAATTTGGATACACTGAAATGGACAGGCGCACCATCGTGTATAAACCACATTCGTGGTCGAGTAGATAGTGGAACATTTTCAAATGGGAAGCTGTTCCTGGAGAAAATTTGTATAGGTTGCACCAGTTAGCCTTAACGGTAGAAAATACGGTCCAATAATATTTACGCCAATAATTCCGACCCACACGTTAAGTGAAAATTCATATTGATACCGACCTTGTTGAATTGCATGTGGGTTATCTTCGGCCACTAGAGATTGTTATGGAAATTTGTAATCCTTTGCCTTGAAAAGTTGGATTCGTCAGTGAATATTACGTTTTCTAAAAATTGAGCATTTTGGGTAATCATTTGAAGACTCCATTGACAAAAGTCTACTCGATGGGGAAAATCTCGCGGCAAAAGTGCCTGGACTCGTTGAATATGGTAAGGAGACATTCCCAGATTAGTTTATTGCACATTAAGTGTGTTAGCAATTTGTCTTGTACTTAATTCCGGACGATCTTCAATCATATTGAGGACCTCTTCCAGTGCCACCGTTCTTATTACTCGTGGACGACCACAATCAGTTGTTCGTTTTTGTTGTATTTTATTTTTTTATTAGGAAACTATTGCTTTTACGGACCCAACACAGGAGTTGAAAAAGTTTTGCAATGAATCATTCTTTTCAACACATATTTTTAAATTGAGAAATTTTGTTTCGTTGAAAAGTTCTGGTAAAAAATGGAATAGGGGTTACATGTTTCACCCCTTTAAAAGATCACAACAAAATAAAAAAATATTTATATGTAGCTTTTTTATTGGTAGAACATGCCCACAAAATGCAATTTCTTCAACTCGTCAGCAATTTCAAGAAAAAAAATTTTTTTTTCTCATATTTGGAAGCGTGTAACTTTTCAAGGAAAAGCCTAGAGCTTTTGTTTACATGAAACGCCCCTTTAATTTTCAACAAGGAATCACCCCCTAAAAACTTTCGCACTTATTTGGTAACACCCTGTATAAGCCGTCCGACGTGCATTGCAAAATTATCTAAGAATAGTGAAAGTTTATATTGGGGCTTCCGTGGTATCACTTAGAGTGAGACAACCAGGGTGCCCAAGGACAAAGCCTGTTACGTAAGAGCTTACGTAATAGGGGAAGTGCTGGCCAAATGCGGCAGACTCCTAGAGAGACTCAAGCAAGGGCCATCAACCATAGAGAGAGAGAGAGAGAGAGAATTGTTCCGGGCATATTTTGAAGAGTAGAAATAGAAATCACCCGTCGCATTTAGGAATAACGTAGTAATTTCCAATTCACATTCATTCTCACAATTTTGAAATAAGTTTGTTGATATTGATGTTATTCTGTAATTTGTTATAAAGTACACCCGTCATTCACGGGTGTGCAAGAGGTTAGATTACACCCTGTATATATCAGTAGAATAAATTGCGCATCGCAAAATTAATTTCCATATCTATTATAGTAGGTAAAATTGATACTTTTTAGACATCACTTTATTGAGCTTGTTAACTTAGCAGATGATTGAGTAGAAACCCAGCTTTTCCGACGTGTTGATTAAGTTGAGAGTGGCCCTCGAAAAACGAAACGTCCTATTGAAAATCTCAATATACTTACAGGTCTATTCCGTAACCCATAGCGATGTCGTTATCCAACTATTATCGTTATATTAACGATATTTGTGTCAAATCGTATTCCGTAAAAATATAAAGTCTTTACGATATCGGTAGTGAACGACAGAGTCTATCGTTCGCTAACGGGAATAGAATGGGTGCCGTTTGTTAACGACTTGAACTAGTTTTGTGGAAATTGTGGATTTATATTTTGATATGGCAGGTTTAATCAACATTTTAGGTGGAGAATTGTATAGAAGGCAAGTTGTATTGATATTTTTCATATGCAATTTAATTAATTCTGAAGAAAAATAAATACATTTATTCGTTCGAAAGTGTTTATTATTTTCGAGGGTTACTAAATACAACATATATTGCGTTCTGGTGGTTTTCGAAGAACGTTTTCTTTTAACTTTGGTATTTTTCATGATTTTTTAATAAAATCCAAACTACCCGGATCTTCGAATACCTGATCATAGACAAGACTTCTATATTCTATACTGACATTTGATTATGAAATAACAGTTGTTAAGTTAGCAACATTCAGCACGGATCGAAAAATTATCATTAACCATCCTGAAAACATTCATTGGATCTCTTTACTGAAATTGCCAAGGTCATTTCTAGCGACACCTTTTAAGGAATAAGTATTTTTGACATATCGTTCACACGCATCGTTAAGAGCCGGCTACCGACAGTCGTTTGATAACGGATCGTTCAATAACGGCTTTTTACGGAATAGACCTGTTAATCAAAGTGAATATGAAACCGAAGAGAAAGTTTCTCAAACACAATCCCATTGTTCTAAAAATGGAGGTTGCAGACGCTAGCACAAAGAAAATAGTTTATGTTTACATTGTTTATTTCTAGTAAAAAACACACTACATGATGTTGACTGCATGTCACAGGATTCCCAATGTCCTTGGTGAAAGGGGAAAAATTCTCGATAGATGATTGGAACAAATATCAAACAACTATCTGGATTAATATGCAAATTTTCACATTCATATATTTTCTTTCAAGTTAGGGGCTTCAACAATGTCTGTAGATGTAGTTCAACATCCATAATAATAATAATGTTTATTCACCGTTTTTGATACACTTGGTATATATGGTAAGTCAGTTTTAAGAAAATTAAGCAAGAATACAAAAAAATAAAAACGCGCACAGGTTTACCTATATATATATATATATATATATATATATATATATATATATATATATATATATATAAATATATATAAATACACATAAAAGGTATGCGAGCATTTTACAACATTCACAAAATTGACCTTAATTAAAATTGGGAACACTGTGATTGAAATTATTTGGGAGATTGTCAGTTAGAAATCTTGGTAACTATAATAGCATTTCTCTAAAAGAAATTTTTTAATATAATCATGGAATATCTTATCACTTGTGCTTCTTTTGACTACATTTGGTAACTTATTGAAGCAAGTAATGGCATTATAATGAGGGGATTTTTTATAATTTGACATTTGATGTTGTGGGATTCTCAAAAGATAACCATTTCTTGTATTATGACTGCGTTCTGTAGCATTCTTCTCCTCATATAATTTGGGGTTTTGCCTGACAAACATAATACATTTGAGGATGAAGATAGAAGAAGCTGTAAATATTTTTTCATCTATAAAAACGGGCCGACAGCTATCTCGGAAGTCCATATTGAAGATTTAGCCTAAGAAAAGTCTGGAAAAATCCCTTGCCCTGCCCCAGGCCATAACATTTAAACTTAGATGAGAATAGACCATAGCATAATATATGTTGAGTAAGCCAGGTTCATCCAAACTGGATTTCAACTGCTTTATGGCATAGTATGCTTTATTCAAGTTGGTACAAATATGGTCCACTTGTTTTTCCCAATTCAAATTGCCGCCTAGGTAGGTCCCTAAAAATTTTATTTCTTCAGAAGTTTGATTATCATAGTTTGGGCATAGACCATTTGGAATATTTCGTCTGAAGTGAAAATTAACACTGATCGATTTCGAAGTATTTAGAATAAGCTTATTTCTTTGACACCAGGTGCTGAACTGATTTGCTGATGAGTTGCTCAGCGTTTTCAACCGATATAGTTATCGTAGTATCATCAGAAAACAGTGTAACATAGCCTGCCATTATGTGTTGAGGAAGATCGTTGACATAGAGGAGAAACAGTAACGGTCCTAGAACAGAACCCTGTGGCACACCGAGTTTAACAGTTTTGGACTCAGATAATAATCCATTGCAGATTACGACCATATCTCTATTTGTCATATAGGATTCCATCCAATTTATCATATTTCGTGGAAACCCGAACATTGATAGTTTATTGATGAGAAATTCAGAGCACACTGTGCCGGGAAGTAACTGTTGTCTGTTAGCTGTTAGATATTACGGATCATTTTTTACACATATTTTTCCAAGTAGAGAAACAATGATTTAATTTTTTACCTTGTCAACTTTTTTAATAATAATAATAATTTTCGCCTCATCTAACAAATCATAATTTTTCAGTGCATTCTAATAAAAGCTTGCCCTTTATTTGTATTTCTATTTATTCAACTGTTTTAATATCAAAGCCAGTAAAAAATGTGTTGTTTCTTGAAGTAATCCAGATTTATTTTTCATAATATAGAAACATGTGCAAAAAATAAAAATGTGTTTTTCTCTGAATTTGAACGATTTATTTTTGCCATTTGATTAATTCATGTTCAGCGAATGAAGGTTTTGATTCTTAGATTTGCCAGATTAATGGTGGATTTATGCAACACCAATTAACAATTATCAAGTAACAATTATCAATTAGCAATTAACAAGTAACGAAAATGATGGTATTAATGCACATTCAATTAACAATTAAGGAAGAAAACAAACACGGGAAATTGCCGAACGAGGTCGATCAAAATGGCATCATCAATTTCCATTTTGACAGTATATTTTCACAAACAAATAAAATTTCAAAAGACGCCACAACAAAAACAAACCAAAATATTTCATTTAGTGAAAGTTGGGTCAGCTTTCGTCATCGCACGGACCAATCCACGGTCATCTGCGTACTAGTTGCGCACTAGAAGAAAATTTGGTTCAATTAAAGTAAGAAGTTGAAAGTTGGCCAACTTTCTACTTGTTAATTGTTAATTGATAATTGTTACTTGTCTGCATAAACACGGCCATTGTAGGATGATGGTTGAACTTATAATTGCTAATTGTTAATTGATAATTGTTACTTGATAATTGTTCATTGGTGCTGCATAAATCCACCATAATTGATTATTTCAATTTAAAAATTCCGATAATTTGTTTCCAATCTATTCCACTCAGATGAAAGGCAGGAGAACAGTTTCAGTTCGCACCAATACCCAATTCTCGTTCATAATTTGTAGCGGTTTTTTATTTTCAAGAATTCGCTTTGGTATTATAGTATAATCATTAATTAAGTTTATTGTGTCGCAGCTGCTTCATTGGCTATGGTCTAGGCCTTGGGAAAATTATTGTTATCCTCACAATATTTTCAATTTCTGTTACGTTTCGGATGTGGAATATCATATGTCCAGAGCGAGATTTTAATTTTTTGAAAGTGAACTAATCACTACCTTATCAATATTTGAATGAACGTGTTTTAGCACAAATTATCTGTTACTATGGAATGATGGCTTCGTTACCCGTTCTGTTGTTTTATTACCACTTTTTATCAATCCATCATTACTGAACTCATTCATTATTGTAGCGAATAGGATATAAACTGGTTTCTGATAGGCTCATGAACACAGTTCATGTATTTATACCAACATTTTCCGTTGTACTCTTGTATTGACTATTGATTTTTTTTATCACATCTCCCGACTGTCCTACGCGACTTGGCCATATCAGCCTCGACCTTTTTGGGCAAGGCAAGTGGCGTGAACACGATGCCCTATTCTACACAACGATTCAACGATTTTTTACTACTCCACACTGTCGTCCATTGGCACTACGCAACATCAGCGTACTTCCATGCTTTTAATTTTTGTTCACCGACTTCGTTAATTTACGGCCGCAGCCGTTTTCCCTACATCATTACCTTCGAAGCTCTCGATATTGCTGAATATGCATAAATTCAGTCGCAGTTTAAAATCAATCTGCGTTTATTTCGAAAAAATGCTTCAGTTAATAATTTTTAACGAGTCTACACGAATCGATTGTTAATAACCCCTATTAACCTTCAATTTATCTTTTAATGCATCATTGTGATATATGCAACTAAACATACACCGAAATCGACCATTAAAAACCTGTAAATGGTCGATTTGGTCGATTAATGTATAATTGTGGTATAGGCAACTAAACATACACGAATTCGAATATTATTCAAATATCAAAACATATTACCTTCGCGCTGTCAAATTTATGTATTTTAAAATCCAAATATTGTAAGTTTCCTCCTAATTGAAGGAAATGGATATTGAAAATTTTATACCAGTCATTTTCAACCAATCAGATGCTTTATTTCGACATTGTTACTATGGTAACCAGCAAATTTTCTGAAAATTTTTCATCCACATTAGCATGTTGACGTAAAAGTAATAAGTGGAAATTTCCCGGCACATGACCTATCATATAATTAGACAAAAATAATATTGACAATATTTTTTATTTACTTACTTCATAAGTTGGAAATATTACAACAATTTATTAAGGTGTACATTCTATAATATCATTAATTAATTTTAAATTCTTCAAAAATTCCACTTCTACATCCTCTTTCCTAAGTGGTGAATAAAACACAGGACCGGTGTTTTTTTTAACAATATGCCTGTGTTTCATAAAATAAAAATAATACTGAGACACCAGTTTATTTCTTTGAGTATTAGATTTGTGCCCAAAAGAAGGCACAATATCACGCAGAATGTTGCCAATCTCTTTAAATAAGTTTTTTGCTCAGGATTTAATCCAGATTCTTCCACTAGGATGTTAATATTTTACATTTTTATGGTACATTTTAATGTGCTTGATTCTTTGCAAAAGGAACACAATTCATACGATTGAAAGTTCATTTTATTATCACTTTTTTACTAACTCATGATTGTATACAATGTTATGAGGAACTTATAATGCCACAAATAAAATATTGATTGAGAGGAGTAGTAAATGTCAAATCCATGGCTAACTACAAAATACAAAATATTTTTTTCGCCAACAACATTCTATTTAGAATAAAGAATAAAATATCCCGATTTCCTGAATTATTTGAAAAACAAATTATTACCGCTAATATTAATTTTTCTTAGAATTAAACCTAAAAGAATATGAAAAATATTTAAGTATATATGTATAGGTATAGTTATATATTTTTTGCTGTATATCACCTTTGTTTGTAGTCAATATTGACATTTCCCTGAAACCTAGTAAGAAAATTATATGAAATCAATTATTTTTATATAATAATGTATCTGATATTATAAATTTTATTTTACTAGGGCACGGGAAAAATAAAAAAAAATATCCCGCAATACGAACATCCACTTTCATTTTAATCAATATTGACATTTCCCTGAAACCCAGTAAGAAAATTGTATGAAAACAATCAATTTTATATAAAAATGTATCTGATATAATATATTTTATTTTACTAGGGCTCAGGAAAATAAAAAATATCTCCTGCAATACGAACGTATCCACTTTAATTTTTAGTCAATATTAACATTTCCCTGAAACCTAGTAAGAAAATTGTTTGAAATCAATTAATTTTACATAATAGTTTATCTGATATTATATATTTTATTTTACTAGGGAACGGGGAAAATCAGAAAAAAATCTCCCCCAAAACTCCCATTACACACAGCCTTCTATTTATTTGTGAATAACGTCAAAATACATATTTACTTAATGTTTTCCATTTAAATTTAATTCCGGTATAAAATTTTCTTACCGAATCTCCCACGTGCTTGAATTAATTGCGGGAAATTTGTCTCGTACATGAATTTTTAAAGAAAAGTATGCCTCTTCGCTTCGCGACTCGTGATAATTTTCAAAAAATTCATGTACTCAAAAAATTTCCGGCAATAATTCATGCTCTAGGGAGATTATAAGTGAAAATTTCACTTTCACCCCTGGAACGAGGTCGACAGAAATTTTTTGTAATCAACTCAAGGTTTATTCTACATTTATTTCCCATTATATCTATAATGTATTGATTGCTTAACTTTTTTGGAAATAAATATTATTATTATTATTATTAAAATGACGATTAATGATCTCGAATATTAATCGCCACCATTATTACACTAGTTGATTAAATAACTATATACCTGGTGACTGTTTAGTCTACAACTATTAAAGTAAGTAAGTAAAGTAAGTAATTTTATTCAGGTTAAATGCACAAAGTTTTTTTTTTAAGTATCTTAGAGTTAGACAATAACAAATAGAGTTATGTGTGGCAAGGCTGTGCTACCTAATCAAAGATTGAGCTGAAGTCAACAGCTTGGGTAGAATTGTTTCATTAGTTACATAAAGTTCGCAACATATGGAAGTTTTTTTTATTAATAGATATAATGAAAATTTTACTTCGCAGTTAGTTTGTGCTTGAAAAATGAGTAAAAAACAGTCTCTTTCCTTTTGTCACCTGTCAAATTTGACATTTTTTTCGAAAATCCTCAAAAAATAAGTTTTTTTTAGAAATTTCGAAAAATGCCAAAGAAAAAAGTTACTTAGTTTCCAATTTTATACCTTTGCTCCAAATTTGGACTCTACTGTCACTTCGACTTTTTTCCAATTTTTTTAATTTTTCGAATCTTTCGCTCTACCGATTCGAACGAAACATGATTTAAATTTCATGATTTTGATTGATACGAGACTTCAATATCATATCTTGCCCAGAAAATACCCACATTGGCCTGTTACCAGAAAAAAAAATGCACCTCCAGAAATTCGTCTTTGTTGTTGCAAAGTTCATCTAGTTTTTTCATTTCATTGTGAAACTGATTCGGATTTTCGAAATATGGACGTTAATATGTCAGTAATCGAATAAACGAATTTATCTTCATTCTTATTACACTCGTATTTCTTTTTTTAATAGATTTGTATCCAGTTTGATTATTTTTTTGACCAATAATTCAGTAACAAACAAACCCGAAATATCATACTTTCCTGTAAACTAAACAATGACCTACAGTTTCATAACTATTCAAAAGACTTTCGTTTTAGCGATTTGTACTAAACATGATAGAAAATTTCGTGATTTTAAACAATTCAAAGACTAATGCAACATCTCGGAAAGAAAATAGTACAATTGATCGAATCAAAATAAAATTTTCCCTTAGTAGGCTTTTGAAACAAATTTTTAGATTTGGTTATTGTCAAATAATTGCGATCAATAAATCGAATTGTTTTGTGTACAGATTATTTGTGACAAAACTACATAGTCTTGAAAATAGCAAATATGATTTTTTTCAACCTTGACACTGTTACATTACGTATTTTCTGATCAAACTCTTGTGCCAGGTGCAAAGAAACTATTCCAGCTATTTTTAGTAGAAGATTGAATACCTTAACAGTTATATATTTCTGTTTATTATAAGCTATGTAAGTAAATGTGTACCATTTTCGCTTATTATGAATTTCCAGCAAGAAATAAAATGTGCTGTGCTTTCACGATTCAACTGAAAGTGGAGAGCGGTTTTGGTTTCTCTTTCCTCTTTTCTGAACGTTACGTCATTACACTGTATGTCCAAAAATAATAATTTATCATTCCCAAAAATCTTATTACTCAAGAGGTGACTAGCGTGTAGATAAATCCAAGATTAAGGAGATAAAGAACATAAAATTCAAGCGTTCATTTTATTGCCTTGCAGATTACAGAGTTTGATAGAAGGTATCTTGTAAGGAGCAATGAAAACTATACAACCTGAATTTTTTTATGGAGAAGATAAAAAAAAATCAATGATAAACATAAAACAGTATGAAAGCAAATTTATAAAGAGCCATGAAAATCATTAATCAAAACACACAATTAATAATAAATAATATGTTTGTTGTGAAATATATTCTAAATAGACAATTGAATGGATATTGATAGAATTCATCTATAATCAACAGGCTTTCAAAACCAAGAGCTTTTATCTAACCCCGCAAGAAAATCTCAAATTGAAAATGGGTATTAATGAGCCGTATTACCGTACTAGTGATGTAATGAATCCATTACATTTATGGTTTTTTATGCGAAAGGTTTATCAGAGGGCAGATGCATATCTATGGGGGGGGGGGGGGTAAGGGGGGCAACTACTCCCCCAGACCGATCCTTTCTGGCTACTATATACCTAGCAGCGGACTATTATATAATTACAATTTACAGTCTTATTTTAGATTCAATGATAAATGATTTAGACCATCCTTTTGATGGTGATTTTTTTAATATACTGAATACCGTGTGACACAGACTCATGGTACACCCCCTTTTCTCCTTTGTTTCTCTAGCTATATTTCTGAAATTTGGAACTAGACGGCACTTTTTGACATATTTGGAAAAAAACAACTTCCGGTTTTTTCCGGAAATGACATCAACTTTCGATTTTCAAATAGCACACCCTGTTTATTATTACATTTTTGAAATATTCGTAATTATCTGAATCTAATGATACACTATAGTTGATATTCCATTTGTCAGAACACACATTTTATTTTTCGATCTAGAGAGCCATGAACTCCCTAAAATTATTCCAAATAATCAAAGTATTGCTACACTATCGCATTTTCGATTAAAATAGTATTGGGGTTCGAAATACGTGCCAAAAAAGTAAAACAAAACGTTTTTTATTCGAAACTTCATTATTTCAAATGGTACCATAATGGTACTCTGACGTCATTCGAAAGTACCATCGATAGGGTATCCATCCACATCAACTTGTGTATTCTATAATCAATATGAACACAATAATGTAGTTGAGAAAAGTTCAAGTATCTTCTCGGTTCAATAACAATAATTTATCAAGGTGGCTATCGAACACAAATCACATTTTGATAATCTGTAATTGTCAGTTAGTCACTGAATTCATTATTGAATTGATCGGATTCAATATTTCATCCAACCGATAGAGCTCCTAAAGCTCGAAGGCTCAAACTAGGTTCAAATGGCAATGTAATCGAAGGAATCACAATTAGGTATTCTCTCACAATTGAATTAATAACGAAACAAAATAAAAAAAAAAGAAATATTATTATAGCTGTTCGAAATGTCCACCACCAACATCCAAACATTTTCGAGCTCGTTTCGCGGAATTTCGAATAGCATTGTTCAATTGTTGAGGCGTTATACTTTGAATGGCTTGTCTAACTCGTAATTCTAGGTCATCGCGGGTCGTTAGGTATGTTTTGTAAACGATGTTTTCCAAGTGACCCCAAATAAAAAAATCCAAAGGGGTTAAGTCAGGTGATCTTGCAGGCCACCTAACAGGACCATGTGTTTCGATTCACATATCGCCAAATCGGTCACGAAGGTAATCCGTCAGTATCCTACGGAGGTGCACCATTCTGCTGAAAAAATAGTCGATTTTCCAGATTCAACGGTAATTCTTCTAAATAATGGAAGAAATTTAATGGACATAGCCCTCCAGGAAAAATGTTAATCATAGACACGTGTTTCGGGCTTTCGGCCCTCATCAGTACGGTGAAGAAGTGCAAGGATGAACAAAACTTGGTAGCAAACGACAAATCAACGGAGTCAACAAACAGAAGACAGCCGCACATTTGTGGTTACGGCTAACAGACCCTGCATTCCAGGGCAACAACCAACGTCACCACGGAGGTAGCTATAGCTAACGGCGTGACATCCGAGTCCAGGATTACCAAGATGAAAGGGAGGAATATCGAGGGGACTGTTAAAAACAAAATGGAAGAAATTTAATGGACATAGCCCTCAAGGAAAAATGTTATGTTGATATTCCCGTATCACCTTTTTTGTGTTTGAAACAGTAATTAAAAAAAGAAAATGAAAGCCGATAATTCTATAAACTTTTTAAATCTTACTATAATAAAAATATTTTTTCAAATTTTCCATAAACCTTCATATATAGTTATCACAATGCACATTACCTCAACACATCCATACCAACATAAATTAGCCACAGAAAAAAAAATTGTTAAAGAATTGAACATAAGTAAACAAATTGTTATTATCGGTTATTATCGGAGATGAACAGGGGCGAACTCTACTTATTCTCGAACAATATTTTTTATTTTTATTGGTATATTTTTATTGGCCTTTGCTTCATGTCTATTTAATTTTTTAGTAGTAGGTATCTTTTTACAAGTTACAAACTTTCACCTGTCCCGTGTCTGTCTGTCTATATTCAAATCTTGCAATTTAAATTTGACCCACTTCTAATCGTCCGATTGATTTGAAATTTGGCAGGTGTACCTAATTCCGGTGACAATGCATTATAAAACTTTTGTTAGCAAAAAAAAACCAAATGGTGGCTCCAATATGGCGGACAATTTTTGTGATTATGGTTCGATTTTATTCAAAATTGGTATCTAGGGGTTTTCGGTTTCGGAAATTTTGATTTTTTTGTCAAAATTCAAAAATAAATTAGATAGAAATTACTAAACCAGTTATTTAACATCATAAATACTAAAAAATAACAAAAAAAAATAAATAGCTTTTATTAGTTGTTGATAAAAACAGAACTAAAAAGATAAAAATAAAAATTAAAAAAAAAAACTTTTATACAAATGCACTGAAGAAGAAGAAGAAAAAATAATTTCTTTCATTGTTTGATCTAGGTTATTCTGTGAGTAATAGATTCAAAAGCTTGCCGCGGATACAAAATTAGATCAAACAATGAAAGAAATTATTTTTTCCTTTTTAGTGCATTTGTATAAAAGCTTGCCTTCAAAAATGTTTTTTTTTAATAATTTTATTTGATTTATCCTGTACAAAATGAGAATTTGAAGGAAAGAAAGAATTTAAATCTCAGCACATGTGGGCTTACAATGGGCCCAAGTAGAGAGTCCTATGTGCTCGGTTTTCTTGACAACCAGCCCACCTGCTAAGAAGTTTCTTGTTTTTGGTAGTTGTTTTCACGACCTAGTTCATCAAAGCTTTAATTTTAATTGCATGCCTAAATTTTATGTAGATGTTATTTTCATACATTTTTTATCTGAACTATGTACCACAATTTATGTGGATACTTGCAATTATTGATTTTAAACAGATTTGAAGGTCTTTTTCTCAAAATATTGTTATCTCGACTTCCCATAAATGTATGTGCGCATGGTCGAATAAACGACTCTATTCCAAACTTCCTGGAAGAAATAAAGGTTACTTATGCTCGCCCGGGATTTTCAAAAAAAAAATCCACCTGATTTTTACCACCGGTATCGCCTTGATGGTTTATAATGGGACTTCGTTTTCCCCATCTAAGTTTATATCAATGTGATCTCAACTAGAATTATCCTTTGAGGTGTTTTCAGAATTTTAATAAAACAAAACTTGATCTCCTTCCCACGCGCCATCAATTCAAATGCTCATTAGAGCTTTTTTGTTTCTGAATGGCGGAATAATACAAGAAGAATATCAAATAAACTTATTTGTTTACATCGATCAGTGCTTCATTTCATATCAAATGTGCATATATACTGGCGACGAGATTCGTTTTAAATAAAAGTGAACCCACGGTTCTCATTAAGGAAAAGTGAGCGTTGTCTGACCGTTCTTTCGCCATTTAGAAACGAATAAGCGATTCAATGGAATCTTACTTGCAAGAGACTCGGAACACATACAGATTCGGAAAATATTATTTTATACGTATTCGGAAAATATATTTCTAAAAATCCAGAAATAACGTGCAACAGATAACGTATTACAAAAATAGAGAGAAATATATTACGTACCTTCGAAACCGTCGTACATGTATATGTTGAAAAAGGCTTTATGCGTAGATTCTCACCCCACAACAGGGCAACTACTACGGACGATTCAATTCGAAGCTGGTGCGAGTGACACATATACTTCTCTCTATTTTCCTAATGTGTTCTCTGTTGCGCGCGTTATTTCAGGATATATAAAAAAAAATCGAATCTGTATATACATTGTTATATTTCTCCTTTGAATGAGACTGAGGGTTGAGCACAGTTCGTTCAGGGTGAAGGTCTTCTTTTCATAATTCAGGGCACGACGAAAAATAACATAATCGTACAGTTTCAGGATCACAAGAAAAGCGCAGACATCCTTGAAACCGACCCTAACACTAGGAAAATCATCGAATCGTTCGAGCCCCCTACACTCATAGTTGCAGCTCTCACCCAAATCAGTTTCTACATTCTCATGTTCCTCGGCTATCTGAGCCAGGCTCTGTTTCCTCCGAAAATCGTCAAAGAAAAAAACAGAAATGACTATCGACCTCTAATCGATAGATTTTCCGCATTTTACTCGAGATACGTTTACAGGAGGATTCGGGATTGTTGGAATTACCCGATTTGTAGTGTGCCTGGGCATGAGGTGGTGCTCAAAGAGCGTGTGACTAAGGACAATGGGTGGACCTTCGAGTAAGTTTTATTTTATTTTACCCCCATTCTTTTTTTGAGCTTGGACAAATCAGCGGATTTTCCCTGCTTTAGGTCAATGTAATAATAGTGTATTATTCAAGTAGTAGGGCGACAGGGGTTCTAGCCCATCCTCAAGTGGGGGCTCTAGGGACTGCCACTGGGTTTGGCGGCGAGGATGGTGCGACCATGGGTGGTTCGTTGTAGGATGGTCGAGGTAAAAAATCAGCCAGGTTGTAGGATGTGGGTGGGGATCGAGGGCAGGGAATAAATCGTGGTCGCCTGTCATTGGTCAACACCCACCTACGACAACATGTGGCTGATTTTTACACGCTTTATATTTACCTCGATCCCTGCTACAACGAACCATCCATGGTCGTACCATCCTCGCCGCCGAACCCAGTGGTGGTACCAACTCAGTGGCAGACCCCAGACCCCCTCAAAACCCTGCCCACTTGAGGGTGTGCTAGAACCCCTGTAGCCCTACTACTTAGATAAGTCGAGAAGAGTTCTATTATAGCTCGGGCATCAAAGTCTTTTAAAATTCAGCCATATGTATGTGTTTTAGGGAATTCACATTCATATGTAGATTGGGGACTACAAAGATCAACTGTTCAAGCTGCTGTGTTTTTCATTACTGACCTAGATTAGGAAATATACTGGATATGCCAACTATATTTTCCCAGGATTTGTCATTAAAATTTTGTTCGAAATGGCGGTGTGTACATCCTTACATACACACACACGCACTACTTAACTATAAGGAAAAAACAAAATTACAATCAAAACTTGACTGAACTACAATAGATAAGATTTTTTTTTATATCTGAAGTAAACAAATATACAACAATGTTGACAGAAAATAATCTGCCTGACAGTTAGCATCAATACAAACATTGCTGAACTTTGCCACCTACTAATGAACTACTAAGCATCATGTAACTGCAAGTGGTATTTCTCAAAATTCCAAACAATTGGGTGGAAGTGATGCAATCAGTAAGCAATGAGAAAGTTACAAACCATTCCACACTCAGCACCCACAAAGTTGCTAAAATAAAACAAGAGCCTATGGCCAGCCTTCCGTTATCAGTTCTGATAAAAATTACTTTCAACCCGTTATGTCGCGGTGGTACTGTTTGTAGCCGATTGGCGGTGTATCAGCACTGTTGCAGATCGTTAATCTATATAATAAAAATGAATCTCAAGGGGGCACCGACGGCTGGTCAGGTTGACGAGAGTCTTATTGATATCTGAAGCCAAGCATCCTCGGGCGTGGTTAGTACTTGAATGAGTGACCACCGGACAAGGAAGTTCCACGTTAACAACTGTAGCGTATTAGCATATTCGCAGCTGCAGGTGTCTTATCAATGAGCACGAGATAAGACGATAGATATGCTGTCCTTCGGAGGGGACATTAAGTTGGCGGTCCCGAGTTCATAGATGTTGAGCTCGTTAAAGAACCCTACCTCTGAAACAACAGAGGATTCGGCAAAATTTCCGGTTGGGAGGAGTGTGCTCACCGGCGTCGGTGTTTAGCCTTGGTCGCAGAAATAGGCCGACGTTAAATAAAGAAGGAAAAAAAATGAATCTCGATTCTTTGTAAGCGCAAAACGTGAGAACGGCTGGACCGATTTGGCCAATGTTTGTAATAGCCCCAATAATGGTTGAAAGTTTCCCGGAAATTGGAAAATTCAGTTATGTAAGAAATTTGGCAAACAAAAAGGCTATCGAGTCATTTATTACCAAAGAAGAAATAGTCAGCGGTTACACTGTCGCCTACCAAGCAAAAGGTCACAGCTATGAATCCCGGTCAGGGTAACATTTTATTTTATTAACGGCTGGACCGATTTGGCTAATTGTTTTTTTGAATGTTCCTAATACTCCGAATAAGGTTTTTAGGGAAAGAAAGGACTTTCAGAAAAGTTATTGGAAATTTCTTTGTCCTGGAAAAGTTTTCAGGAATGTATAATAAAAATGAATGTCTGTTTATGTTGGTAAGCTCATAACTTAAGAACGTCTGGAGCGATTTGCCTATTTTTTTTCGGAAAACGGGATAACGGAAAAAAGGGATAATGGCAAAACCAGATAACGGACAAAGATAACTGGAAAATGGGATAATGAGAAAACGGGATAACTCGGTAACGGGAGAACAGAAAACGGGATAACGGGAGGCAGGGAGAGTCGTCAAAGGCATAACCTAGATGAAACAACACAAAAAAAAATATAGGAAAAAGAAATTCTACGCAGACGAGTTTTCAGAAAAATTAGGGAATATAGAAATTTGGACAGGACAACGTCTGTCAGGTCAGCTAGTAACCAAAATAAATATCAAATGATGGAAAATATTCCATGAACACTAAAAATAAATATGGTATACACCAGACGGATGATTTTCTAGGCACCAGGAAATCACAACGAAAAAATGGCAACGGAAATTAATTTCCTCACTGTTACTGGTTACAGTTAAAGTCCAATTTTACGAATTTACTGCTGAACACTTAGTAAAAATAAATCATGGCAGCACTCAGCCTCGGAGACTTAAGCAGGGACAAAGAGAGGGATTCTAGGTGATTTTTCATTTAAACTTTATCTGAAAAACTAGGATATGTTTGTCATGAAACTTTCTGAATCATTTTGTGCTAGAACCGATTTTTCCAAACATGTTTGTTATTTGGTTAAAAAAAATTAAAATGTTTTGTGCTGTATTTGATATGTACTTTTTCGACAACAAAAATACTTTATTAACTGGCAAAGTGTATACCTGACAATAAACTATTGTTACGAAACTGAGTTCGCTTATTGAAACACTCAATTAATTTTAATGCCCGTTTATTCCACGTCACACTTTACAATGTACTAGATAACTTAATCACAATTCAAAATACCGTGCTGTATGAATCTCCAAATAACATTGATGAATCTGTTCGTCCTTCGCATGTGACCTGCTTTTATATTCGTTTGTCGCACACCGTGAAAAATCCAGAACAATCGGTGAACTCTCATCCCGGAACCCGCCACTTGGAAACCGGTTGTTTACATTCCATTGTCTTTGAAGGCGACGTTTCTTGGCGTCCATGTAGCTCGTTATTTATTCATGCGTGAAATTTCATTGTCCTTGTTGGCACGACTTCGCGTACCAGACTCATTAACACAAGCAGGGGCCTACCTACTTATTTTGAAACAATATTAGTGACTATTAATGACCTGGAAACATTTGATCACCAAAAAATTGCGAAATTCAAATTGGAAATCAATCTTGACAGATTTACAGGTTCAAAGAAGAAATGCATCAATCTTGCTTCGTACAATTACCTAGGATTCGCCGAAGCGTCAGGACCTTGTGCAGAAGCAGCTATTTCTTCCGTTTACAAATACGGCATCAGCACTGGTAATACCAGACAAACGTATGGTACAAACGAACTGCATGACGAATTAGAAAAGCTAACGGCAGAGTTTCTCGGAGTGGAAGATGCCATCACGTTCGGTATGGGGTTCGCAACCAATTCTCTCAACATTCCTATGCTTCTATCAGCTGGTTGTTTGGTTCTCAGCGATGAAAAGAATCACGCGAGTGTGATTGTCGGAATCAAATTGTCAGATGCCACCGTTAAAGTATTCAAACATAACAGTAAGTGTTTATGTCAAGAAGTTTAGTTGTTCGTTATAAAAAAGTTGGTTTGATTTACAGATGTCTCACATTTAGAAAAGCTTCTTAAGGAAGCAATATATTATGGCCAACCGGGCCAGCCGAAAGGTACCTACAAACCTTGGAAGAAAATACTGATATTTGTGGAAGGAGTGTACAGTATGGAAGGAACCGTAGTACGTCTTCCAGAGATAATTGAACTGAAGAAAAAGTACAAAGCCTACCTGTATTTGGATGAGGCCCACAGTGTTGGGGCTATGGGCAAACACGGCAAGGGTGTAATCGATTATTTCCAATGCAATCCCAAAGATATCGATGTTCTCATGGGAACTTTCACGAAAAGTTTCGGATCGGCTGGGGGATACATTGCTGGGTCAAAGGTAAATATTTAACAGAGTATTGTCTGGTACACAAAAATATTTTTCTCGCCATATAATATTGTTGAAGAGTTCTTCAATGTACTGTATGTACATTTCGCATGAGTATATGTCTGACTACACATTTTTGGCAGATCTACTTAATTTGATTAATGACGCGAAATTTAATGAGAGTATTCATCAAATTGTGGTTGATCTTACTAGTATAATTCACATAAAGTACCGTTTTATTACCAGCAAACTACTTGCCAAAACCTCTGGCCAAGTCTTAGCTATATTTTTGAATGATTTTATTACTTTTAATCGATATCCCAAAATGTACCTAATATATCTGTCATCAAAGCTAACATTCAGCTAATGAATTATTTAGTTGTTTCCTCAATATGATAACATCTCACAAATATTATTTTCTTTATTCGTTTTTATTTTGGGTAAAAAATGATTATTTTGATGTGTCATATTTTTTCTACATCTCACAAATATTATTTTCTTTATTCGTTTTTATTTTGGGTAAAAAATGATTATTTTGATGTGTCATATTTTTTCTCTAACCTATAAAATACCACCCAGTCTCACTTATAAAACTCCAATGAACTTTCGAAAAAAAAAGTCACCAATAGGGGATTATAAGCAATGTAACTTGACAATTGCTCAATGATAAGTTCTCACAAAATGAAACATTTTTTGCTGAAAGTTTACCTATGAACAAATGATTTCTTGTTCATGGGTTGGCCGACTTAATCTGTATCGAACCATTGAATTTACATTATGTTGGCAGAAGGTTACTGGGGTTGGATGAATTGCTATTATTTTTTTTCTTGTTCATGGCCAAAAATATCTAATCAGATCCTGAAGTTGAGAAGTAGCCAAGATGTGAAAGACAATAAGATTTTAGAATGATTGCCAATCTGGAAGATCCAAGGGATTAAAGCAAACAAAAGACACTCAATTCGCCACATGATTTTCACTAAATTGGATTTACAAAACCACAACAAGGTTTCGCTATACAATAGCTTCTTCAGGTGAAGATAATACTAAATCAACAATCATGATGATTCATGTTGGATAGGAGCAAGTAATAGGTGATTTAATAGAACGGGGATTAATTAGAACTGCTATAAAATCCGTTACTTGTTTAATTTAATCATCTTCAGTGAAACAAATTTAACAATGGAGAATAATTTAAATTGATTTGGGCCAGATTAAACCCAATTTAGTGGAAATAATTTAATGAAGTGAGTGTGTTTTGTTTGCTTTAATATGGATTTTCATCAAGTATCTGCCGCGTCGATTCAAAAAAATGCAAGAGATTAACCTAAAAACCATTGAATTATACACTTCAAGTTCACAATCGAAAAACGATATTTTAAATTAATGTCCGAAATGTTTAGAAGGATATATTTTGTAACTTTCTTAGAATTATTTTTACCAATTGCATGTTCCACCCTCAAAGGTAAGAAAGAGGTCTCTTCAACCTTTTCTCATGTCTTCCCTTCGGGGTGGGGAGTAAACTAACTTGCTTAATTTTTTTTAAATACACTTTTTTTTAAACGTGGCAATTTATATCATTTTTCAGCTCTATCTTTGGCCATTGAAAATACTCACGTATTTCTTTAACCAAAACACCACACACACGCGAAATAATATGCTAATCGCACGTAAAACTGCAGTTATCCAATATTTTTTTAATTTTCACAGAAAAAAAAAACATTGTCAAAGATAAGATGTCATTGTTTACAGCTTTTACTTTGATTCTTTCGATTGCAAATTAGTGTAGTGTAATAAAACAGTGGAAATAAATGCTGAATTGTGTTGAAAAAAGGGCAGACTCATTTTTAGTGTGGCTTAGTGTTACATAATTGCTACACTTCGTTGCCAATGAAATAAATCATTTTAACGATGATACCAACTGTGTTTTCGTTGACACATTGGCTTACTTTTCCAGAAACCAATAAGACATGGCTGACCTATTCAGATTGCTACAGCAACCTTGAGTTTTATTATGAAAAATTTGTTATTGAGGTTCCAAAAAAATGTACTATATAATAAGCTAAAAAAAAATGTGGACCATTTTATGGGGTTGGAAAAGTTGCTAGGCGTTACTGAACCTTCAGAGTATTTATTGGATTATTTCAACAGGGTTGAATTATTGGAGTAACTGTTCATTACACTATTTGAGAAATGCGATGAAATACTATATCTTTATTCCTTTGATTTTTCCAAACAAGTTATAACAAAAGGAGGTTCAAAATAGACATGGAACAGTTGGGTGTTTGGTAGTAAGAACAAACTTCAGCGAACTGATATTTGTCAATAGGCGAGATCACAAACTCACAAATTAACTTCATATGTGCTTGAAGTTGAAATATAGTGATAAAATATTATATATGCATAGTTTTTCCTTGAAGATATTGTCTAATATTCGAATAAACACTGCTCTAAAACCCTAAAATTCAGTGAGACATTCAAACACAGCGTTATTGCCGCTTCTTTTGATGTCAGAAGTCCATTGATTTGGCATTTTCCTTAGTTGCCAGTGTCACTATTTTGCGGAACTTCTGAGGAAACGTTATTCTCTTTCATCCCATGAATAAATGAGAACTTATGTCAGCATGTGTTATATTGAAATGAAGACTTTGTATTTGATAGCTGTCCTTGATTTAGTTATCTTATGTATACCGAGTGCTGTCATTATTTTTTCGGACTGCTTCTGTTTCATCCTATGAATGAAACTGAACTTGTGTTAGCATGTGTTATATTAAAATGAAGACTCCCCATTTGATAGCTACTCTTGATTTAGTAATGACATGTATGTATACCGAGTGCTATGTCATTATTTTTTCGGACTGCTCTCATTGTAAAGAAATATTATGAATAACGCTTGGCAACGATGTAATTCCTGGCACTCTCCGCGATCGGCGAGTTGCCAGTATCACTATTTTGCAGAACTTCTGAGGAAATGTTATTCTGTTTCATCCTATGAATGAAACGGAACTTGTGTCAGCATGTGTTATATTAAAATGAAGACTCCTCATTTGATAGCTGCTCTTGATTTAGTAATGACATGTATGTATACCGAGTGCTATGTCATTATTTTTTTGGCCTGTTCACATTGTAAAGAAATATTATGAATAACGCTGGGCAACTCTGTAATCATCTTGGATCTGAACTTGTTACGTCACATCCTGGCGCGGTTTTCGCAGTGTTCAAACAAGAGCATTTATTTGGGTTTTTTTTTTAGAAAAGCTACTTCGAAAAAAATATTAAAAAAAAATTCAATTACTTTTCTGATCGTTCTGGACATTGTGGTATTTTTTCCAGAAATTAGTGATCTCGCCTATTTTGACATGGATATTAGGATATTTCAATAATCGTTATTTGTGTTTTGCTTTTGATATCTGTGTGTTACAAATTATTTTTTGATAATAATTGTGATGTGTTGAGTGCTGTGAACTATGCTTACTTCATCTACGAGGTTCGTTTGTTTTCATTGGTATAAAATTGACGTACAACACAGTTTGAATACGTATTGCAACGGATGTTGATAAAGATTATCACACTCTTCCTACATTTTTCAATCAGTTCAAAATTTCACATATTTTGAAGTTTATTGCATACGACAATTGCCAGTGTTTTCTTGCGGCTCTGAGCAGCCCAGCTAAGGTTAGGCGGCAGTGGTTCCGAAATTTGGTTGAATTAGCCAAAAAGAATTTTTTCGATCTTTTTTCAAGAATTTTTTAAATTCGTTATAAAATGCCATTATACACCCGGGTTTCACGGGAGTGCAGCAAGTTAGTTTACCTCTGTGTATCTATATTTATTGGTATTTTTCAAATATTGCTAAAGTGTTGAAATATTTTATGTAAACACGCATAATAAGTAAATCTTTATTTAAATAGGAATCCTAATATAAACAAATTAACATAAAGAGATTGAGGAAAGAAGGATGAAAAAATGTTTGAAGTGTTTCAGGAAGTATTTCTTTGTGTTGTGAATTAAATCAAAATAGGTTCGTTTCAATATACGTTTCAGAATTTCAGAACGAGCATGTAACAATGCTTCCTTGAAGTCTTATAAAATGAAAAACTGATTCTTCTGCAATGTCTAATATTGTCCTTGCAGACAGTTCGAATGAAGACATTATTTAACCTCACTTTTTGGACACTGTACTGTATGAGACAATCGCGGATTTATTTTAAATACCCACAACTGTACAGTTCCAAAAAGTGAGGTTAAATAATGTCTTCATTTAACCTCACTTTTTGGAACTGTACAGTGTTGTGGGTATTTAAAATAAATCCGCGATTGTCTCATACAGATAAAAGATTCAAGTACTGTACAATCGCAATATTTGTAGATAAAGTATTCTTGATCATATATAAAATTTGTGAGTTTCTCAATCTCTACAATAAATGAATGGAACCTATACAAAAAAAAACATTTACCTCAAATCTCTAATTCATTTCCTGATTTGAAAGACAGTAGAATATTTCAACAGCAACAAACTGTTGATTTGTTTGAAAATATGAACGGGATGTTCATAAAATCAGATGTGGAATCATCTGCGACGGAAAGTTAAACTTTAGTCACTATCTTCCATCGTTCAAGATAACCTTTTGTGGGGTATTCATGTTGAAAAGGGAAACATTCTCTATTGAATAGAAATATTTTTCTGTGAATTGAAAAATCAACTTTTTATTCAATATTCAATCGATAATGTTTTCCTTTTCAAAACAAACTGTTGTTCTGCGTTTGATTATAGCAGTATATTTTGCACATGCACAAGAGATGAAGCAAGACATTTATTTGGAAACAATCGAAAGAAAATACTTGGCTAGTGTGATTTAGTACGAGACATTTTACATAAATATCAATTAGTTGCTTGATGTTTTATAAATCTCGCAAATTCCAGGAGTTCGTAACTTTCTTGAGGGAAAAGAGCATCGCTTCCCAACATGCCTGCGCGATGTCTCCACCACTGGCAGCGCAAATCATATCAGTTCTGAACATTCTCATGGGCAAAGATGGTACAAACGAAGGCCAAAGGCGTATCGAAAGATTGGCGAGGAACACTCGATATTTCAGACTTCGTCTCGAACAGATGGGCGTTATCATTCATGGAAATCAAGATTCGCCTGTTGTTCCTATTTTGGTGTATCTCTATTCGAAAATTGTGTAAGTAAAAATAACTTTATTGAAAAACCATTTTGTTTACATTTGCAACCGAATGGCTTAAAATTCTGTAGTCACTCAGTCAGTTGTAGTCACCAGGTCAGTGGGTAATGAATTTTGCTAACTCGTCGTTTCAGAGATTGAGACTACAGGAAAACTTGTTCATCTATTTATGGTTACTTGGGATTGCTGAATAACAAATTATTTAGTATTTAGCTTACTGCTACTGATTTTATTTCGTCACCCGATATATTCAAAGACTCATTCGACACAAGTAACGTTTCGAGACAAATTTAGTAATTTGCCCTTCTTAGAACAGATAATTAAAATTTTTTACTGCCAGGGGGAGAGAAAACCCAAAATATGTAAAACAATCATCTATTATTTGAATAATTCGAAATATTTGGACATACAAAATATGTAATAGTTGTAAGTGAAATAACTTCACTGTGCACCAGAAAAAAGACTTTCATTTTTCAAATTCATGATGTTCAAAATAAACCCTTTTTAACTGACGAAATCAAAAAGGAGGAGGTTCTCTAGTCAACGCGTATATTTTTTATTTTATTTTTTTGTTTGACCACGCATAACTTTTCTCACAGAAGTTCGATTCCGATGATTCTTTTTTCATTGGATAGGTGTACTTCAAAGTTGGTCCCATTCGAATTTAAGCAAAAAAATCCATCCCTAAGGGTGCCAAAATGGAGGATATTGATCGTTCACCCTCTGAATTTTGGTCTGTTAACCGATCCTATCAGGCATAATGTGATGAGCACACTACATCAAGTATTTTAAATGTGGCCATATGTGATACAATTAACTGGAGAATGCCACTATAATGAGTCAACGTTTTATTTCATCCATAATTAAACGAGAAAGCGGCGTAACAGCTCATAAAAATATCAAAGAACCTATTAAACCATTAAATATCGAGCAAAATAATACAAAACCTTCCTCTTAGTGCCCTAAATGTATTGGTTTCACTGATAAATGTATCCTTCCAAACGGGCATATTCCCCTCATTTCTAAAAACCTCTGTGGTTATTCCTCTGCACAAGGGAGGAGATTCTGATGATCCCTCTAATTTTCGTCCTATATCTCTCATTCCAACCATGGCAAAAATCATAGAAAAATTAGTAAAAAAACGACTCATAAATATCATATCATAAATAAGCATAATATCTATCATCAGTGAAAACCAGTTCGGCTTCCAGAATAATAAAAATACGCACGATGCTATTTTCTCATTTCTGAATAGAGTCTATTCCGAAATAAATGCCGGTGAAAAGATTGCCGCAATGTTTTGTGATCTGTCAAAGGCATTTGACTGTGTTGATCACAAAATACTGCTGAGAAAGCTACAACGATATGGATGCAGAGGATTAACCTTTGAATGGTTCAATTCCTACCTAAAGGGAAGGACACAAATGGTCAAAACAGCAGAACTATAAAATAAAAGGGGAATTAATTCGGGAGTTTCACAAGGTTCTGTATTGGGTCCCATCCTTTTTTTATTATATGTGAATGACCTCACCAAGCTTAATATCTCTGGGAAGTTCACCCTCTTCGCAGATGACACAACCATACTTTGGAATAATAAAAACACTTGTGAGTTGCACAACATAATCTCTGCCGACTTGGGAAAAGTTAAAGATTGGTGTGATGCAAACATATTATCTTTTAACTTAACAAAAACTAATGTAATATCATTCAGATGCTCACTCAATGAACTTTTCTTTGAAGACAGATCATTGGAAACAAAAAATAACACTACATTTCTAGGATTGTTCATTGACCAGAATTTGAAATTTGAGGATCATGTTAAGCAACTCACTGGCAAAATCTCATCTGGTTGTTTTGCGGTTAGAGTGATTTTTAAAGAATTGGGGTTTAAAACTGCAAAAATGGCTTACTATGCACTCATAGATTCTCACTTACGCTACGGAATACCGTTTTGGGGAGCATGCAGACCAACCTTATTTAAAAGTTTATTAATTTTACAGAAAAGGGCAATAAGGTATATAGGGAACCTCAATCCAAGAGATTCCTGTAGAACCTTCTTCAAAAACCATAAAATTCTAACGGTAACTGCATTATTCATACTGGAATCCGTGTGTCTAATAAATAAACATATACTAAACTTTACTGCGTCTTCTTCCCACTATAACACCCGGAACAGAAGACACACTCTGAAACTCACAGTGCCAACTAAAAACATCACCAGAGACTCCATATTTTTCAATGGTGGGAAAATGTACAATCATTTACCTCTGTACATAAGATCTGCCAATATAAATGACTACCAATTCAGGAAGTTAGTCAAACAATTTCTATCTGATAGACCTTTTTATACTTTGCAGGAATATTTTAACGAAAACTTTTAACTGACTCACTCATATTTTTTATATTTATTAATCAAGGTGCATTTAAATTGTCACCTTCTATGTTTACTCTTTTATAAATATGACTATTATACACTTTTATATATACATATATTTTTATAATCTATTTACTTTTATATCGTCCATATTAACATTGTTTGTACCCTTGCAGTTTTTATTTTTTATTATCTTTCGTCTGCATTGCATTTTTTTACTCTGTGTATTTACTAACCAAGCTTTGTCAACAAGATTCTGTCTTATGATAATAAAGCATATTTATTATTATTATTATTATTATGACAGTTACGATCTAACCGCTAAAACACACGGCCCATAATTACCACAGGACATTCATTTTATTTATATCAACCCCACAGCCGCGATAGGTAATTAACGATTCTCCTACAGCCGGGAGAAAACATTAACTCGTAAAGATCGCTTTTGAAAGATGCCGCTGTCACAGTAACGACCCATTAGTGTAACATATCATAGCGGTCTTTACAACTCAAAGGCGAGATGGGGTACCCGCCGACCATAAAGAATAATTTATAGATTCCGCGGTTTCATTTGATTACCGAAAGCTATAAATATAAGATTTTCCATAACAGGATATATTCAGTCGACCATCAGATTCCATTCTGTGCAGAGCGATGCTCTGTTATAAGTTTAATAGTTATGAAGCAACTTAAAGTAGAGTCGAGTTTCATCTAGAGAAGATGCATTCCCATCTTCCTACGCGAAGTAAGTGTAGACTTCGTGAAGTTTATCTAAAGTAGCCAATTAATCAAACATATGCAGAATAATAGTGAAAGTGCAACTCTCAGAAATCATCTCAGTAATATCTAAATAAATGGAATTAATATTTATCAAGAAGCTAACTAATCATATTACGACAAGTGGACGCGTCATAAAACTCGATAATAAAAGAATAATTAAGTCATATTTAAAAACGTGGTGTATTTCTCCAGTTGAGGGTAAGCGAATAAAGCTGTTTATTTGGCAAGGTATATATGTATAGTGTAATAAAAATATATTTCATTATTGATTTCATAGAAGAAATTATTGATTGGAAAAAAGTAAAAATATTATCAATTGTTTAAAATAACTGAAGAACAGTTATTTTAATTGTCATCCTATATTTGTTTCCCAATTAAGTTTATTTTATATTCAATTTCATTTTGACTTTCTATACATTTTCTCCGTAAATTATACCAGGTGTATCAATTGCTATTTTTATATTTTAGAAAATACATATATATATATATATATATATATATATATATATATATTTCCAAAACAAAAAATTAAAATTAAACAAAAAAAAACCATGGTTTACAAAAGGTTTGAAAATTTCTTCTATTAATATGCGGTCAATGCATTATATTCGGAAATTCACAAATAATCTCTATTATTTAAACTACTTTAATAATTACCGTAGAATTTATAGAACGACAATCAAGCGAGCAAAAGAATTATTTTACAATAATAGACTCAGTGCGTCTCACAATAAAATAAAAGAGTCCTGGTCAATTATAAATGACTTGAGAGGAAACTCAAAAAAACAAAAATATAACATTACTCTAAGCCCTGATACTTTAAATGACTTTTACTGCTGTATTGCAGAAAATATGAGCAAAAATATTGCTAGCCCTTATGACCCATTAGTGCATCTAGAAAATTTGGGTGTGGAAGAGAACCTGTTTCTCTATGAGACCAACATTAATGAATTGATTGAAATCTTGAAGGATATTAAAAACAAAAATACTACAGGCTACGATGAAATATCGAGCAAAATAATACAAAACCTTACTCTTAGTGCCCTAAATGTATTGGTTTCACTGATAAATTTATCCTTCCAAACAGGCATATTCCCCTCATTTCTAAAAACCTCTGTGGTTATTCCTCTGCACAAGGGAGGAGATTCTGATGACCCCTCTAATTTTCGTCCTATATCTCTCATACCAACCATCGCAAAAATCATAGAAAAATTAGTAAAAAAACGACTACTTGAATTCATAAATAAGCATAATATCATCAGTGAAAACCAGTTCGGCTTCCAGAATAATAAAAATACGCACGATGCTATTTTCTCATTTCTGAATAGAGTCTATTCCGAAATAAATGCCGGTGAAAAGATTGCCGCAGTGTTTTGTGACATGTCAAAGGCATTTGACTGTGTTGATCACAAAATACTGCTGAGAATGCTACAACGATATGGATGCAGAGGATTAACCTTTGAATGGTTCAAATCCTACCTAAAGGGAAAGGACACAATTGGTCAAAACAGCAGAACTATAAAAAAAAGGGAAATTAATTCGGGAGTTCCACAAGGTTCTGTATTGGGTCCCATCCTTTTTTTATTATATGTGAATGACCTCACCAAGCTCAATATCTCTGGGAAGTTCACCCTCTTCGCAGATGACACAACCATACTTTGGAATAATAAAAACACTTGTGAGTTGCACAACATAATCTCTGCCGACTTGGGAAAAGTTAAAGATTGGTGTGATGCAAACATATTATCTTTTAACAAAAACTATTGTAATAACATTTAGATGCTCACTCAATGAACTTTTCTTTGAAGACAGATCATTGGAAACAAAAAATAACACTAAATTTCTAGGATTGTTTATTGACCAGAATTTAAAATTTGAGGATCATGTTAAGCAACTCACTGGCAAAATCTCTTCTGGTTGTTTTGCGGTTAGAGTGATTTTTAAAGAATTGGGGTTCAACACTGCAAAAATGGCTTACTATGCACTCATAGATTCTCACTTACGCTACGGAATACCGTTTTGGGGAGCATGCAGCCCAACCTTATTTAAAAGTTTATTAATTTTACAGAAAAGGGCAATAAGGTATATAATGAACCTTAATCCAAGGGATTCCTGTAGAACCTTCTTCAAAAACCATAAAATTCTAACGGTAACTGCATTATTCATACTGGAATCCATGTGTCTAATAAATAAACATATACTAAACTTTACTGCGTCTTCCCACTATAACACCCGGAACAGCAGACACACTCTGAAACTCACAGTGCCAACTAAAAACCTCACCAGAGACTCCATATTTTTCAATGGTGGAAAAATGTACAATCATTTACCTCTGTACATAAGATCTGCCAATATAAATGACTACCAATTCAGGAAGTTAGTCAAACAATTTCTATCTGATAGACCTTTTTATACTTTGCAGAAATATTTTAACGAAAACTTTTAACTGACTCAATATTTTTTATATTTATTAATCAGGTGCATTTAAATTATTACCTTCTACGTTTACTTTTTAAATTTGACTATTATACACTTTTATATATACATATATTTTTATACTCTATTTACTTTTATATCGTCCATATTAACATTGTTTTTACTTTTTATTATCTTTTGTCTGTATTGCATTTTTTTTACTCTATGTATATTCACTAACCAAGCTTTGTCAACAAGATTCTGTCTTATGATAATAAAGCATATTTATTATTATTATTATTATATATTTATACAAATTAAGTCCCACGCTTCATTACATACTGGGTGAGACAATATCTCAAGGCTGCTCTGGGATATTGTTCAGTTATTGGTCAATAGACTATAACACTCAGTATGGTTAAGGCTTAGCTATAAAAAAAAACTAACGAGCAGCCACAACATTTGGTTGGTCAGGTGTGGGCTAATTATTGATCCCCAACATCCCAGCAGCCACAGCCTTTGGTTGCAGGAGTGGTGTATTAATAAATAACACCCTGTATATGGCCGCCTATAATAATAACTTTGTAGTGGGTTTTCTGATTTGGATGATTCTTCCTTCATTAGATAGGGTATACCTCATACTTGATTATATTTCAATTTAGAATGAAATTATTCATCACTGTGGGTAGAAAAATAGGGGATGATTGATTTTTCACTTGTGAACATTGGCACACATATGTAGTTGACAATGACAGATCCTCCTGCATCCGTCACAATAATTACATTCTATGAAAGAATGGAATTATATACAAAGTAATGAAATCAACTAACCAGAACTTTCAAAAATAATTTATATTATATAACAATAAATAGTTAAAGTAGATAATCATATTATTTAACAGTTAATAGTGGAAGTAAGCTGGGTAAGTAAGTATTTTGGAAGTAATCAAAAATTAAGTAGGTAGTAATTAGAAGATTTCAGCCACAAAAAATTGAAAAATAAAAACTCTTTAACAAAAAATAAAACCGACGAAAAAATCAACTGAAAAGCAAAAAATAAAATAAACCTTATTAGTCTTAATGATAATTGAGCTCCTAAACTAATGTGAGTAACTAATTTTGAGTCGGCGCCAAACAAACTAGCAATAGAATTAGGTAAAGCGTAAAATGATGGCAGCGACATGCACAGCGGCGTTTTGATTACTTCTTCAAAGTAATATAACGATCTTCGATAATTGTTTGTTTGGCGCCGACTCAAAATTAGTTACTCACATTAGTTTAGGAGCTCAATTATCATTAAGACTAAGGTTTATTTTATTTTTTGCTTTTCAGTTGATTTTTTTGTCGGTTTGATTTTTTGTTAAAAAGTTTTTATTATAAGAACAAAATGATAGTTCATATTTCAAATTAGATACATTCATGTATGAATTCTTTATTTAGTGCAAGACTAATAATATACATAAATAGTAAAATTAAAAAAAAAATTGTAAAATATGTTTTTATGTCTGACCAAAGGTCTGCGAGTTTCGACGTGAAAATTGAAAGTACATTAAGTTTCGACAGCAAACCAGCCGAAACTATATTCTGATATATTTTTTCTGTGAATTAGACACATACAGTTGAAAGCTGTTTGTTGATTTTTTAATAATAATAATAATCTTTATTAGCATCAGCTCTCAAGTATAAATAATAAGAGCAATAAAACTATGTGTTTATCTAATAAAGAATTTTTTTAAATGCATACGCACTGCAGTTGGCTTAAATTAACAGAAAGGTAAAAACATTATTTAAAAATTACCATAAAAGGAAGAGTTGGCCAAAACTGGGACAGAAACCTTAATTCTGTAGTAAAAACTAGTTTTGGTCGGACACTGGAAAATACATTGTTCACAAAGAATAACGTAACACTTGATAATATACAACGAATTATAGATAGTTTGGAAAATGAAACTGGACCTGGAACCATGTAATTGAATAGTAGGAAGTTTTCTACACATTGATAGGTATTCAACAATTGTTGATATAGACCAGACCATGGCATCAAAAGTAAAGCTCCTAGCGTGTCCTTTGTTGGAAGATACTAATTCTCCGTCAGTTTGGTTTTAATTCTGAGAAAGATCACATAGCCATCCTGATGATTGGGAACCATGAAAGAGCTGTAGGCGGATGATGGCTTTCTCAGAATAGAATTAAAACTCTCCCCTTTGCTATTTTGTAGCAAGCTCTCTTTCGGGCATAACTTCTGAATTGTCTATTGCACACCTCACACGGCATCAACATTGTGAAAATATAAAACACAATTTCTACTGTCTATCAGTGTACTGATAGAAGTAACGTCATATGAATTATTTGTCACTTAGGGTGTGTAATGGTAAAGGTATAACTGTTTTGTAAAAATTTCCGTACTAGATAAATCACAAAATGTAAGAGATTTGCAAGGTTTTTCTATAATGTGTGACTTTTTAGTAAAATTACAACAAATTCCTCTATGGTGAACCATAGGAAAAATCTTAATTTTTTTGATACAATTGAAGTCAGCCCAACGGTGTCGGATCAAATCAAGATTAAAGATTGGTACCGAACTGAATAATCCCAATGTTGATAAATATAGTTTTCTCCAAACCAATAGATAGTGTCTAGCTGAAAATAAACCCAAAAGTTCGATACACGTTAGGAACACTAAGAAATCTATATTTTCCTTTTTTTTTTTTTAGTACAATGGTCAGAAAGTTGATCCGAGAAAACATTGCTACCGTCGGAGTGGGGTATCCAGCAACTCCCCTCACCCAAGGGCGTATTCGAATCTGCCTCTCGGCCGGCCATACCAAAGAACAACTGGATTACGCTCTAGACGTCATTGAGAGGGTGGCCAATGAAACCGGCCTCAAATATTCACGAAAACCCATAGACAAATCACCGATAGATTATCACAAAATCAGAATATATCAAGATTTGTGAAGCCTTATGTGGATGCTTGGAACACCTTGAATGCCTGTCCGACATTTGGTGATTGACGATCAGAGTCTGGAAACAGTTTTCGGTAGATAATTCCATTAGACACGCACATGTTTGGCAAATGGCGAATTCATTACTTAGGGAAGAAAAACGTACCAAAGAATTTAATATTTCTGACCGGTCTGAATAGGCCATTTGAATAAAAGTTGACAAATGGTCGGACTCTAATTAACTGTCTGTTGACATTTGAAGCTTAGACAAAGTTTTGTTATAATATTCTCAATCGACTGTATTTGATAGGAACCACATAAGTGGCATATTTCATGTCTTTCAGTTGGCAACAGTGTCGCATTGTTAGAGCCAGGGTATGCATCAGGGAGACATGTTGGAGTCGTGACATCATAACATAACCTCATTTATGTAAATTATGGATTCGACTTCCTGGCGTCGTGGGAGATGGATGTCGACCACACGGACAGGAAGTCAGGTTAATATTAGTGCATCGAAAAGTTATAAATTTTATGTTGTGAAAATATGGGGCATTCGTGGTAAGTATCACTTCGAGTGAGACAGTCCCGGGTGCCCCCCGAAGGGAAATCGAAGCCGATAGAATACGTTCCTAGGTGATGTGGATTTCCGAGGACTGGTATATTATCCTGTATGGATAGACCATAAAAAACAAGCAAGCAAGCAACTTAATTATGAAATTTATTGTCTGTCTTTTTTTGGCATATTGGAAAAAAAAAATGTTTGACTGGAAGTTTTAAAATCTAAACAATTTCATATAAGCCGACGAAATGAATACAATGCAGGGATTGGATTGCCACACTGATGACAACTCGAACACTCCACTAATGTGATTCTTTTCAAATATGGTGAATTGGTATTGATGCTCGAGCTCACAATTTTTCCTAGTTAATAATCAAATAAGTTGATGGTTATCAACGGTAGTTCCTATGAAATTTTAAACATCACAACACATACCTCCGCACTAGTTATATTAGTTGCACATCGTTATCTAGCACTTTTGGCTTATATTTCAAACATTTCTTCATTTGAAGTGATTTTGATTGTTGACAAGGTAATGATTTGTTTCAAATGTCAACTGTCGCACTCTCTAGTATCATCAAATGTCATTTTAACACAGGTATTCTAGGTAAACCCGCCTAGACAATTTATATTTTTTTCATTTTTGTTTGTCATTGATTTTATGAGAGCATATCAGGTATTTTTTACGCTTATCACTATTTATTAATGATAACTTATGAATTAAACACTGAAAACTCACATTTGTTTTATTCTTATTGATAGACATTCTGTATTGTATTGTAACAAAGATTATGAATGGAATAAAAGTCTGGTGTTGGACGAGAGTAAGTATACAATTTTTCAGGGGCTGTCTGCCTGGGAGTGTACTGTCTCCACTGCTCTGGAACCTGGTGATGGAAGACCTGCTAATCACACTAGAAAGGAATGGACAAACAACACTTGGGTATGCAGAGTCCAAGGAAAATTCAACACCACAATTAGGGATAGAATGCAAACGGGCAGCACATGGATAAATGAAGAGGGTTTAAATATCAGCCCCTCTAAATCAACCATAGTAGCTTTTACCCGAAGAAGAAGCTAGAGGGCATGGGAAGTTAAATATCTCGAGGTAGTCCTAGACTCGAAATTAACTTGGAACCAACAACTGGCAAAAGTAAAGAAGAAAGCTGAGGTGACACTAATGGTAGCCAGACGAGCACATGGAAAAACATGGGGGCTAGGGCCCAAAATGGTATATTGGACATACAATACTGTGGTGAAACCCATGATCACTTATGCATCGTTGGTGTGGTGGATAAAGATAACCCCAAAAAATTGCCCCGACTGAGTTGAGCAAGGTACAAAGACTTGCCTGTCTCAGCATAACAGGGGCTATAAAAACTACACCAACAGCAGCCATGGAAGTACTACTGGACCTGCCACCGATTGACATAACAATCGTGGGGGAGGCAAGAATGGGACTACAAAACACGAGCAACAGATCGGATCACAACAAGATAAAGAAAATAGTGGGAGGCAACATTCTTGAAATGAAACCAATGGACCATACAACTCTTAGATACTTCTTTGACACGAACTTCGAGGTGATCATACAAGACCGAAGGGAATGGACAGACGACACCATCAAGAGAAAACCTGGAGAGAGGATCTGGTACACAGACGGATCCAAGACTAAGGAAGGAACTGGTGTTGGTATATACAGTGAGGGAAGAAACTCCCAAATGAGCACCTCACTGGGAATAAATACCTCCGTATTCCAAGCGGAAACGTACGCAATCTTGCAATGCGTGAGAGAAAACAACATGAGGGAAGTGCGCAATGCATGGATCAAAATATGCACAGACAGCCAGGCATCACTGAAGGCTCTCACGAACCCAAAAGTGACACCAAGTCTGGTATGGGAATAATATAATGTAATGTAATGCTAGTGGCTCAGTGGTATGATCGTTAGTATTGTAGCCACTGTTTCCACCCAGCGCGAGTTCAATTCTCGCAGCCGGCGAAAAAAAATTCAAGGCCCCAAGAGTGGTTTCGGATCCCACTATAAAAGGTAAGGCCCCGCGATCTTAAATCTTACAAGATTTCATTAACTTCTGAGGGTTGGTCAAACAACCAAGAAAGCGGTTAAAAACAATTTTACAATAATAATATTTATTCACAGAAGGATATTTCAGAGGTGAATAGAGAATATACCATGAAGCAGTAGATCCTGCTTGTTTGTGGACGTTTTCGACAGTGGTGCTTATATTACTAATCTTATAAAACTAAGCTAGGTTCATATTCACTTAATATATAAATTATAATAAATCCAAATATGATATATGTCAAATCTATATGCTGAATATTTATTAACCGACGAAACCAAAAAGGAGGAGGTTCTCTAATCGACGGGTATATATATTTTTTTTTTATGTATGATCACGCATAACTTTTTACTGAGACGTCCGATTTCGATAATTCTTTTTTTAGTGGATAGGGTGTACTTCGAAGTTAGTCCCATTTGAATTTAACAGATGAAATCCACCCTTAAGGGTAGCAAAATGAGGGATATTGATCACTCACCCTCTGAATTCTGGTCCGTTAACCGATTCTATCAGCTGTAACTTTGTACTGGGATCTTCGATTTGGATGATTCTTCTTTTATCAGATAGAGTATATCTCATAGTTGATCATATTTGGATTTCGAATGGAATTATCCACCCTTACGTGTAGAAAAATAGGGGATAATTGATTTTTCACTTGTGAACATTGGCACACATATGTAGTTGACAATGACAGATCGCTAGTGTCATTATCACAATCAATATTTTCTATGAGAGGATGGAATGATATACAAAGTAATGAAATAAACAGAACAACAAAAATAATTTATATTACAACAAATAGTAAAAGTAGATAATCATATCATTTAACTGGTAATTTTTATTTATATAGCACATAAATAATAATAATAGTTGAAGTAAGGTGGGTAAGTAAGTATTTTGGAAGTAATCAAAAAACAAGCAGTTAGTAATAAGTAGATTTCAGCCACAAAAAATTGAAAAATAAAAACTTTTTAACAAAAACTTAAACCGACGAAATACGGAACTGAAAAGTAAAAAATAAAATAAACCTTCTTAGTCTCAATAACTAAGCTCCTAAACTAATGTAACTAATTTTGAGTCGGCGCCAAACAAACAAGCAAATGAATTAGATAAGGTGTAAAATGATGGCATCGAGTTGCGCGGTGACATTCTGATAATTTTTTTGAAGTAATTTAATGATATTCGTTGATTGTTTGTTTGGCGCCGACTTAAAATTAGTTACTTACATTAGTTTAGGAGCTTAGTTACTGAGACTAAGAAGGTTTATTTTATTTTCTACTTTTCGGTTCCGTATTTCGTCGGTTTAATTTTTTGTTAAAAAGTTATCAAAGTCTGATCCTCTCCAGAATTGATTATGGATGTACAGTCTATCTTGGCCAGGAAACGCCTCCTAAAAGCTCTAGATAGGATTCAGAACACCTCCCTACAACTGTGCATTCAGAACAAGCCCGATATTATCACTAAACCGTATAGCAGCTTCACTCCACTTGAATCCAGAAGAACCAGACCCTAACTATGCAATAAAAATATATGCGCAACCACACCATTCAAATTTTTATATTTTGTACAGCCATGATGATATCCACAATAAGTTATCTGCAAAGCCAACCACCACAAGACCGATGGGAAAGTGCATTAGATAACAAAACTTAGACATAAAAAAATGTTCCACATACAATTTCCTACATGAACTCTCTTGGACATAAAATGTTATGCAACAGAGAGAGAAAAAAATCGGAGTCGAACACCCAACAACCGATACTGGAATACAATCAGAATATTGATAAATTTTTAAATTTTACAAAACTATCTACAAGTTCTAATTTTTTCCTCCTTGTGGGCGGCCATGGCATTTCTCTCTTCCTTTATTGCTTCCTTTTAGGCTCATTTAGGACAGGCCATGGCATTCCAACCATCCTTGCAGTTGGATATAATTATGTGCTTCAACTGTTGTATGTACCAATGAAGCACCATCAATTAATTTTCAATTTATTTGCACTGATAAGGGTAGTAACCCGTGTTGGCCATATTTACTAAAAGTGCCCGCTTTTTTAACATGGCGAATGCGCTTGCGCGTAACAGCCGTGAAAAAGCCTATTGGAATTCGAAGAGAATGTGTGCAAGAGTGTCTCCTACGTTTGATGGGGATTGGATTGAATTTGGATAGCTATGCTAATCAAGTTAGGTTAGATTGTCTCCAATAACATTAAATGATGACCATGATGGATTACACCTTAGATTGTCTCCTTTTGTGTTAAATAGTGACCAAGTTGGATTTCCTGGTGAGTAAAACACACCAGAGGCAAGGAAATCCAACTTGGTCATCAACTGTGATACATGGATTGACTATCTGAAAACACCCTACATCTGTATATTTTTGAAATCGAATTATAGTTTAAAAAACACGCTTATGAAGCAATAAGGACTAAAATGTGGAAAATAATAAGGATAAAGTCTGACCAAAAAATTTTCTCCTATATAAAAAGAGCGTGAGGTGCTTGATATCAGTTATCTTAATATAATTATGAAAAGTAAGTACGCCTTTTTGACATAAGAGAAAAGTTTTTGGTCAATGACTTTATTCTTATTTTCAATATTTTAGTCCTTATTGCTTCATAGCGTGTTTTTTAGTTCTTAAACTATACTTTTATTTTTAACTTTTTCGTCCATATTGCTACAAAAGACCAAAAAAGATTATGGGAGAAAAACTCTTGGATTGATTCCTCCACCATAATTTGGCAAAGATGCATTGAAATGGGAATTATGCTGTGAAAAACTTGTGCTTTCGCCATATTTTTGAAATTTCTGACGATCTAGGTGAGAATACCAGGTTATAGCTAAGAAATTATTGTATTGTCATCGGTTCTCAGTATGTATGCAAAATTTCAAATACTTTGGACATCTGGAAGACGGTGAAAATTCATTTCAAAGATTCTATTACCTACATATATACATTAAAACATACAGGTGAAGATAATAAAGCGTGTATAAAAAAAGATTTAATCCTCTTCAGTTTAGTCGTCACATGGAACTGTTTTTCCTGACAAATATTTGTAATACAAGTCATCTCATTGTTCTAAAAACAAATTGGCAACATCGCATTACTAATTTCAAAAGAATTTGAAGGCTGACATTTGTCAAACTTGTTATTTTGTCAATTTAATGGTGGCAGTTTGAAATTTATACTTTTTATCTATAGAACTTATTGAGTTTTTTTTGTGGATGATAAACTGTTACAAATTCATTATTTCAGTGCATTTGAATTGAATAAATATGCATAATGCAGAATCTGAGGGATTGTAGCGGGTAAGTTCATACTGTCACTTTTCTAGAGAAAAATAATTTAGAGAGGGGTTTTTAAAACAAAAAAACTACCTCGGAAGTATTATTGATGTATAAATACTTTGTGATATCAATCTTTAAGGAACTTAGATATAAAAGACATGCTATAAAAAACGCAAACATTCAAAGAAATACAAAAAATAGATACTTTAATTGAGTAATGCAAAAGATTCAATATAGATCTCATCCAAGAGTTGTATCTCGGTGAATTGAACCTAAACACGGTCCCAAAGTGCTTTCACACTATGCGGAGTCCGGAAATATCAAATTTATTTGAGCCAATGATAACATTTCAAATATTCGATGACTCAAAAATTGTAGTTTGACATTTAGGTTCTCGCTGGCGGCGCAATAACCCAGCTCTCCCTTTGTTACGTTTTTAGTAAGGGCTTTGTCGCGGCAATTCTGTATTCAAGAGTATAATCCACTTGCTCTCTTCCGTGCTAAACTTTTCTTTTGCTAAAATTGGTTAGTGGGACAATTAGTTTCACATTGTCTGAAAGCGCTTACAATCTTGCTTCGAATCATTATCTACAATCAGTTGTGATGATCGGGGACATTTTTATTGTATTGGCAAGACTACACTTTCTCAGAGACCTGCCACTTTTCCCACAGAATAATGAACTTCATTTTTACTTCGTTATTTTCCACTTTTCTCTTGTCTGCTCTTTCTATAATTTAGTGTAGTAGTCAATGAAATACAAAATTTATTAGTCCTGATTCCATGAAAACCAGTTATTTTCACCAGAACAGATTCGAATACTCAAAGTAAACTTATTGAGAGGTCAAAGACGAAAGGCCACTAGTTATTGCCACTCAAATTAATCATTAAAATTCAATTTCACCGAACATTTTGAGAAAATGTAGGAAAATAAGCATCTGTTTTAGCAGGGAATTGTACCTATGACAACTGATCAAATATGTATGATCCGCTTAACACCTGAAGAGAGAGAGAGAGAGAGAGGGACGAACGATCATTATCCAATGGCCTTTACTCTCCCTAACAGTCAAAATTGATCTATACTTGTGGATTCGACTTCCTGCTGTCGACCCCGTGGCAGGAAGTCAGGTTAATGTGAGTTTTTGTACAGCCGTTCCACGTGCATCGCAAAGTGGAATTTTTTGTTGTGAAAGTTTTGGGCATTCGTGGTGTCATTTCGAGTGAGACAATCCCGGGTGCCCCCCGAAGGGAAATCGAAGCCTACAGAAGACGTTCAAGGGTGAAGAGGATTTCCGAGGCTCGCGAATTATTTGTAAATATAGGCCATAAAAAACAAGCAAGCAACTATACAATACAATGTTGCCAAGTAAATTTGAATTCCCAATAACGAGAAAAACTTTACTCGAGCAAAATCGCATTATTTCGGTCCTGAAAAATTACATTTAGGCCCGGTATTTTCACCTCCGGTTATACTAGGAATAAGTTAACCAATGGTTAGAATGTGATGTTTTTCAATGAACGTTAAACAAAAGCATATTCTAACCGTTGGTTAATTTATTCCTAGTATAACGGAGGTGAAACTACCTGATCGTGAAAATAATTCCTCAAATCCCATAAAGTTATCGAAATTCCAATTCAAACTCGATTTGACCTTCATTCTAATAACTTCTCCCAAACACTAGTGCCAATTATGGTTGTATGAGGAATATTGACAGATACAACCCAAACTAAACTCAATCTTACTTTAGTGATTTTTCTTCGAACTTAACCATACAAACCGGGTTAGCAATAAGTTAACCTGTCAATATTCCTCGAAGTGTATTCCAAACTATGACGTAATAGTTAACCAACCACACAAACCAGCTCACTGAGATAGTTTGACAGAGTAGTTATCTTGTTGGAGGTTAGGTTTTTTGTTAATTCATAAGGAATGATAAAGACAAAGGTCCTATCTCAGTGTAAAAGTATATTAAAAATATATAATGGATTCATATGAAGTATATGTGAATGAGAGATTATATCATCATCTTCCAGCATTTGCATAATCCAGATATTGATAAAATGTATTCCCGATTAATTGATGGCCACTAAAGAAGGGTGTGGTGAAATCTGAATATCTTCTATAAATTCTAGTACTGATAAATTTGCCACATTCATTGTATTTTCAAGAACTCAAGGACACATAAGAAAAGTGAAGATAAAAAAATATTAATCAACGCTGTAATAAAAAAATTTAACCCTCAACAACAAAAACCAAATCTGTCAATCTTCTCAAGTTAAACCGAAGTCTACCGTGACGTCATACAATAGTTAACCTTTGAATGTAATGTTTCATAGGTCAACCAATAGAGGTTTTTTCCCTCTTAAATAAAGACGCAAATAGCCTCGGTGTCGGCCTCAGTAAATCGCTTTGTGGATTTTCTTAACAAGAAATATTGTCAAAAATCGTTTTGTCAATGGAACTTTTGTACGACCGAATCGGTGCATTTTTAACTGAGAAAATCCGGGAAAACCTCTAAAAAGAGGCCATTTTTCAAAAATTCATAATTTTTATTAATCTAAAGCTGGACAAACAATCTTGCGGAAAATGGTAGATAATAAAATGTAGTTCAACTGTGCGCAAGATGGTTTCTGTCCGATATGTAGTTTTTGCACAATCGCGTTAAAAACAATTTAAGGGCTTATCTTGCAAAATGCTCCGATTTGAGGAAAATTGTCTTATTCAAATTATGTAAACAGCATCTGGAAGTAGAGATCATTATCTACAATTTGTATATTTCGGATTTTCTCCTGAGAAAAGAAATGTGTTGAAAATGTCACTGAAAGTTGCTCCAAACGCGTGAAAGTGCGCTCAAGGCAGAGTCGAGTAGCGGTAGTGGGGAAACGAGCCAGCGGAGGAGAATGTATCACCGCGCGGCGGGTTGCTTATACGTTGGCGAATATATTAGTCCATATAAGTCGAGTATCGGAGTGGAAACGGGATTTCCAATTTTTTTTTTTTTTTTTAATGATTTAGTTTATCAACAATTATATTACATTAGTTAATTAGTGTTGCTGGTATTAAAAGGTAAGTATACGTATTCGTGATAAGTACTTTTTTGGTTGAAGTAATTAGCTTTTTAACAACTCTTCGGTTTTTTTCGTTTTATACATATTCGTACATTTCGTTCATTTATAAATAAATGTAAAACATTTTTTTCAGTACATAAATGTAATATGTTCACATGCAATGTAATATATTCACTTACAATTATTCTTACAAAAAAATATTAATGAGTATGTTGATATGACATTTTAAACCGTATTCGAAAAAGATCAGAGCTCATATTTTCATTCATTAAATTTTTCATCTTCGATTAAAATGCCAAGAAATACACAAAATTTCAATTTAAAGGATATTAATGCATATTTTTGTTTTTATCAACACTTGCAACATTTTTGTATTATGTTAAACTTTCATCAGTTAAATCCTCCGCTGGCTCGTTCTCCCACTACCGCTACTCGACTCTGCCTCGAGCGCACTTTCAAGCGTTTGGAGCAACTTTCAGTGACATTTTTCACAGAATTAGAATACGACGATTTCCCTTAGAGGTTTTCCCGGATTTTCTCAGTGGAAAGTGCACCGATCCGGTCGCACAAAAAAACATTTTGTAGGTTTTTGAATTTTCTAAACTTTTTAAGATATTTGTAAAAAACCAAAAAAGTAGTCATTTTTGACAATATTTCTTGTTGAAGAAATTCGACAGAGCGATTTTGCTGCGGCCGACCCCGGGTTTTTCATCTACGAACTATCTTTCCAAAGATAGTACAGGTTATTTGCGTCTTCATTTAAGTGGGAAAATAGCCTCTATTTTTTCTCTATTGGTTGGCCTATCAGTAATAAATAAAAATACCATGAAAAATCATCAATGAAAATATTACTACAACATATAAACGAAGACAGATGAAATTATTATTGACAGTTCGAAGCAACCCTTCGAAAGCCTAGCGGTGAAAGTTTGAACTGTGTGAACTAACGATGCATACGTCCGCTAGGAGTATGTATTGTGATGAAAAAATTGGCGTTTTTAATTTCTAATTATGAACCGCTTTAACTCTTAGGGTGATCATGTTTTGAATTTAGTGCCTCCATCAATTTGAGGTAGAAAATAAATGAAACAAAATGAACATTTGTAGAATGTTTCTTCGATTTTAATTTCAATATGAAATTATACTGTAAATTAAGGTGGTTATTCGATAACAAACATTGATTCAGTCTCATATCCTTGTGTTTTCGGATTTTGATTCACTCGTAAGAGGTACAGTTGAAAGCTCCAAGTTCTTACGTTTGAACTCTTCAGCGTTATTCCAAGGTTGAACTTCTCCTGAAGCGAATGCATTGAAAAATAGTCCAGAGGCCACATATACAGCACTGGTGACTCCAAAAACTATCGCCCAAAGTGATTTTTCAGTCTGTCAAAAATAACGGATTTTATCAGTCATCAGGTTCAAATCTCCAATGAATTGTGGAGTATGTTTGTGGGGTATGTAAACTTTCACAGCCTGGAAAAAAAGTATAATCGGAAAAATCTATACAAGTGTAGAAATCATTCCCTCAATCATTTTTTCATTGAAAAGAATATTCAATGGATAACTTTTAATTTGAATTTGCCATGGCACTAAAAATATATAGGGTAAGTATTTTTTCATATATTTTTGGAAACGGGTGACCCTTAAAAAATCGTACCGTCCTAACGGTACGTCCTAGAGATATGATTTTGATATCAAAAATTTTTATCTTTCATTTTACATTAATGAATATTTATACATATTTTTATAATTTTTTTTCTGATATGTATTTTTTCAAAAAGAAATTAGTTTTTTTTATATTTCAAATTTTTTGGCTTGTATCAGTAACTTTTTTTTGTCAGAAGGACACAAAAGGGGTTTGAAAATATGATTAATCAAGATCAATCGTTAGCATATTTTTTTATATTTTTTTGATTTTATTTGAGCGAGTTATTTTCGAAAAAAATTATTTCGACCCCGATAAAATGTTTCCCGAACACTTTTTGATAGGACATATTGTTGTGTTATTTTAATTATATTATATAGTGCAGAGCACGAAGGGGGGGTCGTAGAGAAATGGCGATTGTCAAAAAAAAAAAATAATTTTTATTAAATTAAATCCATTCTCGTTATTCAAAATAGTCCTCGGTAACGCGCACAGCCCAAAGGGGGGGGGTAGTAGAGAAATGCGGATTGTGCCAGGGGACTTTTTAAAGAAGGACGAAAGACCATTTGAGGGTCTGAACGCAAAAAAAAATCTTTCGCCTAGTTGACCCCCTCGATTTTAACGATGTGAATTAAATCTTAGAATATTTATATTTTTCGACACCTCACTCCACCTCAAATATTTATTTATTTTGTATTCCTTCATTTTAGTACCAATACTTCCTATTTTACACAGGACAGAAACAACATTCTTATATTTTCTTAAGCAAATGAAACCAATATTATTCATTATAATAAAAACCAATGTCCAAATGACCTATCCACCCATTTTCTGCCTTTATTTTAAAATTCCCGCCATATTACAGAACAACACTGGACTGTATGCCAAATGAAAAACTGTGAAGCGTTCAACTGAGAAAAACGTGGAAAGTGATGAGCGTTTGAAGTGTAGTGAACATTACCAATTATATTATAGAAATTTTCACTGAATAATTAAATAAAGTAAGTATTACATGAATTAAATGTATAAGCATAGTCCAGAAACATAATATAACCTCAAAAGCATACAGAGTGTATTTTTGATAGGGAGTTCGAATCTGTAATGACATGTTAAAACTGTATCATTGAAGATTCTTAAAAAAACGACCTGTTTTCTTTATACATTTTTTCATTAGTAACTTTGTTAATTTTCAGATTATGGGGAATTGGAAAATAAAAAACAACTCCTCATGTTTTCCAACAGACTTATGCGAACTGAAATGTAATGACCTTTCAGATAGAAGAATTCGGTTTGTGATAATACTGAAGAATTACCGTGAAAATGATTTTTTTCCTAGATATAATTTCAACATAATCTTTTCTCCTAGAGATACAATTGAAATTATATATAAGAAAATATCTAATCATATTGCAATTATCTTCAAAATTGGTGGTATATTTCACATCGAATCTGTTTCATGAGATGATATCTTAATTTCAGTAACCTAGGAAATATAAAAGCCGTATCAGAATAAATTAATGGAAAAGTTTCACTCAGAATGCGTCAAGTTTGTTTTTTCAAGAAGAATCTCCATTTAGATTACTTGATGAACATCCTAAAAGAAAGATGCATTCCTGGTGGTATAAACATTGAAAAAAAAACTCCATTTCAAATAGAAGGTGTCACCTTCAAATGTCCAAATAAATAACACAAGGCTTGATATCTAAAAATGTTTTATTTACAGCGATTTAATGTGCACAAAACTTTTAGGGAATGTTCTGTTGTGCCTATGAAAAGGTTATCAAAAAAACTTATGACAAGTTCTTTTTGTGACATCAACAAATTCTTCTGATATGGATCACACGTGGAAACCCTTACTGGAAGAAGATCTTGCATTTGGCAGAACGATAATGGATTGATAATATTATGCGGACAACACGCCAAACATCAAATAAATAATGTCTCATATTATCCTTTTGACAGAACTTTTTGGCATTAGTAAAAAAAGATCACATTCGAAAATATTGCAGGAAATAGACCGACAACTGAAAAATTTCATGCATATTTAAAATATTTTTGAAAACGAAACCGATACAGTTCCCGAAACGTCAAGAATGTATAGAGAAAAGTAATTGAATAATTTTTTCTGATAGGCAAAACTTAGAATACGACAAGTTACTGACTGACTGAATATTTTTCCATTCGTGAAAAAAAAATTGGTGTATCCAATAACTTATCGGGGCAAAGTAATTTCTTGTCCTTCTACACTTGTATAGATTCCCTGATTTAATTTTCTTTTCAGATTGTGGAAGTTATTATCCCAAAAAGTATCAGGAATGAGTCTTCCTCCACAAAAAATAAGCTTCAACCAATAATCATTATGATGTATAACAATATAACAATTTTTTTGGACATTCTCAATACATACCTCTTTATATCCAGTGATAGCGGTAACGATATCCACCACCAGAGGGCCAATTAGTGAAAACAAGTTTGATATGCTGTTTGTGATACCCATGAGAGTACCAGCATGTATTGGAGACAAATCGATATGATTCACGTTGTAACCGGAATAGACTCCTGAATTGAATCCGACCCCAAGAGTCAGGATAACCACTGCCAGGATGTAGTGAGTCTCTTCCACGAACGTTAAAGTTACTAGAGTTAGAGCTGGCACGAATAAACCTAAAAAACAATGGGTCAGCAGAAAAAAAATAATTGGGAAATTTATTCAAATTCATCATTCCTGTTGAATATTGTTACGAAAACGACTACACTAAGCCACTGCGTGTTGTCTCATGTATAGCCGACGCGACTTGAGATTTCTGCAATGTCGCACGGCGGGCTTCCCGAAAGTACTATTCAAGTATTGAGAAGCAGCAACGGATCATTTTCTAGGTGTTCTGCTGGTTCTATAAAAGGCGGTGTGTATTGCTGGTGGCCAGTTAATTTAGAGAGGACTTCATTGGGTTATGTTTAAGCCAGAAAACAGTCAGTGAACTGCACGGTTATTTTAGAAGTGAATTGAGTGGTCAGAGTTTACTATTATTTTGTGTTGTGAAGTGTCAAAAAACTGAGAATAATTAGTCCAGATTCGTAACAATATTCAATCCCTCAATAACTATAAGCAAAAGTAATTATTCTGTATTGAATTTACTATTTTGTCATATGAAATCTCAGCTCATCAATTGTTTTCGCTAAGTCAATTATTAAGATATCTTACGGCTATATTTCTCGCATTCCGCTACAAGCCAGTAAACATTGCGAGTCTCGAACTTTTATCGAAAGGTGGAGATAACACTGCTAAATCGAGGAAACGAGGTTTGGAAGTAACACGGAAAAATCAGTAGCAGAGCAACAAGACGAGAAGTCACATCGAAAGATCAGCCAGCAGCAAACCAGTTGAAGTCAATCAATCAATAAAAAGTGGAGTATACTGGGAGAACCCTTAATGCATCCTCACTCCCTTAGGGAAGGACTGCGCCCCTGTCTCTCGACTTATCACAGATCCGACCCATACGGGGAGGAGGAGATTGAGATACTCCCAATCAGCGCGCCAGGGGATCCAAGCTACAAACTCATGGAACCTTGGTAAGGCCACCTGATTACTGGCTCTGGGATGTCAGTGCACCGCTCCCCGCCAAGTCGTCTTGGAAATTCTAGCACCCTACCCCCCCAGAGTCCACACCATGTGGAGAGGCACCGATAAGCCATTGGAGCTGTCCACCCCCTGGTACCCATGTCAAGAAGACTCCTCTTCTTACGATTGATGGGTCACCGACATATCAGACTTCCGACCTGATACTACTCGTGTTTACGTGTGACGAGTTACCGCCGCATACCTTTTTGGCGTGAGCTACTGGGTATGCTACCATATTAACTGAGAGGGGACCTGGATCTCCAATAATTGTAGACGTAGATTGGAGGCTGATAAAGTGATTTAGTGAGAAATTATTTAGGTTTGTTAGGTCTGCTCTTCTGAATTCTAAGAATAAAATGGTGTATATCTTCCCCTGGGATCTAAACACATGGCGGGCCTAGGCCCAACCAGTTGGAGCCAGCCGGAATCCACCAAAGTCGACCGACCGCCTGTGCCTAGCAGATAATGTCGATAGCCAAAGCCAACGCAAATCAGTTAACAGCCAGCCGCCAGAGCAGACACCACGGGGGACAGCAGCAAGCAGCAGCAGAGGTCCACACCTACCGAACGCAAGACGAGAGTAGCCCACACTAGTGATCGTATCGATCCTGCCACCAAAACTTAGCAGTCCCTAAGTGAAATATGCAACGAATGGAAATGTAAATAGGTACGTGGTATTTATGAAAATTAATATATAGAAGTGCTATGTCTGTATTCTTGAAAGCTCCCTGTTGAAGTAAACCCTAGCATTGGGTCAGGTCCGGCGAATTTCATTATCCCGACCATTGCATTATAGAAAAGCTTCCCGTTAACGTGAGCTCTAGCATTGGGCCAGGTCCGGCGAGTTTCATTATCCCGACCAATGCATTGTTGAAAAGCTCCCTGTTAACGTAAGCTCTAGCATTGGGCCAGGTCCGGCCACTACATTGTTTAGAAGCTCCCTGTTAACGTAATCCCTAGCATTAGACCAGGTCCGGCGAGTCTCGGTTGGGGATTTTCGAAAAGCGCTCCCTGTTAACATTTTTTAACCGGGGTAAACCCTGCTGGGGCCGGCGAGTTTCATCATCCCGACCATTGCATTTTTAAAAGCTCCCTGTTAACGTTGACCCTATCATGGTGGTCAGGTCGGGCGAGTTTCATTATCCCGACCACTACATTTTTTAAAGCTCCCTGTTAACGTGAACCCTAGCATGGGGTCAGGTCGGGCGAGTTTCATTATCCCGACCAATATATTTTTGAGAGGCTTTCTGTTAACGTTGACCCTATCACGTGGTCAGGTCGGGCGAGTTTCATTATCCCGACCACTACATTTTTTAAAAGCTCCCTGTTAACGTTACCCTAGCATGGTGTCAGGTCGGGCGGTTTCATTATCCCGACCACTACATTTTTTTAAAGCTCCCTGTTAACGTAAATCCTAGCATGGGGTCAAGTCGGCGAGTTTATTATCCCGACCACTACATTTTTTAAAGCTCCTGTTAACGTAAATCCTAGCATGGGTCAGGTCCGGCGAGTTTTATCATCCCGACCATTGCATTTTCGAAAAGTGCTCCCCGTTAACGTAAACCCTAGCATGGGGTCAGGTTTGGCGAGTTTCATTATCCAGACCAATATATTTTTTTAAAGCTCCCTGTTAACGTAAATCCTAGCCTGGGGTCAAGTCGGGCGAGTTTAATTATCCCGACCACTATATTTTTTTAAAGCTCCCTGTTAACGTAAATCCTAGCATGGGGTCAGGTCCGGCGAGTTTCATTATCCCGACCACTACTTTGTTGACAAAAAGCTCCCTGATTCCGTGATCCCTGTGCTTTGGTGTTTCCCGCTTGTAGATCTGAGTAGTTTGAGAGCTTTGTTATGCATACTCCTGCGGATACCCCGCTAAATAATATCCCGCTGTGCTTGCCGTGTCCTGGCATATAGTTAACAAGTTGAGCTGAGATTCCCGCCCCATAATTGTAGACATAGATTGGAGGCTAATAAAGTGATTAAGTGAGAAATTATTTAGGTTTCTTATTATTTTGTTGTATAGTTGAGGCAGTCAACGTTCAGGCAAACAACCAGTCAAGGTCAAGTCTGCCCTTCTCTTCTAGAATAAAATGAACCGTAACTTGATTGTGGCGGAAAATCCTTACAAATCACACTCGAGAAAGTCACTCGTCAGGGAAATAGTGGATTTTGAGGAAAATACTCACCAATGCTGTTGAATATTTTTCTACTGGTTCCAACACTGACAAGATTTTTTACTATCAGATAATCAGCTATTGGGCTCATTATAAGACTAAATAGCCACATGGCTAAGTAGGGCAGAGATGATAGGAAGCTGTTCTGGAACAATAAAATATAGTGCAGACGTTTTCATATGGCGAAGTAGGTAATAAATCATTGGTGAGACGAAATGTATATCTGTTTCATTTCAACTTTATCTGCAAATGGTAATAAAAATGAGTGGAAAGGGCTTAGACGTATATGTCAGGTCTCACCAATGATTTATTGCCTACTTCGCCATCCGTAAACGTTTTAACTACAGCAATTTCTGATCAAATTCTCAAAAAAACACCATTACGGTATTCTCATATTGAAACAGAAGAATGTCTATGAAATATGTTTAGTACTCACTGAAGCAATTTCGAAATTCAATATATTTTTCATGTATGAAGGAATCTCTGTTAACAAGGTCCAGAATCCCAAATTTTGACCACAGTGGGCAATAAGGATAGCCCAAAATGGCAATGAAGTTGAAATTGACTTCCACGGTGTCGGTACTTCCTGAAAAGTTATTTTTGTAGTTGAAGATAGAACGATTCATCAGAGAAAAACCTTTTCCTTTTTCTCACCTCTTTATTTTCATTCGGTATTCCACATTCAATATATCTTCGTTCCTGCATTGTAATGGTTTTATGTTCGGAAGGACTATCAGATCCGATGAAGTAAAATATAACTGCCCAAATCATTCCCAATACTCCATAAATGTAAAAAACCATTGGCCACCCCAAACTGGAGTTTGATATCAATCCAGCTACTGGTAAAGATATGACATTTCCTAGCGGACCACCTGAAAGAAAATTTCTGAAATAAAAAGTGGGTTCTATCTCGATTTCTGAAGACCAATTTTCAAAATCAATATCCCTTACAGACATTCTGGAAATCACAAGAACGGCTAACCAAAATTTTGAAGTTACTTTGGTACGTCCCTGCCTATTTGAGGTTTAATATTAATTTTGGTCTGCACAATGATTCCCGTTTAGAAAATAAGTGTAAATATACAAACCTATTGGAACGATCACAAAACCGAGTAAAAGAAAGTGCTGATGCCCTTTTGCACCGTACAAAAAGACTCAAAGACTTTTCTGACTGTTTTTACCATGATGGTAGAAAAAGGTGAATTTCTATTAGTAAAACCGTAAATAGTATGCTTTTTCATAAGGGGACAAAAAGATAAGCTGCTTTTTGGTCCAATTTTTATGTCAATCAGACAAAAAGAGGGTCTTTCGGTTTTTGTCCGACATTTCTTTAAATCCGGTGGATATAAAAGTCGAGATTTAATTACGATTGCTCTCTTCACTTCCCTGTCGAGCACAAGCTCTTTTACTTTAATTGTTCTGCGAGCCGTCAAAGAACGTTTTTTTTAATAAAGCATTCACGCAAAATTCTTGTTTGAGTAGTGAGGTAACCGTAAGTAAAACATTGTGTATAAACCTTTGATAACCTGTTGATGTGATTGTGTCAGTAACACCTTTATGACAATGTTTCGCTGTTGCATATATTTTCCCCTACTGTGTTCGATAATGGTTTGGGGTCATTAGGTCGGCGAAACGCCTAGTTGATTTTATCTCGGGCATTGTAAATATTTCATTAAACGTGCGATTCAGCTGTGGAAATAATTCAATCGCATAAGTGTAAAATATCCCATTCCCATGACTTTCACGATGTATTGATTCTATTATTAATGTAAATTTACTCTTCCGGCTGTAACAGGTATTGAGAGGGTAGAGGGTAGAGTAATTCATAGAAGTTTGGTATTGCATTTTGTTCGTAGTATATAAACTACCTCGTTGTTTGTGTGCCGAGACCCGGGAGCTCGGTGATTCGCGGTTGTCCACCGAAACTCTGGGCTTAAGTCCGGGTTGAGATTGGAGTATTTTTTTCGTGAGTATGTCAGTTGTCACGGAAGCTCAAATTCTGGCATTGACCGAGTGACAGCAATCGTTGGGAAAATAAATCAGAATATAAATTGTCCTCCCGATACTTGTACAACAAAAATCTAATATTTCGATACAAGTATTATATTGAAGGTATCATAAGCGTTGATAATAAATTAAAAAATTGTGAAAATTAATCAAGTTAATGTTTCGATAAAATTATCCTATCCAATCGACTGAATAAGATAATTGAAGTTCTGATAACCGTTTGTAATACATTTAAAATTGTGAAAATTGACTAAGTTACTATTTAAATAAAATTGTTATATTACGGGTACCTTTGAAAGCTTCTAAGGAAAGTACCTTTCCCTTTGCCAGCCTATCAACTATATAGAATCCGAACTGTGTTTAAGTTAAGATAACGACAGTTCTGTCTGACTGTCTGTGTAATCAAAAGCAACCCAAGGGCCTACAGACCTTTGGAGATTGCTACTCCTGGTAAGTGGAGTAAACCACTATAAAATCTGGCGCCCGAGGGTAAAAGTTTAGTTCAACAGTATTTTGAATAAGTGTCTGGGCGTCATAAATAACATAACGATAATAGTTATTATTTCTGACCCTAGAAAAACGTTTTACACGTTACAATATACAGTACTGAATACATTAATTTTTAGCCAAACTTTCCATTTCTGAGGAATCTCCTGAATCTCAATTTACCACATTTATAAAGGAAAATTAAATATACAGGGTGATCTGTCATACCCCATAATTACAGAAAAACTTTCATTTATAAGAAACAACACGATATTACTCAATATGAACGTTATAGCCAGAAAACAAATTCAATAGGAAGAAAAATAAATTATAAAGTCAAATAAGCGACAAAAAGCTGATAAGCCCATGCCCGTTGGAAACATTTCATCATCTGTTTAGACAAGGAAAGGCACTTAAAAGTTACTATAAAAAATCACCCTTTCTCTCGATAGAGCTATTAATAAATCGCCACCTCCTAGTTATGCATATCTAAAGAATTTTTATGTCTCTATAAATCAATAGTTGTCGACAGCTCGCCTAATTACTAAATACCATAAATCTGTTTTTATATATTTTTGATGACAGAACCAAGCCATTAATTATTGAGCCGCTGACAAGGGGAAGATAAATAGTGTGGGAATGCGTCAAGCAGTGAACTTAAGTAGCCATTAAGAGAAATTATATTCAATTTAATCCGAGTAATAACAGTAGCCAAGTGAATTCACGAGTAAACCAGTATTTTTCCAAAATTACCTATTATTTATCAACGCTTCAAGAACGAGATAAGTCAACGAAAAACCTCAAATCAAAAGTGTATGACCTCATAGAAAACCGTATCCATACAACGAAAATCTAATATACAGTGCGAAGTAAAAAATCAAATAAAAATTTTTCTGCGGGATTAATCCAAATAAAAATACAATTAAACTAATTGTCGGTTAACAGCCTTCTCAAGTGAAAAGTGTTGACCATGATGATTGGAAGTAAGTTCTTATATGTTTTCTGTATTTATGGTTTGGGCAAATTGAATCATTAATAATGTGACTGTGTCTTTAAATGTATCTCCATAATTTCATGTTACCACAATTGTCAAAAGATAATTTCCCACAGTCGTTTTTAACAATTGAATGTCTCTATTGCTTTTCGTCAATCTATTTGAATTGTAGACTGATACAGAAATAACTTCAAGTAAACTACACTCTATTGTTTTTCTGAATATTGTATCATCTTATCCGTTCATAGAACGGATGAAACACTTTGTTAATTCTGATAAAATATATATGTATATTCTTAACATTTTTATGAGAGCATTATTATTTTCCTTTGAATCTTTCTGAAAACGGTACGTACTTCCTGAATAAACAACTCCACGTCCAAGCATAGAGAGAAAGAGATATTTTCTGTAGACCGCTCCAGTGACATAATCTCGGTACGACCATCCTCAGACAGTCGATGCTCTTAATTCTTGTTTTCTCAATCTAACAATAAGTATGATGTTACAGGTGTGTTTTGTTAATTCATAACACTCTGTATGGTCCGGGCTTAATAGATCCACGTTTGACTAATGACGTCCGCAACAATTTTTTCAAGTGGAACACCATATATATTATTCAATTATTGGAATCTCCATTAAAAGCTGATTTCAAAAATATTTCACACATAGGGTTTGTATACAGTGCGTCCGTTAAATTCAGTGCTTTCGTAAAGTAGTGGATAAATTCGTAAAAAATTAAAGGAATCATTTTTGGAAAGCTCGAAGCCGTTGAATTTGATTTTCATTTGGGCATTCTTTCAAATTTAATTATTACATACAGAATGATTCGTGTAGGAGAAATGACGTCATCGGTATTTTTTAATGGCAACTCCATTTTTCATTACGGAGTGTGAAGAGGTGATTATGAGTATGGGTGAAATGAAAATAGAATAAAAACTATTTTGAAATATGAAAATACTAAATTTAATGGCAATGATAGCTTCAACCAACGATCAAATTAAATGTTCAAATTGTTCACCTCTGACAGTAGCCAAGACGACGAATAAATTATTTTTGAACATTGTCATTAACGTCAGGAGGTATACATTGTATCTCGTGACGAATTCTTGCTTTTAAATCTTCTAAATTGTCTGGCCTGTTAACATACACTTTACTCTTTAAATATCCCCACAAGAAGTAATCAAGTGGTGTCAAATCTGGAGATCTAGCTGGCCACTCTATCGGTCCCCTTCTCCTTATCCAACGATTCGGAAACACCACATCTAAATAGTCGCAGACAGCTGCTGCATAATGGGGAGATGCACCATCTTGTTGGAAGAATAAATCAGTTCTCGCTCGGAAGATCAGGTTCCTCTAGATCTGGATACAAAGCTATTAGTGCAAATAAGGTCGATTCGAAGAAAATCCAAATATATTGCACCAGTGAGGTTCACGTCAAAGAAATAGGGACCCATAATTCTTCCGTCGACTATGCCATACCACCACCATACATTCACTTTCTGTGGATTTTGAGTGTGATACTCCATCATTCATCGGGGATTTTGCCTATTGACGTGGCCGTTCGAAACAAACGTAACCTCGCCAAAAAAAAATATATTTTTACAAAATTATTATAATTATTGCATAGCTGTTACAGTTGTTCGCAGAATTAATTCCGCCGATCAAAGTCGTCTTAACTCAGCTCATGGATGAGGCGTACCTTATAAGGCTGGTGCTCTGCTTTTGTGGACTGTAGATGTTGCCATATTGAAACCAGAACCCAATTGGTTGAGTGTTGTGTGATGATTTTCATGCACTGCCAACACAACATTAAGCTGATCGTCTTCTGGTGGTGAGGGTCGACCAGATTTAGGAAGATCACGTATATACCCCAATTCACGGTATTTTGACTCAACTCTGCTCACCATGCTTTGGTTAATAGGTTGCCAATCAGATTAGTTGCATTAAACAATTCAACTACTTCTCTTTGGGTGCGCATTCTGTCTCCAAATCCTATCATGCAAATAATTTCAATTCTTTCTCGTTCATTTAATTTAATCATTTTCCATGAATTGACAAAGTTTCTACTCAATAATGTATCGACAAATGATAAGATATGTTATTCTTTAAAGAAATAACTTCACAAAAACTATTCAGCAATAAAAACAAAATTCTGGTCGCTATGGCTACTGTCAAGTAATGGAAATAGTCAGATAGCAAACGGTGCACAATTTGAACATTTAATTTGATCTTTGTTTGAAGCTATCATTGTTATTAAATTTAGTATTTTCATATTTCAAAATAGTTTTTCTTATTTTATTTTCATTTCACCCATACTGTTATGCCCTGTAATTACAGAAATGCATTTAAAAGATAATTACCAAGACGTAACCATTGTATACCGAATGCTTACATGACTCATCTAGGAGCGCAAAACAAAGTTTTGTTTATTGCTACCCGTTACAGTCACAGCGAGATAAGGAAGTCAGTTTAAATAATTACCAAAACACCCGTCCTAAGTCGATAAACACTGAGCAGTTGAAAGACGAGATAACGCGATGTATCACCACCCCGCATCGTTACTGGAGGTAAACAACTTATAAATCACCGAGAATCGAGACACCTCTGAAATTCATAAACACACTTGTTGGTCATTAACTCAGCGATAACGCGCCAGCGATCGTAAATACCTGTCATTCAGTAAAATATTATCCAATTATAACATAAGATAAGCGAGAACGGGTTAGACAAACAGAATCCTTATCATTTTTACGATGTCCCCTCATTAAAAATACTCATAAAACACACTAAGTCCCGCCCCAGCTTCCGATCGAAGATATTATAAAAGACAACGAGAGCATAAAGAGAAGTTAGTTCAGCCCGGTAGTCCGTGGAGTAATCACGTATATCATACTAGTACCAGTGAAAATGTCACGAGAAATAAAATTTTTCCACGTGTAAAACCATCTCGATGTACAGCAATACTATCATGTCATTCTCAAAAGTGCGGTATAAAAGTCAGTCGAATTGCAGTATCTTACAATAATAATGAGAGTTTCCAGATCAGGGTAGCTTAACTTCAGCAAACATAGAAACTCAGCCAATTCAAATCAAGTATTGAAGCTCTTAGTAAAAACACGAGTGAACAGTATAGTTTCCACAAATTGTCAAAGCTTCCAAAACAGAGATCATAACGAGTTCCGCAATTTCAATGTTTTACGATCACTTAGAAAAACCTTATCTGTATACGAATATACCGGACGAATTAATTAGAATAACCGATTGACGCGGGAGAAAACGAACTGATAATAATAACTTCTAAGCTAATTGCCGTTTAAAACTACTCCAGTGAATAAGTGTTAAACAGGGTGAGTCTCATGTTTGTTTTCTGTATTTATGTTTATGGCAAAACCAACCCATTAAAATGTGTATGTGTCTATAAAGTATGTCCATAGTTTTCAAGATCACCAAGTTTTCAAAAAGAGAATTATTGTTAGTCGTTTGCAGCACTTGATTGCAAGATTTCTTTTAGTAAAATTATTTCTATTGTGAAGCCCATTGCAGAATTATCTGCCAATACGCTACATTCGTTTTCCTTGTACGAATATTGTTGCCTATCATACGTCCATAGACGATTGATAGGATTGTGTCCATTTTTATTAAATATATATATACATTCTTAACTTTTATGAGTGCATTATTATTTTATTAAATCATTGTTTGGTTCGAATCTTTCTGAACGGTAGTATTTCCTGAATAAACAGCCCATGTTCTAGTATTTGAGAGATATGAACCAGATCTGAGCCGCTCCAGATTTCGTTCAGTATTGACCGTCTTCAGACAGTCGATTGCTCTTAATACTGTTTTTCCAACCTAACGAATAACGTCTGGTATTACAGGTGTGGTGGGTTAAATCACAACACCCCGTAGTCAGGGCAAAACAATTGGTGGTCAGGTGTGTGGTTTTCACAACACCCTGTATAGCCCAGTCGTCAACATTGATGTCAGGTGTGCGAGTAATAATTGAGGAAGTACATTAACGCATATATGATATTTTCCAAAGAAAAAAAAGTGTCAAACAAAAATTTAATTTGAAATTTTTTTAATAAATATTTTAATTTTTTATTTTTACAAATAAGTGTCAGTGGAAAAAAGACTAATTTGAACAGAAGTAAATGAGTAGAAAAATTGTGAAAATAGTTTAGTATAATATCGTTGTTATTTTGCAAACACGATATTGGGAAAATAAATAGATATAGCGTTTATACCGATCAAAAACTCAGGAAGTATTCGAAAAGGCAATTGAAGTTTTATTTTCAATCAATGGAGATTTTTATCAAAATAATTAAATCATGGAAACTCAGACAACAGTGCCGAGGGTTAGGTATGAACCGCAAATTAGTATCACTTTGGATAATATTCCTTTTTATAATGGTACCACAGAAATCAAAGATTTTATTCGTGAAATTGAAGATTTGGCAGCTGTAGCAGAATGGACAGACAGTCAAATAAGTTCTATACTTAGATTAAAACTGAAAGGTATCGCTAGATTATTTATTGAAGCAGAATATAGTTTACAAAATACCGACAACTGGCAATTAATCAAAAAGGAATTATTGAAGCAGTTTAGCAAATTGAAATTACCTGGAGAAGCACAAAAAGAATTTTTGAATTGTTATCAAGAAAAGAATGAATCAGTTAGGCATTTTTTCATAAGATTAAAAATATGTGCATCAAAGATAAGGTACCTCACAGGAAATAATAGAATTGACAAGGTATTAGAGCAAAAATACGAGCAGGATATTTTGGTTCAATTTGCCATTGGATTGTTAGATCCTGTTAGAAAAAAAGTTTTATCTGAAAGTCCTGTCAGTTTAGAAGAAGCCATCAAATTAGCAGAAAAAGAAGAATTAATTGAGCAAATTACGAATACACCGAATATGAATTTCAGAACTTTCAATGCGAATATAATATTGTGCACACATTGTAACAGAAAAGGTCACACAGCAGGAGATTGTTATATGATAAATTGCGTATGCCTAACATGTCAAGAATTCGGACATATGTCATATCGTTGCCCAAATAGAAATAGTTTTCAAAATAAGAGATTAAATGATTCAGGAAAATGTTTTTCCAACTACAGGGAAAAAGATTTAAAAAAGGAAAAATGAATAAATATAGAAAGGAATTTTCTAACAATTCGAAAGAAAATAGATTTCAATCTCATAGAAGCGGAATGAACGGGAAATTTTGGAGTTATGGAAATGTCAATAAATGGAAAAAGTATGGAAAAATGTCAAAATATAACAGGAATTTAAATGGAATGGCAGCTTTCAACAAGCCTCAGATGAAAGCTGCGGGAAAAAACTATTTAAATAGTGCGAGGCAAGAGGAAAATATACTAATCGACGATGAACAGAAAAATGTAATTAATTTGGAAGTAGCAGGAATTTTGAGACATATATCCGTAGATATGAGATCTCAAGTCTCAGTGGCTCATATTAATATTGTTAGAGGTATGAAATTAAATTATGATTTGCCGTATCACCTCAGAAATGGACAAGGAAATTTCACTCATTATATTGGCTCGGTTATATTGCCAATCAAAGTAAAGGAAGGAAAAATTATTGAACATGAATTCTTAATAGTTGAAAATGATCATCGTAGTACTGAAATAACACTGGGATTAGATTTTTTACGAAAATATAACGTGCAAATTGATTGGAGCAAAAATCAAATGTATTTATTAGGGGAAAGTATCGAGTTGAAGAAAAAAATCCAACACATATGCCAAACAAATCGGGATGACGAACAGAGGAAGTTGCAAAATAGATTTGAAGAAGTAGAAAAACGATTGAGAGACGTCACTACCATGATGGGAGATTTGATGGAACGGAATTCTGTAGAAAAACTAGAATTGAAGAGGGAGGGCCCGCCCAAATCAATCCGCGAAGTATTCTTAAACAGAGTTTCATGCCATGAAACGAGATGTACAACTTCGAATCAAATGGAGATATCAGGGACCGGTGATTTAATTGTGACACCAGGTTTAGAAAAAACAGTTTCAAAGATGTCAGCGACTGGTGATTTAAAGGAGACGCTAGTCTGCAAAGAAATAGTTGAAATTGAAGAATATGGAAAATCGTCTGGAAAAAGAGAAAAGCGAAACATGCGTTTAAACGAGCAACAAGAGAGAAGAGATGAATGTAGAAACGTGCCACATATGGAAAATGGAAATACCGACGCATCCTGTACATTAGGACCGATAGTCACAAGTGACAGTCGACAAGTGGAAATGCCTACGTATAGGTACGAGCATTTCCTGCCTAAAGAAACGGAGAGATGTAACGGAACATTGCCCATACAGCACTACAGCGAGGAGGAAGAAAATTATAGTCAGAAAATGGAAAAAGTTGGTATGAAAGCTTTTGAAAGTGAAAATATTCCAGGAAGTAGCCAGACATATTCAGGGAGAACGGAAATTGCAACAGTTAATGCATCAAGGAATCGAAGGAAGGTGATAAATGTAGAAAATAGTAAATCATTGGAAGATAGTTTAAGTGATAGATCACCCAAGGGAGATGCTCTATCCACCAGGAAGTTGGAATCTGCCAAGCACCTAGGAATAACAGTCGCCAAAGATAAGATTTTTTCTACAGTCGTAAATCACAAGGATGAAAATGTCTTGCCTAAGGACAAAATTCTACCGCCCAGATTTTTGAATGTATGTAAAGTTCAAGCAAAAGTATAGTGAACTCCGAAGATACGAAATTACTGAGTATTGCAGAAAATGGATTTTTAACCCCGAGAAAACGAAGCATAGGAGAAGATTTTAATATAGATACGACAGTAAAGAAAGAAATAAACCCCGAAGTGAAAAAGATTAGAACTTTAGCCAGACAAAAAGGAAAATCTAATTTAAAAAAGACATCGCACGTTAATTTTGAACTCCAACCAGTGAAAGAAACAAAGAGTCAACTCATAAACACTGATCGATTCAACAAGTATATGAATGAAATCAGTCGACAAGCGACACAAGAAAATGAGGTAAAATTAGATCAAGTTTTAGTTCAAACTCAAGAAAATATGCCAGATGAATTACCAATAGTTAATGCCGAAAATATAGGAAAATGTCAGCCAAGTGAAATGTCCAAAGAAAATGAAGAAAACATTTCTGAAAATAAATTCCCCCTTGCACAACCCATGACACGCGGCACTGTTCAAATGACCCCCATGATAAATTTGGTTAAATCAGTTAGATCTCATTAAACAAGAAAATTTTCAGTATGCACCAGAATGTAGGAACGTATATATAGTATGGTAATTATTATATTTTTAGCAGACTGCAAAAGACGCAGAAAAATTGAAAAAAATCCCTGAAGGTAAATTTGCCAAAGCATATTTATAGTTACAATGGACTTGTAAAATAATACGAAATGCCACGATACTTTAATGAAAAAACGGAACTGAATTGATTGTATCATAGTACGGGAACAAACTGAAAAAAATATATAAGGGAATCAACGCAAAACGGGAAACGCGAACAGGGACAATTTTATCAAGTGTTTTGATGTAAAATAATGACAGTAAATTCCCCGGAAAATTCAAGCAAAGCTATTTTGAGACGGATATAGTTCATTACAGGTCATAGAAAAAACGAAGAATGGTCGACAGAACTAGAATGAAACACTGTACGGATTACAGGCTATAAAAACCACAAACGCGATATGTTATGAAAATTAATGCAAATAGAAACAGTTATAGAATATCGAATCGCCGAGTTACATAATACAGAGAAATAATATAATCACGATTTTCGGAAAATGTGTTTACGGATTTGTAGAATATTCACACTAGAACATCGTGACGTTTACAATTGTACAGTACCTAAGTAAAAATATTGATAAAATTTACTAACCGCGCATATATGGAAGGTTTTGATAGGAATATCGTGGACTATTATTGTTGAAACCCAAGAAAATATCTCTGAAAAGATAGTAGTGGACAATCCAGCATGGCGAAGCGAAATGATGAGACCAGCAGATTATAGAGCATTGCGAATTCACAGTGTGGTTTGAGTTCAAGCACTACGCACAGAATTCAGTAAACACCATTCACCAAGCAAATCACCTGTGTTAAGTGGTACCGCACAAATAGGAGTCCCAGGAACGAAGATTTTTAACGAATGAATTACCACCGTTTGACCACCGGAAACCGAACACCATTTACAACATTACGCCAACGAATGCACCTGCCACTAAACCAGAAAACACAGGCTGTGTATCTGTCTAGCCCCGATACCGACTAAATATAACGGATCACTGACTCGAAATCATATGGAAGGCCCTACAATCCCCAAAAACCAGATGGTTAGAGAATATAAAGAAGGAACAAATCGTCCCGTATCGCTGCTACGTACCCTTACCCAGCGGCGTAGCAGGAAAAATTCCCAGAGGATCCAACGGCTAGAGTGAAATTGATGCCCACCGGAATAGAAGTGAGAAAATCCCCTCGTTGAAGAAGGCGAGTACATACCCTTACAGTATGGAAATTACCCCATGGAAGAAAAAGACTTTATTGTGTGTTTGCATGATTATTTGCATGTTATTTTTAAGAAAATTAGAATTAAGTACTGAGCAGTGAGGTTAATAAATTTGGGGATAGATTATAATTATCCTCTAGAAGATGTAAACAGTAATCTATTGTAATTGTCAAAGCAAGCCTTATAAAATTTGGCGCTAGAATAGGATTACATTTCGAAAGTTAAAACATTTTGCTTATTGTAGGTGAAAGAGTTGTTATTCAAAAAAAATTTGAGTTTGTCAAAGTTTTTGTTTTTGAGGGTTGGGTCGAATGTTATGCCCTGTAATTACAGAAATGCATTTAAAAGATAATTACCAAGACGTAACCATTGTATACCGAATGCTTACATGACTCATCTAGGAGCGCAAAACAAAGTTTTGTTTATTGCTACCCGTTACAGTCACAGCGAGATAAGGAAGTCAGTTTAAATAATTACCAAAACACCCGTCCTAAGTCGATAAACACTGAGCAGTTGAAAGACGAGATAACGCGATGTATCACCACCCCGCATCGTTACTGGAGGTAAACAACTTATAAATCACCGAGAATCGAGACACCTCTGAAATTCATAAACACACTTGTTGGTCATTAACTCAGCGATAACGCGCCAGCGATCGTAAATACCTGTCATTCAGTAAAATATTATCCAATTATAACATAAGATAAGCGAGAACGGGTTAGACAAACAGAATCCTTATCATTTTTACGATGTCCCCTCATTAAAAATACTCATAAAACACACTAAGTCCCGCCCCAGCTTCCGATCGAAGATATTATAAAAGACAACGAGAGCATAAAGAGAAGTTAGTTCAGCCCGGTAGTCCGTGGAGTAATCACGTATATCATACTAGTACCAGTGAAAAATGTCACGAGAAATAAAATTTTTCCACGTGTAAAAACCATCTCGATGTACAGCAATACTATCATGTCATTCTCAAAAGTGCGGTATAAAAGTCAGTCGAATTGCAGTATCTTACAATAATAATGAGAGTTTCCAGATCAGGGTAGCTTAACTTCAGCAAACATAGAAACTCAGCCAATTCAAATCAAGTATTGAAGCTCTTAGTAAAAACACGAGTGAACAGTATAGTTTCCACAAATTGTCAAAGCTTCCAAAACAGAGATCATAACGGGATTCCGCAATTTCAATGTTTTACGATCACTTAGAAAAACCTTATCTGTATACGAATATACCGGACGAATTAATTAGAATAACCGATTGACGCGGGAGAAAACGAACTGATAATAATAACTTCTAAGCTAATTGCCGTTTAAAACTACTCCAGTGAATAAGTGTTAAACAGGGTGAGTCTCATGTTTGTTTTTCTGTATTTATGTTTATGGCAAAACCCAACCCATTAAAATGTGTATGTGTCTATAAAGTATGTCCATAGTTTTCAAGATCACCAAGTTTTCAAAAAGAGAATTATTGTTAGTCGTTTGCAGCACTTGATTGCAAGATTTCTTTTAGTAAAATTATTTCTATTGTGAAGCCCATTGCAGAATTATCTGCCAATACGCTACATTCGTTTTCCTTGTACGAATATTGTTGCCTATCATACGTCCATAGACGATTGATAGGATTGTGTCCATTTTTATTAAATATATATATATACATTCTTAACTTTTATGAGTGCATTATTATTTTATTAAATCATTGTTTGGTTCGAATCTTTCTGAACGGTAGTATTTCCTGAATAAACAGCCCATGTTCCAGTATTTGAGAGATATGAACCAGATCTGAGCCGCTCCAGATTTCGTTCAGTATTGACCGTCTTCAGACAGTCGATTGCTCTTAATACTGTTTTTCCAACCTAACGAATAACGTCTGGTATTACAGGTGTGGTGGGTTAAATCACAACACCCCGTAGTCAGGGCAAAACAATTGGTGGTCAGGTGTGTGGTTTTCACAACACCCTGTATAGCCCAGTCGTCAACAATACTCATAATCACCTTTTCACTTTCCGTAATGAAAAATGGAGTTGCCATTAAAAAAATACCGATGACGTCATTTCTCCTACACGAATCATGTATATATAATCATCTGTATGTATTAATTAAAATTGAAAGAATGCCCAAATGAAAATAAAATTCGACGGCTTCGAGCGTTCTTTCAAATAATGATTCCTTTATTTTTTTACGAATTTATCCACTACTTTACGAGAGCACTGAATTTAACAGATGCACTGTATACAAACCCTATGTGTGATATATTTGTTAAATTCCAAAAATTGAATAATATATATGGTGTTCCATTTGAAAAAATTGTCATGGACGTCATTAGTCAAACGTGGATCAGAAGATTCCTCAGAAATGGATAGTTTGACTAAAAATGAATTTATTCAGTACTTTACGAAATCACTGTATCATATTATGATGGGATCCTCCCTACCATAACGCTGTCTGTACGTTTTTTGTATTTTATACATTCGTACCGAACTACTCTACCTTCCTATTCAATAATTTCGTTTGTTTGAATGGTTTACAAACGATTTTTTGAAAATTGTAGTTTGTCGCTAAGTGCCATAAAGTGTGCGGCTTTCATCTATAGTCCGTAAAATAAAGGCATGAAGTAATAAACCACTTATCGTATTAAATCCAGGTAGGTATAAGTACGAACTACTAGGAAAAACCCATAATTTTTGGATTGTGCATTCTAAATGAGGGTTGATTACTACACGCCTTTATTTTACGGACTATAGTTCTGACTTAATCTACCAGTTTGGATATAACGAGGTTCGTTGAATTAATTTGTATACGTATCGCCGGTAGCTTGCAACGAATGTGTATAAGGATTCTTAGACTATTTTTATAAATTTCCCAAACAGTCAGTTCAAAATGTCACATATTCAAATGTTTATTGCATCGAGCAATTAAAACCCCTATTATTACGCATTGTTTAGTGGAAAAATAACGTCACGCCGACTGAACAAAAATCGCAACTTTGAACTATAATTCTGTGATTTTTTGAGATATCCCAATAATTTATTGTAAGTTCTGCATAATTTCACTTTGGTCATTTGTTTTCTCCAATAAAAAGAAAGATTGAAGGAACTCTTTTCCATTATTGGACTGATAGATACATGAATACTTCACTTTCTTCTGTACAAAAAAATAGTTTGATGACGTACCAGCATAAGTAAAACTCCCAATCTTGGCCCTGTCTTGTACTGGAGTCCATGCGCTGATGAGGTTGTGTATACAAGGAAAAAGGAATCCTTGAGTCAGGCCAGTGATCACTCTACATGCAATGACTCCTCCGTACCCGAACCATGATCCGAAAACAGGAACCAGTAGACAAAATAGCGATCCTATCAGTGCTGCTCCACTCATGAATCGTTTTGGACCGTAATTTTTCGCTAATTGGCCAGCTCCGATTTGCAGACACACGTAGCCCCAGAAGAAGGACGACAACATCACGTTTTTCTTGCCCAACCATTCTGGATATGTCTAGAAATTTTTATTATTACTATTTTTCCATCAAGGATTGTAATATGTCTATCTGGTTTTGATGATCCGTATTGAAGTCATACAGGGTGTCCCACACTCGATGGCCTATTAGACGTTTCTAGAGAACGGGGCACAAGATAATTTTGAAAATTTGTTATTTTGAGTAATCAGTTCTGCTCTATCGATCTGAAATATTTTTAGCGCTGCGACGTTGCCGCTTATATTGAAAAGTAGCAACAACTTTGATATTTTAAATGAGACACTCTGTATATTATTGCATTTTTTGCTTTGTATTGCTTTACGATCATTTTTGTATGATACTTCCCTAAACTATCTCAAGCGGTTTTCGAGAAATTCATTGATTTCCTTATTTTTTGTGCAAAACATAGCTTCAATTAAATGTTTATTACTGCGGTATTTGGACTCGAACAAAGCTGAAATTTTGATTCTAGTTCACCAATGTTCTGTGCATTAGTTATGATCAAGGGAATTTGTTCTCCATTATACAGGATCGTTCAAAATTTTTCCGATATATACAAAAATGGTGAAAAGTACATTTTTTTAAATGGAACACCGTGTACATTATCGAATGTCCTGAAAGACAATTAAAGTTCCTTCTAAATGATGTAATATGTTCCTATACCTAACTGGTCTGGTTTCCGAAATAAAATCAAGTTTCTATAAAAATTTAAAATATCTGCATTTGAAAATGTATTATTATCTATTTTGACAGAAACACCATGAAAATCACTGCTTGTCAAACTAAAAGATTGGCTTGCTCTTTTCTGGTCACGGAACACTACTACCATTTCCATTTTCCAGTATAACAAATCGAAATAGGTAATATTACCCAATTGAAATGATCTGATTAAGAAATCAAATCAATCTGTAATGATTCGCTTAAAAATGTTCATACTCTTGGAGATTCAGCTGAAACTTGTTTTTTTCTAACTCTCAGATGATGCAATTCTCTTTTAGCAAAGATTAATTAAAATCTCAGGAAAATTTGGGAATAAGTTTGAGTCATACTCGAAAAAACGCCTATTAGTAATTATTGGTAGAATTCAATGCAAACAAAACACAAGCATGTCTTTTCTCTAGAAAAGCCGATCTCACTGTGCCTAACATAACTTTGTCAGGAGTAACCATACCACTGAAGTCATCCATATCGATGCTTGGTATTACTATCAGCAATAACCTTTCCTGGGAAAATCACGTGAGGTCCATTGCCAAAAGTGCATCCCAAAAACTTGGTTTTTTGTTTCGTGCCAAGAGCTATTTCACCCCACTCAGCTGCTTATGATCTATAAGGCACAGATCCGACCTGTCCTGGAATACTGTTCCCATATTTGGAGCGCGGCACCTAAACATATCCTGAGGCTATTGGATTCTGTCCAAAAAAGGGCAATTCGTCTCGTTGGTGATGCCTCGCTTACAAACTCGCTCACTTCTCTGGAACACCGTAGAAAAGTTGGCGATTTGTCTCTATTTTATAGATATTTCCATGGGCGATGCTCTTCTGAAATATCAACAATCGTTCCTGCTTTGGCAGTCTCTTCGAGATTAACCCGTCAAGTTCAGTCATCACACCCCTTCGTGGTCACTTTGGAGACCTGCAGAACATCACTTTCCAAAGACTCGTTCATCCAACGAACAGCGAGGCTTTGGAACTCATTGCCTAGGGAGGTGTTCCCCGAGGCATACAACCTCCAGAAATTTAAGAAGAACACCAACTCCTACCTTCTTTCCCTTGGTTCCCACGATGTTCTCTGAACATTACAGGATATCCCTTTTCGTGGGAACCAGAACATAAAAAAAAAAATCAGATCATCCTCTATATATCATTTCAGTTTCTACTCCCTAATCTTATATTTTTTTAGTTAATCTATGCCAAAACTGAATTGCATCTGAGAGTTAGAGAAAAATTCAAGTTCCAGCTGTATCTTCAAAAGTGCAATGAAACCTCAGGTCTCAAGGTTTTTTTTTCTGGGTTCTGCTGCACTTTGGGACTTTATAAAAGGTAGAGTTAGGTATACGACATGTTCAGTAAAAGTTATTTGTATTTGTCAGTAGAATCCAAAAACAGAATGAAATAATGGGTGTTCCATTTGAATTTCGAAAGTTGATATTAGTTAAAGTACATGTGGCAACACTGCAGTATTTATATCTCAGATCTCCAGAAACGATAGGCCATCGAGTTTGGAATACCTGTATATTAATCATTCTTTGTACAATCAGTTCGTCAACTTATCATTCATACACTTCAATACACCACAGAACCTTCTGCATGTTCTCGCTATAATTTGATCACATTGACCATGAAGATAAACAATTTCATCAAAACTTCTTTTGAATAGTTATTGCCTTCCATTTTGATTCTTTTTTTTCAAATTTTTGGTAATGAACGCGCAAACGTTTTATTATTGATGCACTAATTGTCGAATTTTCACAATGACATATTCCATGACATTTAATACAAAATATGGCAAAATAAACTTGCTTGACTATTTAGGTATAGGAACATGATACCTTATTTGAAAGGAACTTTAATTGTTTTTCAGGATATTCGATAATATACAGGGTGTTCTTTAAAAAAAAATACTTTTCACCATTTTTGTATTTATCGGAAAAATCACAAATTTTGAACGACCCTGTATAATGGAGAATGTATTTCCTCAAACATAACTAATGCACAGAACATTGGTAAACTACACCCAGAATTTCAGCTTTGTTTGAGTCCAAATACCGCAGTAATAAACATTTAATTGAAGCTATGTTTTGCACAAAAAATAAGGAAATCAATGAATTTCTCGAAAATCGCTTGATACAGAAATAATCGAAAAGCAATAGCAAAGCAAAAAATGCAACAATACACAAGGTGTCTCATTTAAAATATTTGTGTGCTGAAAATATTTTAGATCGCTAGAGCACAACTAATTACGCAAGAAACCAAATTTTCAAAATTATTCTGTGTCCCGTTCTCCAGAGAAGTCTAATAGGCCATCGAGTGTGGGACACCCTGTATATATGGCTGCAATATTGTTTGCTTCTTAAATCACCAACATTTCAATAAACGATTTGATGAATTACGAATTACAGAAAAGAAAATACTTACAGGTATACTGTTGTTTGGTGGGTCACTTGTAGTCATGGCGAAAATTGCAACACTCAATATTGAACGGATTCCATAAGCGAGGATCAAAATAGTGAAGAACATGAAATACTGAATGTGACGAAATCCCAAAAATTTTTCTGAAACGATAAAAAAATATTTCTTCTACTGCTATAGAAAAGAAAAAACTTTTTAACAAAAAATTAAACCGACGAAATACGGAACTGAAAAGTAAAAAATTAAATAAACATTCTTAGTCTCAATAACTAAGCTCCTAAACTAATGTTAGTAACTAATTTTGAGTCGGCGCCAAACAAACAAGCAAATGAATTAGGTAAGGCGTAAAATGATGGCATCGAGTTGCGCGGTGACATTCTGATAATTTTTTTGACGTAATTTAGTGATCTTTGTTGATTGTTCGTTTGGCGCCGACTCAAAATTACATTAGTTTAGGAGCTTAGTTATTGAGACTAAGAAGGTTTATTTTATTTTTTACTTTTCAGTTCCGTATTTCGTCGGTTTAATTTTTTGTTATAAAGTTTGTATTTTTCAATTTTTTGTGGCTGAAATCTACTAATTACTACCTACTTGTTTTTTGATTACTTCCAAAATACTAACTTACCCACCTTACTTCAACTATTACCAGTTAAATAATATGATTGTCTACTTTTATTATTTGTTGTAATATAAATTATTTTTATTGTTCTGGTTAGTTTATTTCATTACTTTGTATATCATTCCATCCCCTCATAGAATATAATGATTGTGACGGATGTAGGAGAACAAAAATAATGATATTAGCGATCTGTCATTGTCAACTACATATGTGTGCCAATGTTCACAAGTGAAAAATCAATTATCCCCTATTTTTCTACCCGCAAGGGTGGATAATTCCATTCGAAATCCAAATATGATCAACTATGAGGTATACCCTATCTAATAAAACAATAATCATCCAAATCGAAGAACCCAGTACAAAGTTATGCCTGATAGAATCGGTTAACGGACCAGAATTCAGAGGGTGAGTGATCAATATCCTTCATTTTGCTACCCTTAGGGGTAGATTTCATCTTTCAAATTCAAATGAGACCAACTTCGAAGTAAGTAAAAAGTTATGCGTGGTCATACATGAAAAAAATATATATACGCGTCGACTAGAGAACCTCCTCCTTTTTGGTTTCGTCGGTTAAAAAAACTGTATACCCGGGTGTGAAGTTAACCATATCCACAAGTACAGCGTGAAAAGTAAAATCTCCGGTTTATTCCTTTCTCCTTTTCTGTTTTTTCATATGGATTTTTTATTCAGTTAGGGTCGTGAATACACTAACATTTCGTGTTTCAAACGAATAGTGAACTTTTGATTAGGCTGACGAATGGGTTCCATTTGAAAGAGTGGAATGTGGTGAAGTTATTTAAAAAAATTCACAGATTCCTCAAATGGTTTTGCATAGTATACCCATTTTCAGTTGAATAAATTTATCTTCAACTCATAATATAGGGTTCGTTCGAAATCGTAAATATTATAATGTTGAATTATGAAGGAAAACGGTAAGATAAATAAATATGATTCCTCGTATAAAGTATATAGTTGACCAAATTGAGTGAAAACTGTTCGTCGCGTAAAAATCAGTCGATACTTTCGCTGACCGATTATTGCAAAAATTACTAAAAACCACCACATATTACTTCATTGGGTTTGGGGTTGAATATATTAGTAGAACAGTGGTGGGGTGTGTGACTGGGCAGAGGCAGCCATGTACGGTGAACAAAAAAATTGTGCAGTAGTCGAAAGTACCATCGCAAAGTGAATATGAACGACAGCAATGTTCGAAACAGTGACTTGTTTAGAGAATCATCTCAGTCTATGCTGATTGGTGGAGAGGAAGGACTGACATCTACAGAAGCAGTGCTACATTTACGGAGACAAATGGCAAAGATAAATAGGCACGTTATGGCTTTAGAATTAGAAAATATCAGTTCAGAGGGAAAAATTCGTTCTTGGATTTGGTATTGCCTATTTTTTGCCGAAAGTAATAATCTGGATGAACAGAGATTGACAATAGTAATTTTGGTGTACTAGTCTTTTCAATAAGATTTTATTGACATTTTTATTTTGGTTGCATATTTCAGTTTTTAGGTACCAAAACATGTAGCGTTGAAAAATGTCAAGGATTTTGCTTCAATATATTGATAAGCAAAGCTGCTTCAAAGAACCCCGCATGGAATATATGGAATTTTGGTTGATTGCGGAATTCAATGAAACTCTGGTATGTTGTAGATAACGATTTGTCGGTAACACTTTAAATGGTCCATAATCAAATCGTATGATTAGTTACGGAGAAATCGATTTGCTTCACAGATGAACGATTATTATCAATCCATACATCGTCACTTGCTGCAGCTGCAATATTATTAGCACCGGTATTTCTATTACTGGTGTTCATTTTATTTATTCGAGTCAGAAGCATCTTACATATATATATATATATATATATATATATTTTACAGTCCATAAAGGTAAATAAGCGGTTAGGTATACAGATATTGTTAAATTAATCAAACTAAGTATGTCTTGCCCAGTATTGGGCGACGTCGATTGCGTTTGGTAGAGCTGGCATCAGATTTTCGTGGGTGCATTGGGTGGGGCACAGCGGGCATTCGTACATGTGTGAAGTCGTCTGGGGGGCGCCACAATCGCATTGGGTGGAGCTCACTGGGTATCCCCATTTGTTCAGGGTGACCCAAGATCTTACAGTTCCGGTTCGGAGTCTATTCAGAGATTTCCAGACCTCCCAACTCTCCTCTCTCCCAGCAGCTAGGTTTTCGGATGGAGTCATCCAATGTTGCTTTCCAAAAATCGATCCTAGACTTGTTCGTTTGTTCCTGGAAATCTGCGGTGGTTGTTAGGAAGCTATTTCTTGACTTTAGTCTCTGGTATGCTGGTTGCAGGCCATATAGAGGGTGCCGCTCAGAAGTTGACGATTTAAGTCTTTCCTTATAGGCTGCAGCTTCTCTTCGGGCAGCAGGCGGGGCTACCCCCGCCAGATGGTAAAGTCTATCCAAGAGGGTGGTGTCATCTTCGACATCCATTCCCGACGTGCCGCTCACTTAAAAAAAATCGTCTTCAGAATTACACTACCATCTAAATCAATGTCTTCGTTATGGAAATCATCCCAGTCTTTTGCCAAACGTTCGAGTTCCTGCATGGTTAGAGGTCTAGTTGTATTTGGGGTTTTTCGTGCCACTCGGGCGTGCCTCTGGGTCATTCATTTCAAAACACTGCAATACAATACGAAAAATAATATACGCGACTGTAAATAATTTTTTCTCACTCACCGCAGTCTAAAGCCGGGATCCAACGGCGCGTGGAGTGGCACTCCTAGCGCCAAACTTGCCAGTTCACGCGCCGTCGGATAGGGCAGGCTTGGCGATCTTCGATCGGCGCGGTGAGTCCCGTCGTCTGTCGGTAACTGAACACGGTTCAAAGGAGCTCGGACGATGGCGCTCAACACGTGTATACCGCTCCAACGACGCGGCTAGGCGCGTGGTACAGTCAGTGCCGTGCAGTGATGCCAATTTGCGAGTAATTACTATATTTTCATGGACTTGCAGTAAAAGTGCAAGTAATGGCATTTTGTGAGGATTTTGCAAGGATTTACCAGTTTTTGTGAGGATTTTGAGAGTCATTTCTGCAATTGACATTGCTGTTGGTATTGTGTAGTTTGGCAGAGGGGAACGCCAATGAAAAATTGTTCCGTGTTTCGTTTTTTATAGAGAAAGATCTCTATAAACAATGTCTACACCTACACATGACACATGTGTGACATTTGTTCCTAGTTATTTATTTCTTTTGTTTTCGTTTATAGTAGTATACATTTTTATTGTGATATGTAACATATGAGTCTGAGTATTTTTCCCAACTCGTTTATTATGTTTTTTTTATTCTATAAAAGATAAAGTCTATTTTTTTTATTTAATTCATTTTTTTTTATTATGGAAACATTTTATTAATTATATTAATAATTGAATTAATTAAAAAAAAAAAAAACAAATGGTTGAGAATGAAAAACTAAGAAACTAAAGGTGTGATTGGGCGCCCTCCTGCTCATAGAAGAGGATGAATGCTTCTCCACTTATAAGGGATTTTGGGAATATCGGTGATACTCTGGAGTCATTGTACTTGTACCATGTGCCTGCATAAGGGTGTCTACAGTAAGCCGTGTAGTGTCCGCTATAGATTGTTCCACTATGGTTGGACACAGCATATAAGTTGTAAAGACACGGGGCTACGTTATCTGCTGCATAATTACTCATATCTAAACCATCGAGAGGGAAGTCAATGGTGGCATTTAGTTTTCCCATTTATTCATTATAATAATAATAATAATAATAATGTTTATTTCCAAAGATAATTTACATGGTGTAATACAACAGGAAACAGGAAAATAAACATGATAAATCACTGAAGCTAGAAGCTTGTATGTGATAATTAATATAATAAAATCTAACAATAATTATGCATGTATATTATTTAAAAACACCAATTAGTAAAATAAATAAGTAACGAACATAACATATACATTTGCATTTCATATAAATAATAATTAATTATTGGTTATGTAGAGTTCACATTTTACAGTTTTGTTGTGTAGTCGTAGATCGGGTATGGTCGCGTTTGTGTATTTTGGGTCGAATTCTGTTTGATTTGACGTATCGTACGTATATCTTTTATGAGGTGTGGTCAGGGTTGTGTAATGCTGACTAACATTAATTCAGAAATTTCAAGTCGATGAGATCATTTAGGAATTTTCTCTCGGTGTTTGTTATCCATACTTTAACGTTATATTTGAATGATTTGAAATTTTTCATATTCTTCAAATTTTCCGGTAGTAAATTATATAACTTAGGAGCTATAAATTCAACGGATCGTTGACCTATAGTTTTTTCTCGGTTCGGTACAAATGTGGATGTCTTTCTTGTTCGAGTGTCGTATTGATGTTCAATTGGTTGTAATTTGATTTTATTTTTATGAATAGTCGTTAGTATTCGATGGCAAAATATTTGCCTTATGTCGAAAATAGCATTCTCCGAATATAACAGGTCACTGGAATATCTTATGTTTTTTTTGTAGATGATTCTCAGAATCCATTTCTGAACAATATTTAAGCTGTACAGATTACTTTCCGCCACGCCTCCCCAGCCAAGGATTCCGTAATTTAGTTGGGACTGTACGAGTGCATAATATAATGTTCTTAAATTTTTCGTATTCAGGTATTCCACAAGGTATCTGAACTTACTCAGTAAGCCCCTCAATTTGTTTTTCACATTCTCGGTGTGGAGGTCCCATCTCAAATGTCTATCTATAGTTATTCCCAGATACTTTGATCGGTCTTTTTCTTTAATGATCGTGCTGTTGTCCACTATTAGAGGGCCTAGATCGGGTAAGTGATTCGAATATGAGGTGAAAGGAAGGTAATATGTTTTCTGATTGTTCATAGTCAGCGTATTGAATTTGAACCAGTCGCATATTCGCTTCAAATTGTGTTCTGCTATTGTCTTCAGATCTGCCCAAGTTTCCCCTCTATAGATTATAGCCATGTCATCTGCGAAGCTGATAAGTTTACCTCCAGATCCAAATGTCATTAGGCTGTTTACGTAAAGTGTGAATAATAGTGGCCCGAGTACCGTCCCCTGTGGAACTCCGTAAGTGACGGTTTTCGAGTCACTTCTAGTTTCATCAATCTCAACTATTTGTTTACGGTTTGACAGATAATCTTTCAGTAAATTGAAGGTTGGCCCTCTTATACCGTATGAGTAGATTTTTTGTAGTAAACGTTCATGGCATACGGTATCAAAGGCCTTTGACAGATCCACGAAAATGCATATAAGCGGGAGTTTTTTGTCCAGCGCCTTATATATATCCGATGTAAGATTCAATATGGCATCTTCTGTACTACGACCTTCTCTAAATCCGAATTGATTGTTAGAAAGTATTTCAAATTTTTCCATGAATTTATCTATCCTTTTCTTCACAAGTTTTCCAAAGAGTTTAGAAAATACCGACAGTAAGGAGATTGGACGATAATTTTCTATTTTTTCTCTACTTCCGTTTTTGAGTAGGGGTTTGATGATTCCTAGTTTAAGACAATCTGGAAATTTACCTTGCTCAAAACATTTATTAATTATAAAATTCAGTGGAATAGCTATTTGATTACTCAGCTGTTTGATTGTTTCAGATCTAATTAGATCCCATCCAGGTGATTTTTTGGGTTTTAGGTCATTGATAACATCCATAATTTCTTTTTCATTAGTTGGTTCCAAGTATATACTATTCTCAATGTTGTCAATATTGTCTGTGAAATTAGTAGGTTTGATTATTTATTTTGCATATTTCTCTCCTAGTCCACTGTAATGAATGTTAAATTGATCCACGATTTCCTTTTTAGATTTTATGATTTTCCCATTAATTTCTATAGTTTCAATTTTTGTATTTGTTTTTGGTTTAGGGCATATGTCATTAATCGCATTCCATAAGCCACTGGATGTGTTTGGACTCTTTTCTATGATTTTGTTCATAAATTCTTTCTTTGCTATGTTTGTAGTTTGTCTAAGACTGTTTTTGAGAGTTCGGTACCTTTCCTTCAGCCTAATATTATGGGGATCTGAACGTAATTGAATGTAAATATTATTTTTTTCATTGGCTTTTTTAAATATTTCCGGTGTTATCCAGGCTTTTTTTACTTTGTTAATTTTAATTTTTATAGTTTTTGTATGTTTTTGTGAATATCGTTTTAAAGTATGTATGAATGGGTCCATCATTTCATTTACGTCTTGTGTATTATAAATTTCAGTCCAATTTTCATTACTGATATCTATTCTTAAAGTATTATAATTAGTGTACTTTTTATATTTATTTTGTTCATGGTCATTAATTGTATTTTTGCTGCAGTTATACTCGAAGGAAATGGGAATGTGATCAGTAATGTCATAGTCGAATACATAGGATTTGAAGTTATTTTGGTTATTGGGATTTTTCACAAATATATGTTTTGCTGCTCGGTCTTGTTATTCTATTTATATAAGATATGAAATTAAATGAATTCAATACATTTTTATAATCTTCTATTTCATTTATGTTGTTTTTGAGCAAATCGATATTTATGTCTCCGATAATTATGTGGAATTTATTTTTTTTCTTCGAGTCCAAGTAGTTGTAAAGTTCTGTATTAAAAATATTCTTATCGGTACTAGGTGATCTATAAATAGCTGTTATGACTAGTTTGATTTGGTTAACGATAACGTGTATTTCTATAGCAGTCTTATATTGATACTTTATTTGCGAACTGATAAATATAATTATTCCATCTTTCCTATTCAATAGATATTTTCATAGCCCGGTATATTATAAGTTTCACTTGTGATGATGAAAGTCTCTGTTAAAATTATAATCTCAAATTGTTGTTTGAATTGGTTCAGGAAAATGAGTAATTCATCAAAGTTTTTACATCAATTAGTGCCATCACCTAACATCGGAGTTTCCACGATGGGTGCGACATCTGCAAGATCACCATTTCCGCACCTCTGTTAAAACTACCACTAGGTGACGCCAATGCATAGGTTAACTTATTTTTTGTTAAAAATACAATAGATCACAAAACCACAGATTTATTAGGGGTAACCTTTGTCCAAACCATAGAATTGTAATTATAAAATATACTGTATATTGTTATTACAATTCTATAGTCTATACAACAACAAAAAATGAATGGTCAGTTGATACTATAAACTATAAATCAAGTAGTTTATCAATTCAGTATATTATGAAAAATGCGAGGATTTTGTGAAGATTTTCATAATTTTTCGAGTAAAATTCGAGTATTTTGTTCCACGCTTTCGAGTATTTTGTGCAATTTCCATTGGCAACACTGGTGCAGTGATAACTTTCACCATGAAGTGATCGATCGAAGTGGTGTTAGAATTTTCATCCCTCTATGAAGCCGAGCCGATTATTCGAAACCCACGGGACCCAAACCATAAAAACAGGAATTTAATTCATGTTCATCTTTTCGTGCAATTAAACCAAATTATTAAAATTTTTATCGCCAACACTGCCGGCGCACAACATAGTACAACCGCTGCGTGTCCACGTCTGAAACCGCGATCCTACATGCGCCGTGGGAACGGCCCGACACATTTCGTTGCGCCAACCTTGACACTCAACCCTCAATCCAGGATTGCCACTCCACGCGCCATTGGATCCCGGATTAAAGTATACTTTATCCCGAATAGAAAATATTTGAGTTTACCGACCAGCAGCACATTTCGTAAATGCAAAAGTTCGAAACCAACACAAATTTTATACGTGTTAAGGAGGGTCCACATTTAATGACATGTTATATAACATTGCTATTTAACATGTAACATGCTATACCGGGTGAGTCTGAGAGATGGGGCGCCCCTATTTTTGAGAGAAATAATCCGATTCAAAGCACGAAAATCTAGGGGGCTATTGAACAACTAAAATGTGATTTTTTGAGATAAAAATTAATTCTGTAGCACTTCCGGTTTCGCCAGAAATGATCTGAGTATTAGTTTTTCAAATGGAACACCTTGTACATTTTCACTTTTTTTAAATCTATAGCAAATTCTGAACATGATAAGCTGAATTTTTTATAATTTTTTATTTTTTTTTCAATTTTTTTTTTTCAAGGATGATGATTTTTTAGCTTTTGAACGTTCCTCTCCGATGCCATGTTGTCCGAGAAAATGAAATTAGCATTTTAATTACAATACTTTGCCACCAGCCGCTGTTTGAATGTGACAAAATCACTTTTTTTCGATTATCTCATGTTTTTTGAATGGCATCTCTATGGGACACTCTCTGCAACAGATTGTTTCGAAGGAAAGGAATCGAATGATACCAAAATTTTGAATATCTGTCGATTATTTTCAGAGTTATCACTATTATAAAAAAATGTACCACAAAATAGTGCAGCCGCTGGACTAAACAACACCAAAATGATGGAAATTTTTAAATATCACTAATTTTTAAATATCACTTCTACTCAATTGTCTCATAAAGATTTTCATCATTGAAAATTATTATACGTTAAATTTATTATTTTGAATTGGAATACGCGATTTTGAGGATTATCAACATTTATTACAAATTATTACAAATACGTAGCACAATGCTCTAATACTCTTACTATAAAAATTGCTCAAAATGTTGGCCATTATGTTCCATGCATAATTCTGACTGCTGCTCGAACTGCTCTAGTTAACTCTGCTGGGCTGATATTATTGAAAGCTGTGATGACTTTTTGTTGCAGTTCCTCGCGTGTCTCACTAGAAGTTGCATATATATCATTTTTTATTGTTCCCCATAATTAAAAGTCTAAGGGGGTTAAGTCTGGTGACCTAGGTGGCCATCTGATGGGACCATGTGTAGAAATTAGTTTATTTCTGTAAGCATTATTCAGGTAATTGATTACCATTCCATGATTATGAGGGGGTGCACCGTCCTGTTGAAAATAGAAATTTTGCAGAACCAATGGAAGGTCGTCAATGATTGGCTCGATAGCATCCCGAAGAAACGTTAGGTACCTCGCTCCAGTAAGTGATCCATAAAAAAAAATTGGCCCAATGAATCGATCTCCAAGTATACCCATCCAACAGTTAAATCCGAACCTTTCTTGAGGATTACCTTGATGTAAAAGCCTTGGATTCTGCTGTGCCCAATATCGAGTATTATTCCTATTGGTAAATCTTGTTTCATCTGAGTATAAAATTCTCAAAGGAAATTAAGGATTTTCGCGAACATTATGAAGAAACCATCGACAGTATTCAAGTCTTTTTTCATCGTCTCCACCATAAAGCCTTTGATGTATCGGATATTTATACAAGCGAAACTTATGCTTTTTCAAAATTATCTGTTCAGTCGATTGACTTGCGTCACATTCATTAGCTAATTCTCGTGTTGAAGAAGTCGGATTTACCTCTACATATCCTAGAACGTCTATCTCTTTATCTTCGCTGACTATTACATTTACATTTCGATTTCGAATACTGACGTTCAAGTTTCACGATATAATACCAGATTGAGAGACCAGTTGCTGCCAGCTGTGCATCACACTGCCTTGTATCAGAAGAATTTTGAATACCTAGGATGCAAATGTTTCAATCGCCTTCTTGACTCAATAAAAAATGTGACAAATGTTCATATATTTAAAAAAAATATTAGAAAATTCATAATTGAGAAGAATAGCTACACATTAGAGGAGTTTTTCAATTAGGTTAGTGATTTTCAATTATGTATTATGTTCAATTAGGAATGATGTTCAATTATGTTCTTGTCTGTTTTCCTTTTTAATGTGTGTCTTATGCTAACTTTGAATGATTTTACTATTACTGACTTTGTATTTTACTTGGACGTATTTACCAATTATTATATTTTTATAATTTATTGTCCTTATGTAATTTAATTGGAAATAAAGATTTATTATTATTATTATTATTATGTCCTACACGGATGTCTTCTACCAGGAAACCTCCGTCTGTATAAATTTGATGCAGCCGTAGAATTCTTCAGACACTCACCGTAAATTAAAAGCATGTCATTTTTTTAATTTTGGCTAAATTTATCCATGACACAGTTATAACGATTGGACTGAGATAACAGTTATTTCGTATTGATACTTATTTGACAGCAGATATTCATTTATTTTTTTATCCAAAGGCGACTTTGACAAAATTTGGAGTTGACGATGGAAACACATTCCTTTATTGAAACAGATTAAACTATTAAACACTTTCAGAATCTGTGAAAATGGATAGTGTAATTTCTGTGTTCCTATCAACCATAATGGGTCCATCATGGGAATACTAGTAATTAGTCTTTTTGAAGACGAATTACTTTCAAAATGTGAATTGTAGACGTAATGAAATATCTGCTGGTAGCAAACCAGAATTTTCATTACATTTTTCTGGAGTATGCATCTATTAGAAATACATACATCAAATTTGCCAACTTATTGGTATAGTAAGTGAAATTTCAAATAATGTTATTATTTGGGATTTTTATTAGTCCAGCGGCCACAATACTTTTTGGTACATTTTTTTTCCTTCAAAACAATCTGTTGCAGAGAGTGTCCCATAGAGATGCCATTTAAAAAACATGAGATAATCGAAAAAAAGTGATTTTGCCTCATTCAAACAGCGGCTGGTGGCAAAGTATTGTAATTAAAATGCTAATTTAATTTTCTCGGACAACATGGCATCGGAGAGGAACGTTCAACATGTAAAAAATCATCATCCTTAAAAAAAAATTAAAAAAAAAAAAAAAGTTAATAAAAAATTTAGCTTATAGATTTCAAAAATGTGAAAATGTACAAGGTGTTCCATTTGAAAAACTAATACTCAGATCATTTCTGGATCAATAGCCCCCTGAATGTTCGTGCTTTGAATCGGATTATTTCTCTCAAAAATAGGGGTGCCCCATCTCTCAGACTCACCCGGTATGTTAAAAAACCGGGTTACGTCCACATTATAAATTTAGTAATCATGAATCGGTATGGCGAGAAAGAGGCTCTGCTCGCAGCAGCGGCGTGCGTAATTGTTTTTGAAGAAAGTAAAAGAAAGACGCGGAAAAGGCGATTTTGGGCCCGTCGTAGCCTACAAGCAACTCAGCTATCAGACGATCTAAATAAAAAAGGATGATTATCGTGCCACGCCGAATTGGGGATTAGAATACAAGAGGAGCTTTAAATTTTTTTGTAAGATGGGTAGTTCTGATTTTGAGCACCTGATAAACACCACAGTACGATTCTCATACGGAAAGTTAAACTACAAATATTACAAGTCTGGGCGCGTTGTTTTATGTTAAGGAGGGTCCACACTTGCTATATAGCAAAGTTATACATATATTTATTTGGACAATTCATATTAGAATATTGTGAGGAATTACCTCCTGAAGTTTGTCAAAGTACTTTTGAATCACCATGTATAGGGAGCCTAACTCAAAAAAAGTTAAATTTTCATTCAGATAGATGATTGTTTTTTTCCAGCATTAATAGAAAACTCATTTCAATTATTCATGGGCATAGGAACTCTCTCAAATAGATTGGATCTTATATAGTGTCACAACCTCCTAAAGTAACTTCAGGAAAAAACTCTTCGGTTGATTCTTGCCCTTGAGATGAAAACTATAACTCAATTTTGGCGAATGTGCATTCGCCATATTTTGAAATGTAAATTATGCTGTGAAAAACCTGTGCAATCGCCATATCTTATTATTGTATTGTCATCGGTTCTTAAATTTCTGGGGTTCCAAATGGATCCAAAGCTCTCTTGGGAAAAACATGTAGATTTTATTTGCAAAAAATTGGCAAAGAGCATTTATGTTATAAGAAGTTTAATGGACATTTCATCTATTGAAACCATTATCACTGCTTATCATTCCCTTTTTATGTCCCATATCTCTTATGGTCTACTACTTTGGGGGCACTCGCCTCATGCAAAAAGAGCGTTTGGACTGCAAAGAAAAGTTTTGCGAGTTATCTTCAAACTGGGTTATCAAGAAGACGTTAAAACAACATTTATTAATAATAAAATGTTTACACTACCTTCTCTTTACGTCTATTCGTGCATAAATTATGTAAAACAAAAATCCTCACTTATATCTAAATCAAAACGATTTTCATTTACATAACACCAGACAATCACAGCAAATTAAAATTGAATTCACAAGACTAAATCACTGCCGTTTTTCGAAAAATTATTATGCTCCTATTTTATTTAGCAAATTGGGCTGCTATATAACTTGGTAGATGTTACCCCTTTTTAGTCGGTAATTATCAAAAGATGTTGGGCGACATTTCTATTGAAACATAAAACAACCGTCCAGACTTGCAATATTTGTATGTTTTATCTTCACGTATTAATCAAGGTCGCGCGAGGATGAGAATCTTAGTGTGGTGAGCTGATATTCGATTCATTTATTTACTTCATTACTTTGTGGTCATCATTTATTGTAAGTAATTGCACAAGTGCATCAAAATTACCGATAATTTTGCATGACAGCGTGTTGTCAAAAAACTGCATGAGTTCATTTTCATTTTTGGCGAAAGAGCCCTACACTGAAGGTGGAGGATGTTTGTCCCATATCAAATTTGAGTCCAAGACGACTCCCAGGTATTTAAATTCATTAACAGCATTTTTATTTGCGTTATTAAGAGTTTTTATTGTTTGGAAGTCTGGTGATGTTCTACTGTCAATATATGTGGGAAGGTTTTTGCAAAGTTTATATAGCAGCCAAATTTGCTAAATATGATCAAAAAAGATGTAACATGTTATACAGTGCTAGTCAAAAGTCCCCTCCCCCCCTCGTATCTTTTGAACGGGTATACTTATAATAATGAAATTTGGAGGGTGGAAATAAACGGATGTAGGCTTCTCAACTGGTCATAACAGGTCACGCAATAGTCATAAATGACGTCACAAGGCCACTATGACCAATAATTTTAAATGGGACCCTATGGCAAGTGACAGCTCGTTTGAAAGGTATTGAAAATACCTATTCAGTCATACCAATTTTGTTTGGGTTTCGGCTGATTTTGATTGATAAATTGAAGAAATACGAAAATTATAGTTTCGCATTTAATTAATAAAGATTTTAAAGTACGCCTCTGGTTAATTGTCAAAACGGTTGACGTTTTTGAATTCTCTACTTGTCAAAAGTGTTTATACCTTGAAAATTTACCTAAGCTATTGTTTAACGAGACGTTTAAGTGTTTACATAGGCAAAATGGTACGTACTGTAGCCGACAAAGTAGCAGCTATCTTAATAATTGGTGAATGTAGAAACAATTTCCATGCAGCGGAACGACTGTTTAATGAGAGGTACCCCGATCGCCCTATATCGAGGGTTTATTTGAGGGAGCTTCTTCGGAAGTTTGAAGCATTAGGTAGTGTTCAAGATGCCAAACGATCTGGTCGACCAACAATTAGTGATGACAAAAAAATTGACATAATTGGAGAAATGGTAGTAAACCCTACTTCTTCCACAGCCCAAGTTGCGTCTATCTGTGAAGTCAGTCAAAGGACAGTACATAGGGTGTTGGCTAAAAACAAATTTCATCCATACAAATTAAAAATGGTGCACCAACTTTCAGATGATGACCCCGACCGAAGACTAGAATTCTGTGAAACTATGTCCAATAAAATGAACCAACAACCAGGCTACATACAGACAATTTGTTTTGGCGACGAAAGTACTTTCTTTCTCAATGGAAGTGTTAACACTCAAAATGTGAGGTATTGGAGTGACACAAATCCTCACATCTTTCGTGAAAAACATACTCAATTTCCAGAAAAGTAAATGTTTGGGCAGGTATTTTGGGAAACCAATAAGATTGAACACTATCGTAAAATCCCACATAGTTGGCCTCTTTTTCTCAATGCTAACTTAACCGGTGAATTGTATCTGGAGATGTTACAAAATGATATTGAGGCGTTAATTCTTGAAATTCTAGAAGATAATCCAGATGAATTCGACAACTTGGAAATAACGTTTCAACAAGATGGTGCTCCTGCACACTATTACGGTGCAGTAAGACGTTACCTAGATGAAGAATATCGTGGTAGATGGATTGGACGACGAGGTTCGATCGAATGGCCAGCTCGGTCACCGGACCTTACACCATTAGATTTTTTCTATGAGGGTACTTGAAATCTAAGGTTTACGCTACAGCACCTGACAGTATTGCCATTCTGAAACAACAAATTGTTGAAGAATGTAGGGCAATTTCCGCTGACACACTGGGACGAGTACGACAAGAGTTTAGCAATAGGATGCATTACTGCCAGGAAGTAGATGGAGCACATTTTGAACACTTATTATAAGAACTGGTTCTTAAATCTTTATTAATTAAATGCGAAACTATAATTTTCGTATTTCTTCAATTTATCAATCAAAATCAGCCGAAACCCAAACAAAATTGGTATGACTGAATAGGTATTTTCAATACCTTTCAAACGAGCTGTCACTTGCCATAGGGTCCCATTTAAAATTATTGGTCACAGTGGCCTTGTGACGTCATTTATGACTATTGCGTCACCTGTTATGACCAGTTGAGAAGCCTACATCCGTTTATTTCCACCCTCCAAATTTCATTATTATAAGTATACCCGTTCAAAAGATACGAGGGGGGGAGGGGACTTTTGACTAGCACTGTATAACTTTGCTACATAGCAGTGTTATACCGGGTGACACAGGATATTGGGCCACCCCTGTAACTTCTGCATTCGTGAACGGATTTTTCTGGAATTTGGTACAGCAACCATTTCGGATTTGATCACATTACAATCCAATATGGCGGACTCCCGGTTTTTCTGGGAATGCCAGTAACTTTGTTTTTTCAAATGGAACACACTGTATATTTTTACATATTCAAGTTCAACAGGTCAAAACAAGTCCAAACCAAATGTGATTTTTCTTAAACAATTGAAATTGAAATTGTTTTTTTTATTTTACCTCGTGAATAAATGAGATTTGGTCGAAGCTATTCACAATGAGTAGCAAATAACAGAAAAACTTAATTTTTTCTGAAAAATTATGTTTTGTGTCACTTACTGGTTAATCAGTTCAGTCACATCACATTTTGATCAAAAATTCATTTTTTTCAAATGAAACCTCTATGGGCCACCTACCTGTCTCTCTAGAACATTCATTAAGGAAAAAAATTACATATCATTTTTGTATTTCGGTGCAGTAACAAATTGTATAAATTCAAAAATCTACAACTAGTTCATGAGTTTTCTGGCAGTTCGAATAATTTTTCAAGTTAGTAAGCTGTGGAAAACAACATTTCTGAATCTTGTCAACTAATTGTGTAAGTTATACTTATAAGCACGATAATGGTGTTTTTTTTTAAATTCTTCTAGCGTTTTCTCGTCTGACATTGCATTGGTATTCCAATTCCCGCGACGAAGCGGTTGGATCAAAATCAACATAAGCAAAACATTCATTTCTGCCTCCTCACTTACGATCATCTTCTCCATTGTTGGGTTCTTTTGGGAATCTTCTCTCCACATTTTTGAAAAAGGTTCTTTGTGGGTGTCTTCTGTGTGGGTATCGTTCAGCGTATAACAGACAAGCGGCGACAATGTTTTCAAGACATTCTTCGTAAATTAATAACATATCAACCTGTTCACTTCTTGTAAACCTATAATTTTGATTTTACATTTCTACTAAACTAATTCCCGGAAGTTGACTAATTTTCGAGAGTTGAGATGAAAGATGACAGCGAAACACAATTAGTTGACAAGATTCAGAAATGTTGTTTTCCACAGCTTACTAAGTTGAAAAATTATTCGAACTGCAAGGAAACTCATGAACTAGTTGTAGCTTTTTGAATGTATACAAATTGTTACTGCACCGAAATACAAAAATGATATGTAATTTTTTTCCTTAATGAATGTTCTGGAGAGACAGGTAGGTGGCCCATGTTGATCAAAATGTGATGTGACTGAATTAATTCCTCAATAAATGACACAAAAAATAATTTTTCAGAAAAAATTACGTTTTTCTGTTATGTGCGACTCATTGTGAATAGCCTCATTTATCCACGAGGTAAAATAAAAAAAACTATTTTTATTTCGATTGTCTCAAAAAAATGACATTTGACATAAGGTTTGGACTTGTTTTGACCTGTTGAACTTGAATATGTGAAAATATACAGGGTGTTCTGTTTGAAAAAACAAAGTTGCTGGCATTTGCAGGAAAACCGGAAGTCCGCCATAGCGGATTGTAATGTGATCAAATGCGAAATGGTTGCTTATATGACTACCGAATTTCAGAAAAATCCGTTCACGAATGCAGAAGTTACAGAGGTGGCCCGATATCCTGTGTCACCCGGTATAGCGAGTGTGGACCCTCCTTTATACTCTATTCCAATGCCTACGCACTACAGAAGTCAACGTTGTACTGGAGCAGATCTGGTAAAACAAGATAAGAATCGCCCGCGAAAATGCGGGTAGGGCACTGTCCGTGCGCAACCGAGTCCGCGTAAACGCGGGAGTGGCAGCGACAATTAATCATCGAAGAAAAGCTCTTTGATAAGTTGATTTAATGTACTGAATTAATTATTAAATTACGTTGTTAACGACATGATGTACAAAAGACCTCTAGGTCGAGGTACCAAGAGGCTGAAGTGCCATATCGATCCCTAAAAATCTATTAACGACATGAACTTTGTATTTAGTATAAACTCCACATAATTGAAAATATTATTTTCGTGACACCGATCAACGTTTATAGTTATAACAACTCTATAATATATTATTCTGCCAATGCAAACTTTTTTTAATAATGTGATGTCGCAAAAGTCTGACTCCCCCTCCGCTTGGCGCTTGGCACACTGTCTCACACTTTGTGGACCCCCTTCCTCATTCAAAGTTTTTGAGTAATTTATGGGTGGCTCCTAGTGGGCCATGGTATAATTTATAATCAAGAATGCAGTATTTCCAATCCTCAGTCTACAGACTGGAATTCGGAAGTCATATCAACGGTCTTCACTGTGTTTATGTAACCTAACAGTCAGTGCCTTACATGAATAACTCACCTGGTTTCTTAATCCCATCGTGTTTGTTTTCAATATCACACATCTTGAGACTAGGCACTGTGCAGGAATGCGAATGTTTAAGACTGAAAAATACGCTAACTCCGCAAGGCTCATTTACATTGAATAAATTACTCCAAATTCAGGGTACTGGCTCCGCTCTATTGCAGAACGTTGGATAACCTGATACATAATTTACATCATTTTGACAAAAATTAGCGACCTTCTTGTAGTTGTTAATGATTTTATCGTGTATTATTTTGTTGAATATTGCAATAGGTCGGTCGATACGAATGACCTGTGTCGAAACGCGATGATGGAAAAGTTTTCCGTCAGAAAAAAAGCAGATCCATAATTAGAATGTCTAATCAAATGCGAACTTAATGCGACAGCAAGCTAATATAACTGCTGGGGTCTGTCTCGGAGTGAGAAGATAATTGGAATTCTACGTCATCGATTATTTTCTGCTTAAACAGCATACTGGAATCGATCAAGTTACAGCCAGGTAAAATTATTCACATTTTGTGGTCGTAGTGATCATTTGAATTTGTATTGATTATATTGTAGATATATTTTACTAAGTTGGATATTACTCGATATTTTGAATTTGGGTCGATGTTTAATTTCTATAATAGTGTAACAAATCTGAGGTTGGTCTTTATTAAAATACTTGACTAATTAATATCCGTTTATTTGCACTCCGAAAACGAATACACTGTCCAAAATATACCGCGTACCGCACTGCACTGAAACAAACTTTACCTTGAATGAACTCGCTAATACAGGGTGACCAAGGGATGCGTGCAAGCTCCATCACTTTTTTTCTATCCAAGCTATCGACTTGATTTTTTTTTAAACACAATGACACATTTTAAAAATTTTCTTATTTATATACAGGATGTCCCGAAATAAGATACACAACTGAGTTCTTTTTTTTTAAAGGCAACCCCCCATTTTTGTTAGCTTAGATTTGCCACTGAATTGTCGATATAACGTACCAGGGTTTCTTAGGCTTAGACAATCGTTTTAGACCCGCAGAAAAATTCATAACTTCAGAACCATTCAAGATAACTCAGCCAACTTTTTTCCAGTCGATTCCTTTTGATTTAGTGCAACTGTTGAGGTGCAGGCAAACTGGGAGTCGACGTTCCATCGCCTACTACGATTTTTTGAAAATGACAAAGAACCCCGCACGAAAACATATGGGAAATTGGCTCTCGGTCTAATTGGCTGAAATTTTATTATGTTATAGTCATTAGAAATGATTTTGTATGTTTAGTTTCTGAGATATAAGCGGCCAGAGTTCGTAAAAACGTCGTATTGGGGTAGGATTGACAAAGAAAAAAACTGTTTTTTTAATCGAAATAAGACAAAGTAAGGATGAAAATGTATTGATCGGAACTCATACATATGTTCAATTATAATCTTATTGATGATAGTACATTAGGGTGTATACGGGGCATAGTAAAAAAAATCGTTTTTCCCTGTTTTTTTTTCCAGCACTATTTCAAAACCAACAAGTTATGTTGAAAAGGGGAACATTCTCAATTGAATATTGATAGAAAGATTTTTCTGTGAATTGAAAAATCCACGATTAAAATGAAGTTATTTTTTTGAATGTCTAACAAAAAAACTTCCCCGGCTAAAGCCACGCTGGACATTGAACTACATCTGATAGATATTCTGAAAAGGCCCTGACTCAAAAGAAAAAATCTGAAATTGAACATTTGCATTTTTATTCAGATAGTTATTTGATTTTCTATTCCAGTCTTAATTAAGAACTCATAGAGATGAATGAGGCAAAGAAGAATGTTTTCCAAAAGAGAGTACTCACCAGAAATCATTCGTAACATTGACGCAGGAGAGACATCGCATTCACTAGGTCTTCAATACATTTTTGTCGACGAAAATCTATTTCACGCTTCCACGATCATCAGGAAGACCGGAAGAAATGGGAAACACATTTTCAAGAAGCAGTCTCACTTTGCAAAGATGGAAAAAGTTAGAATCATTTCTTTTGGAGAGACACTTTGAAATTAGTGTTTTCTGACATTAAAACCTGTCATGGGGTATGATAGATTGATTTGTTGAAAATATAAACAGAATGTTCATAAAATCAGATGTGGAATCATCTGCTTCTTGAAAATGTGTTTCCCATTTCTTCCGGTCTTCCTGATGATCGTGGAAGCGTGAAATAGATTTTTGTCGCCAAAAATGTATTGAAGACCTAGTGAATGCAATGTCTCTCCTGCGTCAATGTTACGAATGATTTCTGGTGAGTACTCTCTTTTGGAAAACATTCTTCTTTGCCTCATTCATCTTTATGAGTTCTTAATTAAGACTGGAATAGAAAATCAAATAACTATCTGAATGAAAATGCAAATTTTCAATTTTAGATTTTTTTTGAGTTAGGACCTTTTCAGAATATCTATCAGATGTAGTTCAATGTCCAGCGTGGCTTTAGCTGGGGAAGTAGTTGTTTTCTGTTAGACATTCCCAAAAAATAACTTCATTTTAATCGTGGATTTTTCAATTCACAGAAAAATCTTTCTATCAATATTCAATTGAGAATGTTTCCCTTTTCAACATGAATACCCCACAAGAGGTTATCTTGACGATGGAAGATAGTGACTAAAGTTTATCTTTCAGTCGCAGATGATTCCACATCTGATTTTATGAACATCCTGTTTATATTTTCAACAAATTAACAAGTTATATTTTGTTAAGATATCATAGTTTCAGTCTATTGTAAGCAAAAAATCGTGTTTTGTTTCTTGATGGCTCTCTCTGTTTGAAATATATATTTTTTTTAATTTTCGAGTAAACCCCTATACTGAAAACAATTGACAGATCGTTTTTTATTACAAAAAAAGGAATTAATTTTATGGAACGTTTCGACACATTCAATTCCATTATAAAACTTTTCGAAATCAATTATTTGATACTATAAACAACACAAACCACACTCAACAACAATTTGGAACTCAACAGTATAGCCTCAAAAAAAATCGAATTATAAATAACGACTTCTACCATAAGAAGTCAATTAATATTATGGAAATTATAATATAACAAATCGAAATAAACCTGATGAAGCTATTGTATAGCGAAACACGCGTCGTGCTTTAGTGAACCCTTAAGTAGTGATAATCTTATAATGTATTGTAATTGAAACAACATAAACAACAATTTACATAATTGTACTCTCAAAAAACAAACAATAAACAAAACCTAAATTCAAATAATATTATTAATATTGTTATTTATTGGTCTATTTGCACAATCTAAAACATTGTTTAATAGTTCATGGCTAGGGTACTTTTTTGTTTCTTGATGACGAGCATATCCTAGGTACCAAAGTACGCTGCAAATATGGGAACAGCATCCCACTGTTCTTGCTCCACTTTTGCAGGTACAGTAGTAGCCTAGAATACGTTCATTTGCAGGTGCATCAGGCATAATACTAAAGGATATCCACAGTTAATACTTTATAGCATTCCTAAATCTGGACCCTTTGCGGCAGCGTAATAGTTTAGGTTCAGGATTACGCATATCAATTTCAAATAGAAACAATAAAGTACCCTAGCCATAAACTATTGAGAAATGTTTTAGATTGCGCAAATAGACCAATCAATAACAATATTAATAATTTTATTTGAATTTGGGTTTTGCGTATTGTTTGTTTTTTGAGAGTTCCATTATGTAAATTGTTTTTTTTATATAATTTTTAAATTTCGATTTGTTATATTATAATTTCCATAATATTAATTGAAGTTATTTATAATTCGTTTTTTTTTTAGTCTATACTGTTGAGTTCCAAACTGTTGTTGAGTGTGGTTTGTGTTGTTTATAAATATAAATAATTGATTTCGAAAAGTTTTATAATAGAATTGAATGTGTCGAAAGGTTCCATAAAATTTTGTTAAATCGATAGGTTGCCCCATATATCGTAATACCGTAAACTTCAAAAATGCATATTTTAGAAACGCAACATACAAAGTTGATAAAACTATCGTATATGATAGTCAACATTTTCAAATTATTGTGAGTAAAATATGGTCCAAATTAACGGAACAGTTTTCTAGATATTCAATAAAAACATTGTAAATTACCTTAAAAAATAATAATATTGAACAATTGAGTTCATCAGAATGTTACCCTATCTTTTATTCAATGGGCAGTAGCAATTAATTCCATTTTTTGTAATCAAAAACGATCTGTCAATTGTTTTCAGTATAGGGGTATACTCAAAAAAAAATATATACATATAACCTGTTGGTTTTGAAATAGTGCTGCAACAAAATTGGGAAAAACGATTTTTTTTACTATGCCCCGTATACACCCTAAGGTACTATCATCAATAAGATTATAATTGAACATGTTTATGAGTTCCAATCAATACATTTTCATCCTTACTTTGTCTTATTTCGACTAAAAAAACAGTTTTTTTCTTTGTTAATCCTACCCCAATACGACGTTTTTACGAACTTTGGCCGCTTATATCTCAGAAACTAAACATACAAAATCATTTGACTTACACTTTTTTCTAATGACCCATCCTACTGTATGTAACATAATAAAATTTCAGCCAATTCGACCGAGAGTCAATTTCCCATATGTTTTCTTGCGGGGTTCTTTCAAATGGCAATAACTCGACTTTTTCAAATGCAACACCCTATATTTTATTGCACCATTGCATGGAATTTTTCAAGAGCTTTTTGCGGAAATAGGGTCTGTGGGTCTATTTTTTGAAATTTGCGAGATTTGTGGCAAAATAAGAGATGTTGAATTTTTCGTGTTGCAGCTACATGGTCCTTCTGGAATCCACGTTTTCTAACATTCTGGGAAGATGTCCGCAAAGAAAATGTATATACCTTTCACCATTCAGCACAAGTAGGGTCCAATAATGTGATTTCCAATTATTCCTCCCCAAACATTCGCTTTTGATGATAAAATATTCGCTTTTGGTGATCAAATGTCCTCAACCAGTGAGGATTTTTGATTGAATAATAATCCATATTATGTCTGTTGACCGATCCGTTGTTCTTAAACGTTACTTCATCAGAATACAGAATTTTGTTTCAATCATGCCATTCATTTGAATACATCACGCAACTCTATTTGTATAATCATTACTATACAATTCTTGATGTAGAGATGATGAGGGTGGAACTTATGTTTCAATATTATTCTGTTCACACTACTTTGTGAAATATCCGTTTCCGCTGCTATTTCCCTAGTGCTATATAGTGCAACCAAATATAGCTGATCACTAAGGCTCATATCCTGGTATACCAAGAAAAAAATATTTCAGAGAATAAAAAAAATACAATCTCATCTAACATGAGACGTAGTTTATGTGATGACGATATTGCTGAATTGCAAAATCGGTTAATTTATGAGGATTGGACTCTAATATACCATTTACAAATAGACGAAGCATTTAATTATTTTTATAACATACTGCTTTGGTGCTTCGATGTATCCTGTCCAAAGAAGCAGACCTACATGAAATCCAACCATAAAAGTTGGATAACTCGTGATATCATCGATGAAGGTAAAAAATTGAAGGAAATGTTCTGGCTTCTCTCTAACTCCCAAAAAGCTGAAACTCACTTGATTGAACAGTATAAATCAAGATTGCGAGAGCACAAACAAAATGTAAAGTTGTCAAAAAAAAATTATTTTAATTCTAAAATAAACCAGTCAGAAAACAAAACTAGAGAGACATGGAAGATTATCAATGAAGAACTAGGAAGAAACAAAAATAAGTTAAAAAAATCAATATCCCTTGAACAAGATGGTGGGTTAAAAACAGACCCAGATGGAGTGTCAGAACTATTTGCTGAATACTTTTCAAATGCAGCAGAAATTTCCGTGAAAAATCACTTCGGGCAAAACTTTCTTTACCCTTACTTTACTGAAAATAAAATTAACCCTTAACCCAATTAAAAAACCCTTCCGAAATGAAAATAAAAATTCGATGAACTCCAATCGTCACAATTAAGAAAATATTACCGCCATTATTGTACCATTAACCTACCTAATGAATCAATCTCTAATTCAAGGATACTTTCCAGAAGTTCTGAAAAAATCACTCGTTATACCTGTACATAAAAAAGGTAATTCCACCGAGATGGATAACTACAGGCAAATATCCTTGCTCTGCTCCTTATCCAAATTATTTGAAAAAGTTGTAGCCCTCAGAGTTATAGATCATTTGGAAACAAATAAGCTTCTATGCACGTCTCAGCATGGATTCAGGAAACATAAATCTATAGAAACAGCTTCCTATAACCTCCTGAATTTTATATACACAGAAATTGATAGTAGTAAATATGTGATCTCACTATTTTTCGACTTATCAAAAGCATTTGATACAGTGTGCTCTGAATTTCTCATCAATAAACTATCAATGTTCGGGTTTCCACGAAATATGATAAATTGGATAGAATCCTATTTGACAAATAGAGATATGGTCGTAATCTGCAATGAATTGTCATCTGAGTCGAAAACTGTTAAACTCGGTGTGCCACAGGGTTCTGTTCTAGGACCGTTACTATTTCTCCTCTATGTCAACGATCTTCCTCAACACATAATGGAAGGCTATGTTACAATGTTTGCTGATGATACTACGATAACGTTATCGGGTGAAAACGCTGAGCAACTCATCAGCAAATCAGAACGCATTATTGATCAGTTCAGCACCTGGTGCCAAAGAAATAAGCTCATTCTAAATACTTCAAAATCGATCAGTGTTAATTTTCACTTCAGACGAAATATTCCAAATGGTCTATGCCCAAACTATGATATTCAAGCTTCTGAAGAAATAAAATTTTTGGGTACCTACCTAGACGACAATTTAAATTGGGAAAAACAAGTGGATCATATTTGTGCCAACTTGAATAAAGCATACTATGCCATAAAGCAGTTGAAATCCAGTTTGGATGAACCTGGCTTACTCAACATATATTATGCCATGGTCTATTCTCATCTAAGTTTAAATGTTATGGCCTGGGGCAGGGCAAGGAATTTTTCCAGAATTTTCTTAGCGCAGAAACGCGTCATAATGGACTTCAATATAGACTTCCGAGATAGCTGTCGGCCCGTTTTTATAGATTAAAAAATATTGACAGCCTCTTCTATCTTCATCCTCAAATGTATTATGTTTGTCAGGCAAAACCCCAAATTATATGAGAAGACTGCTACAGAACGCAGTCATAATACAAGAAATGGTGATCTTTTGAGAATCCCACAATATCAAATGTCAAATTATAAAAAATCCCCTCATTATAATGCCATTACTTGCTTCAATAAGTTACCAAATGTAGTCAAAAGAATCAGAAGTGATAAGATATTCCATGATTGTATTAAAAAAATTCTTTTAGAGAAATGCTATTATAGTTATCAAGATTTCCTAACTGACAATCTCACAAATAATTTCAATCAGTGTTCCCAATTTTAATAAGGGGAAATTTTGTGAATGTTGTAAAATTCTCGCATACCTTTTATGTATGTGAGTATATATGTGTATTTGTATATATTTATATAGGTAAACCTGTGCTCGTTTTTATTTTTTTGTATTTTTACTTAATTTTCTTGAAACTGACTTACCATATATACCAAGTGTATCAAAAACGGTGAAAAAAATTTATTATTATTATTATTAAGTTTTCTGTAGCATCAATAAAACTTGCAACCCATTTTCCTCATTGATTCGACCACCAACAATTTCCGACTGCGCGACGCAAAGGTGGGTATTGTATTTATCATGTTGTCTGTTTGTTCCTTTGTGGCGTTCTAGGGACCAAACGCGTGGGCCGATTTTGATGATTCTTACGTCAATCGAATTGTCTTAATTAAGATGCCTAAAAACCCTGGTGTATTCACTGATTAGATTTTGTTTAGAATTTTTGGGGGACAACAAATGAAAAACGTTAAATTCTGCTTAGAACTTCCTTAGTAGATGGCGCGGTTAAGGGATGTTAGTTGTTTGTGACACGCAAAATATCAAACTTCAAACCTATGAAATTTTATTTTTCTGTCAACATAACTTCATGCAAAAAATTGTGAATTGATCGTTTACAAAGATTATAGTTCTACGAACAAGATCCCGCTCAGAACAGTTGGCGCGAAAATGAGATGAAATCCTCGAAACTTACTACGATGTTTACGTCTGTCTGTGAAAAATAAGATTTTCCTTGAAGTCTACCTGGTGATTTTTTCAAAGTGATTTCTTCTCAAATAGCCTTTTTGGGATCATGGAAACTTCCACGAAGGAATGAGAAAAGGTAGGAGAGTGGACTGATGTCTCTAGATGATGAATTAACTTGAAAATTGAAGGGATTGAAAAATGTCCCCGATGACATTGTTCCATTAAACTTTCAGATACAAACTACCAAGCCATTCACTGCCCATCTCTGCCGCACTATTACGTCTCTAACAACCTTCTGATATGAACAAAATCAGAGAGTTCATTGTATATATCATAAAATCTGTTGATGAAGTTACGAAATCGATGAATCCTGGTGTGCGACAGTCTAGCTGCTTCCAGCTATCTTAGAATGACTTCTCAGGAAAAGGTGAGTCCTACTAACAAAGGTGAGGGGAGAAAACAATTATCTAAATGCTTCTCTTTTATTTTCCAGTAACACCCGCATGAGATCGGAGAAGGAGGGCGATCTAAACCAAGGAAGAACAAGGCCCACTCCCAAGAGCGATAAGGCTAATGACTATGATTAGGATAATTATCACTTTTCAATAAACACATGAATTTCACAAGTAAGCGTGGGCTTTTCATTCTATGAAGATATCTTGATTTTGGCTAGTGAATTCCGAACCGTCACAGAGGGTCCCATGGCTCTTTGGAAGAAAATATCCACTATATTTAGAATTTTCCAATACTTTTCAGAGAAGATTCAAATTAATTTATACATATACGAGTCATTTTACTAGTAGTGGAGTAATATTAGATTTTAGCTTCAGAAAGTTAGGGGACTGCGGGAACTTTTTACTGTACATTAGTGATGATGGAAGGAACAACATATAAAAAGTTACCAACCGTAAAGTGTGTGCTTAATTTATTATTTAACAAATAAGTTGCAAAATTACATTGTTCATTGAATATCTTAAAAAATAAATTAATAAATAAAAAATCTGATACTGCCATTCGAAAGAATGGAAGATCTTATATAAAAGAGGTGTATAGATATTTTTTTTAAATGGAAACTGTAAGCTGCAGATATTTTTTCCTAACGTAAATGGAAACTGTAAGCTGCAGATTTTTTTCCTAACGTACGAAAACGTGATGTAGCGACACTTGAGTGCATCTCTTGAGGAGCACGTAGCCACGAACGCGCTTTACTTAATTTGTTAAAACTTTTGATCTAATTGATAAAATTAGGCTAACAAAAATTTAAATAAAAGAAGGAAAAAGTAGCTAAAGAGATGTTTTGTTTTCAAATGTAAAAAAAATAATAGGAATAGACTCGGGAATAGTACATATATGAAGTTACGTCAAAGTAGAATTTTCTATAAAATCAATTAAAGATCTGCCATTCTTTGAATTCTCAAGATAAACATCTGAAATTTGTACAGTTTAGTCCCAAAATGACACTTGAAAAGGTGTGCAAATGAAAAAGAATCATAAAATTTTATTTAAAAAAATACAGTCGTCAAAATATTGAATAATTTCAAAAAATGAATGAATGAATTTTTAGGACATGCTTCAAAAACCAAAATCTCTAGTTCAAAACTGATATCAAGATTTTTCAATAGTACTTTCTAAAGCTTGTAATCTGTACTTCAAGGTTTGATTGGTTTTATTAAAAAAATTGAATTGATAATAAAATTTCGACAAAAATAAACAAATGTTGCTCCAAAATCCATGAATTTTTTTGTTAAATAAAATTTAATAACGTTTATATAGAAAAAAATAAGTTTACCTGTCCAACCTATATTTATATTACGACCTCAAACAAGGTATACGCAGCGTATTTTTTTTCTTTTTTAATATAAGTGTAAATTGTGTCAAATACGAAAATATTAGTTTTTTTAGTAAATTGACGAATTGTTCATTTTTATAAATGAGTTCCTGCTTAAAATTTTTGTTTAGAATAGAAATATAAGTTTATCTTCTGATGTACTTTATATTGGATCGAAAATATCATATTTGAATGTTAGAGAGAGATTGAACATCAGAGAACACTTGATCGGTTAGTTTCGTGCTCACCTGACGCTCTACGTATGAAATATACCTTTACGACTGGCCACGCCATCGTTTTTTTGATGTCATATTCTGGTTCAGCGACCTTAAAAACCCCTATAGCATCAATTTGGGTAAAATTTGCCTAACAAAATTGTTTTTCATTGTTTAAACAATTAATAAACAAGTAGCGCACGAATATAAGCTTATAACTTTTTTCTGCAAGCAATTTCTAAGTAATATCAGAAGGTTTTAGGAAAATCCATGGAGTCCTCCAGTATTCCAAAATAATGTTTAACTCCGCTATATGAAGGTAATTTGAGTTCTTGCGATAAGATAGTCGTGTTGTCTGCCAAAATAGTGAACACCTCTTAATTTGTCCAAAAGCTGAGAGGTTCTTTCATTCAGATAGGATTTGAGCCAATTGAAGCTTCGTCCTCTGAAGCTGTAGAGATGAAGCTTATGTAACAGTCAAAAGCTTTAGATATGTCGCAAAACACTTCCTTCAGACTATAATATAGATTTTTCAGAAAGCTTTGGTTTGAAAGCTAAATTAAGTAATTGTATGTAATTTACAGCACTTCATAAAAACATTATCCGCTCCATCTTAAGATTTTTATCATGAGCAAACAGGGACAGAAAAACATAAGTACCAACTCGGTGGAGCCGTATCAATAGAAAATTAACCTTACAAAATAAATTGGTACGGTTCATAATTAGAATTATTTCGGAACACCTCCCGAAAATTCTATATAACACTGACATAAGTACATGGAATAGTTTGTTCTAAGATATGTTACATCGATCGATCAACCTCAAAATATTTCACAATGAATTGACATAACCTTAAAGGCGACAAAAGCACAATCAACAATCACAGAACGGATCAGAGACACAAATCACAAAAACACCCTGTGTGGTCTGTAATTGCAGTTTACTGAATTATGACAAGAAACGACGTCGGCGCCATCTGAAACTCTAGATAACTCCCTTTATCAAGTGGGCTGGTGTCCTCCAGTTTGTCCCAATATTTTACAGGTATAAGTGAATACACCATGGTTTTTAGACATCTTAGTCTTAATCTTGCGAGTGTCACCAAAGACATGACAGTAATCATAGAATATGACAATTATTAAACATCGCTCCTAATTACTCAAATATGTATTCTGAAGACTGGTACTTCAATATTTACCCAAATCGGACCTGCTGGATCGATGAATTCATCTCACGTATCAGTGGAATATTGTCAGTGAACAAATAGACCGCCGCGTGAAGCGCCCTGATCTGTATTGGGAGCTATATATTTGCAATTTCTGGATTTTCATAGCTTTTATGAAGTATTTGTGACCGCCACACAAAAATTTAGTTACAACATAAGCACGAAAAGGTAAGAATACATTTCTCAGCTGTTTCTGGTATGGATAAATCCCTGCCAGTCAATCAGGACACATGCCACAACTTCAGTGATGTAAAATTATTATTTGATATAAAAATACAGGGTGTTCTATTTGAAATACCAAAGTTATCTTTGTCCGAAATTATAAAAAAGTGACAATGATTTTGGAACATTCTGTATAATATTGAGAAATGGGTTTTATGAAATCAATAGCCCAAAACCTCTTTTATGCTTGGTCAGAATTCGAAGGGATGATTTCTATACATTTCGATGTTATTTAGTTTCCAATTGTACCTAGCATTTTCATAAAAATAAGGTTTTAGTACCTTATATGAAATCATATTATTTTTTCCTGACCTATTCAAAAGTGTAACGAAATACAGGGTGTTCCATTTAAAAAAACACAACTTTGATATGTCACACTTTTTTGAGCCACCCAATGACTCCAAAATAATTTCCTTTTGCAGCCTTATTCAATATACATATAATGAAATGGAGAAATTCCCGAAAAAAAAAATGGATTGGTTTACAGGGACCGTGTCGTATGGGGTGCCACACCCTGTATATTTTTAAATTGAATTAAAAACGATCACATATCAAAATTAGAAAAAATATTGTGCGGAACACGTTGGGAAACCCTATTTTTCGCTCATTACGAAAAATTGTGCTTTTCCCAACTGGTTGCACAAATAACTATTTTATGCTTCTGCAATTGATAATGTATGAACTATACAATAATTAGTTTACTAGTTGTTGAAAGGTGTATAGCACAGAACTCATAGAACTAGAAGGCCAATACCGTTTTGCTGGAACGAGCCCTACTGTACTGCATGGTACACACATGAGCATGCGCAGTAACACCGCTGTCATGACAGGGGCGGTTTCAGTGAAATGTATGACCTCTATTAACTGAAACATATTGACTTTTACGTGAGAACTTTCTAAAGATGGGTACTTGAGCTCGAATTGAATAGTGGAGTGCAACTGAACTTTTGAGGAATTTCTGAAACTAATCTCCGTAAGGTTTCGGGAAGAAAGACTTGTAAAAGAATACTTCACTTACTGAATTATTTATTTGACATGAACTAAATGTATGCAGTATTTCACAAGATATAATATTTCATTTCAAAGAGAATTTGGTTTTATGCATTTCAAGTGTGAATGGGTAGGTATGATGGGGACAGAATAACAATCACAATTGACGTCTCCCTTGCAGTTTTGAAGTTAAATTAAAAAACAATTTTCAAGGATTTAGTGCCTAAACAAATATTTTGGCCCAAATTGAAAATATTTTGAGGGATATGAATGTGAATGCTATGACAATAGCGTGTCCCAAAAACTATGCAACAAATGGAAACGTTTTCCATGATATAACAATGAAATTTATCTTTGATAAAAGTTGGTGCCCATCAAGAAACCTGTAATGGGCTATCGAAAAGAAATGTTGAGTTTTTCGTTGGTGAAGCGAATCCGTTTGTTACAAGCTTTTATTTAGTTTAACTTGTTAGTTTGTTCGGGTCAAATATTGCAAGTGAATTTTGACAGACTTGTAGTCGTCCGATTAGTTTGAAATTTGGCAGGTGTTCATAATTCCGGTGACAATGCATTATGGAATTTTAGTTAGAGAAAAAACAAAATGGCGGCTTCAAGATGGCGGACAATATTTGTAATTATGGTCCGATTTGATAAAGAATTGGTATGTGGGGGTTTTCGGGGTCGGAGATAATGAATTTCTTGTCAAAATTCGAAATTGCGGCTCCAAGATGGTAGATGAATTTTGTGATAATGGTCAGATTCGATTCAAAATTGGTATAAGGGGGTTGTCGAGGTCAGAGATTATGAAATTTTTGTCTAAATCCATAAATTCAAGATGGCGTCCCCAAGATGGAGGACGAGTTTTGTGATTATGGTCAGATTCTATTAAAATTGATGTATGGGAGTTTTTGGGGTTGGTGATCATGATTGTTTCAAAAAGCATGTTGCGCGAATAAAAAAAAAAAAAAACTTTTTAAATGCAAGTTTTTTTTAAATTAAAATGTATAAAATAAGTTTAAGTCATGCTGACAATGATTTAATTATTTTTTGTTGAATTATTTGGTTTCAAAAAGCTTGTTGCGCGAATTGTAATAAAATTAACACTTTGACAAGTTGTTACTTATCAACCAATCATTTATGAACACTTCGCGCGACAAGCTTTTTGAAACCAAATAATTCAACAAAAAATAATTAAATCATTGTTAGCGATGACTTAAACTTATTTTATACGTTTTAGTACACGGCTTGAATAAAAGATTGTCTTTAAAAAGGTTTTTTATTAGTTATTTTATTTTTTGCTTTTTAGTTAGTTCGCCTTAATCTGTTCATTTCCCACGTTCACGCATACATTAAATCCATTGGAAATATTTCATTGTCATCCAATGGACAACTCAGATTTATAATATCAAAGGTATACTAATAAAGTTGATTTTTTATAGATAGATAGATAGATGTTTATTGGTCATCCACCAACTTTCATTGGATTGACAAGTCAAGAACAATACAAATATAGTGGGCGGTATGTCAACTTTTTTTTATCAGGGATATTTTTTTTGTTAATTCAATAATGACAAAGTTTTCCATTTATTGCGTACTTTTTGGTACACGGTATAAATACAAAAAAATAAAAATTATTATTTAAATAAAACATAATTTATTGGTATAATATTATTGATGTGAAAAAAGTATCAGTTTTGATAGCTTCTTCCTTTTCAATTCTCCCCTTACATTTTCTGTTTGCAACCTAGCAACACTATGGTAACGTATTTTACTGTAAATGTTTACAATAAATTTTATCAATTTCATTTTATGGTTCATCTCGTACATAGATATATCAAACACATGGTTATCTAATTCAGAAAACAATGTTTTATCTTCAAAAAGAGTTCCTGAAATAGTAGTTACAAAAAAAAACATCCATAAACTTTTTTTCTTGCGGCATTAAATTGTTCGTCAGACCCATTATTTGCTTAATTTTTCTTTCTGTAAACATACAACACTTCACAATATCTGCAGAAGGCTTGATTAGTCCAGAAAAAGAGGCAGCTCTGTTTTTTCTATGTAATAATTTAAAGTAATCTAGATCTACACTTGCTTTTCTCTCTTCTTCTAGTATGTTTGAGACTTTTCAGGTATCCTAAGGCATTTTCAAAAAAAGGATGCCAAAAATCTTTGTTGTCTTCCTTTATTGGAACCTTGTAGAATTTTCCCAATGGATTTCTAGAAAGCACCATTGCAATCTTGAAAACACTGGTCAATTATACTCTGAATATACTAAAAACTAGCGTGGTCTCTTGAATACTACACGATAACACAATGAAAACAACACAGAGAGTATATAATGGATAGGACGGAATTAAAAAACACTGAAGCAAGAACACAAATGAACAACAAACGCAAAACCGGCCCTGAAGAAAAATGGCGTCAGACTAAATAACAGTTGCTGACGTTAACAGCGTTGCCAAATGAGTTTGTAGGAAATCATAATTCTTATTAGGGTTAAATCAGTTGTTATATGGTACACTTATCTTGTATATTATCTTCTGAATACATATAACAAAAGAACTTAATGATCCTGAGTAATCGATAGTTGATGAGTTTCGGCTCTTTTAATGGGAATATAATGTAATACATTACATCATAATGCCATTATATTAGATTCTCATACAAGTACATGAACTGGCAATGTTGTTGATGATATGCGCATGATTACGTGTGTCCCATCTATACATATTGTTATGAATCATATCAATTTCTTCCACTTATATTAGCCTTCTAGTTCTATGAGTTCTGTGGTGTATAGTTACAACCCCATGCAGGGGCTAAATGTTGGCCTAATTCGTCCCTGATTTGAATAGTTTGGATTTTCTAGGAGCACAAATGCACCGTATATCGTTTACTCATTTGAATGATTTAGTGTCCGAGCAAAGTTTAAAGTGCGAAGCCTCTGCCCCCGCGGCCCCCGATTCCTCCGCCCAAAAGCCAACATTTTCACGCATACCTACGATCCATAGAGAAACTAAAAATAAAGAGAGTTGTCAAACCTGCAGTAAAAGTAGGCACCACGTTTAGACAGTGGCGACATATCTCGCAACTGGCCGAACTAAATACAGTTGGTAAGACCGATTGAAATAAGGCGGGTTTTTCAAATGTGTTACTTTTATATGATTGATATGATATATATTTTATAAGTGATCGATTTGCCATTCTTGTATTCCATATGAATGGTTGTATCATATGAAATACAGGAATGTCAAATCGATCACTAATAAAATATATACAGTAATCGATTCGTATATTCTGTTAGTTCGTTCGTGGTAAAAATGAACTTTCAAAGTAAATCTTCATTTAATGATATCAAGAACAAAATTAAAGATCTTATAAAACAAGAATAATAACTATAAAAACACATTTTATTGTATCTAGGACAAGGTACAACTATAGACAAAACAATAATAAAACTACAGACAAAACAAAATTAAAAATATTCTTCAGTCTTATCATCAAATCAACCAAAATAAAAACAAATTACATTTACAACAAACCTTCAATAATTTTGTTCATTTATTAGCACAAAAGAGAACGAGTAGGTATACCTAACAAATACTCCAGTTTGATGATAATCTTCGTACTTCCTCAAATGGTGATAGGAAATGGAAACTGATGGACGGGAATATATCAGTTTGTGAAAAAATTTCTGCAACTGATGGATGGAAATAAGTATCAGTTTGTGAAAAGCAGCTTATATTTTACCTTGTGAAAGAATATTTCGAGGAATTTCAGCGTCAACTCGAATAACAAAACATTCCATTTTCGACGTTGGGTTCATAATTCAAGTCCATAGTATAATTTCTATAATTAATTTTTCGATGACAATTAACAGTAGAATTATTCTGAAATTATTACGTGGTTTGTCATCTTCTGACAAATGTCGAAATTAGAAAATTATCATGTCAGTCGTCTGTTGATTGCGGGCAGCGCCTCCATGCGCGACTGGCCGTACCAAAAACTTGGTGGTCAAAATCGCCAATGTTTCAAACAGTCTCTTTATTTTTAATTTGTCTATGCTACGATCCTTCTAATTTCGCCTAGATCCGCCCATGTATCTATTGCCATTTCGTTAACGGAAGAGCGGTTGCGATAGTCTCGAAAACTTATCGCAACTATAAAGATTCCTTTTGTATTATCTCATTATGATGTTTACATGAATATAAGTACATTCAATTCGTCAAGCAGAATCGTTTCAATCCGTAATTAAGTATTGTCGAGTAGAGGTTAGTCGACCGGTGGATTGCGAACATAAAACAAGTGAACATGTCCGTAATTAGACGAGCTTTGCTCAGCAGGAACTTCCTGGATTACACGAAGATCATTCTTCCTTGTTCGAGAACTCTCAATACGTTCGAGGAGGATAAAAACATTTTGCGGAGTGCCAGCAGTGATGTTGATGTTCCGAATATCACCATCCCGGAACTGGTTTATCCTAGGCTCGAGAAGTTTCACAAATATACAGCCACAGTGAGTACCAGCTCAGTCTTTTACGATTAGGTTATGGGACGTAGGTAGGAAGAAGAATATAAATAAGATGTTTACGAAGCACAGAGCACAGGACCTGACTTGATAGATTTTGAACCTCGCAATAATTATTTTATCACTCACAGTTTTTGTATTCTTGTTCGATCATAATTCTACAAGAAAAAAATGCTTGGTAAAGGTTAAGCAAATGAGATCACCCAGTATCTTCCCGAAATTTTCACAGGCGCTTCAGAAGACGATAAAAACAATAGCAAATCAAAAATTTAGCCGGAAAAGATAATTTTAGGAGATATTGCCCCCGAAGGTCCAAAAGAGAGGTATGGATCACTTTTGGAAACTGCAAACTGATTTGAAAATAGCTTTTTACACTAAAATATTAACTGTACACTCATTTAACGTTTAAGTAATATTAAAACTTCTTCGATAAAGTCGTGAAAAAACTCCGATTACATTTCATTTAATTTTCCACATGAAATGTCAAAAATCAAATATTGTGCTTTGATCTTGGCGTTTTGTGGACATGTCACGTTGCCTGGCATTGCCAACTATTCAAGTAAATTGGGCCAATCCGGATTTTCGCAAAATTTTCACGAAATAATTACAAAATTATCACAGGTGCTTCAAAACTGCTCAATTAGAAATGTTCGAGAGTCGCTTTATAAGGTTGATTAGCTTGCATTCAACTTGGATAGTAAGGTTAGCCAAGTTAGGCTAGATTGTGTTCCTTCTTTTTACGTAAGAAATTGGTTGGATTGAAATGTTCGCGAGCGGAGCGAAGCGTCGCTTTGTAAGGTTGATTAGCTTGCATTCAACTTGGGTAACAAGGTTAGCTAAGCTAGTTTAGGTTGTGTTCCTTCTTTTTACGTAAGGAATTGATTGGATATTTTCTCTTATGCCTGGCATACGAAAAAACATCCAAGCCAAATGCGTTTCTTAGTCCGGTTTGCAATTACTTGAAACAAAATAATATGAAGTCACATTATTTTAATATGTTTGGTAACTTCCTAAATGCGGCACATCAACTTC